>CM070015.1:1923759-2333759 GCA_036247105.1 Cirrhinus mrigala
TTGCCCCGTGCAAAACTTACCACCATAGTGCTACGATTGTCCTGAGTGGTCCTAAGAAGGATGTCATAGTTTTTGCTTTTTGTTTTGCTTTTTGTTTTTGTTTGGTGTTTTTATTTTTATTTTTTGGTTTTGTTTCTGGTTTTGTTTGCCATTTCATTTGATTTAGTCTTTGGTTTGGTTTCTGGTTTTGCTTGGTGTTTGTGTGTGTGTGTGTTGTGTTTGTTTTTTGTTTGGAGTTTTTGTTTTGTTTCTGGTTTTGGTTGATTTTTGTTTTATTTGTTTTTTTTTTTTTCTGGTTTGGTTTGGTTTCTGGTTTTGCTTGGTGTTTTTTTTGTGTGTGTGTGGTGTTTTGTTTCTTGTTTGTTTTTTGTTTAATTTTGTTATTTTGTTTTGTTTGTTTTTGTTTCTGTTTTGTTAGATATTTGTTTTCTTTGTTTTTTGCTTTTGTTTGGTGTTTCATTTTTTTTTGTGTGTGTGTGTGGTGTTTGGTTTTGTTTCTGGTTTTATTTGGTTTGGTTGTAAGTTTTTATTTGATTGGTTTGATTTGGTGTGATTTTGGTTTGGTTTAAGCATGTTATGCAGTGTCATGTTACATGACATAATTTAATAGTTCAATTTAGTGATTTGTTAAAAAAAAGTGGCTAGTAAAAAGTAGCTGCCTTCCAGAATGACTCTATTCTATACGACTGCTGTCAGATTTGCCATCAGATCTCCTGTAGTTAGTCAGAGAAATTCTGAGTTGTATTTGTCATTTGATATAATTATTTCTCTGGATGTTAGTGTAGACTGGATGACATTCACTTTTGCCATTTGAGCACCTGAGTCTCTTTCTGGCTTGTGTTTCATGCCTGTGTGTGATTGTTGGCATGTGAATGGGGGCAAGTATGCACATTATAATCACAGGTGATGGAGATGGAAGATCAATATGAGTGTGCGAGGATGGGGGTGGTGGAGAGACGTGAACGATGTGGAAAACCCACTTTCGGCTGTCCATCTACATGATAAACGGATTGTGAAGTGGATAGAAACAAGAGGGTGGAGGACTGGAATGAATAGCTGGAGATCTCTCACATTTCCATGTGCCATCATAACTGGGCTTTAGAGACCGTTCACACACACTGTTGCAATATAACAGAATGCAAATGTATTTTTAAAACCCAGACATGTTGCTAGTTGTCCGAGACATCATTAGGAGACAGATGGGACTTCTACAGATGTTACCAAGATGGTGAGAGTTATTACAGTTTGGAATGACTATTCTACTCCAGTATAGTTATTCTAAATTGAATAGCCATTACTCCAGTCTTTAGTGTCACATCAGACTTCAGAAATCATTCTAATATGCTGATTTGATGGCCAAGAAACATTTCTTATTATCAGTGTTAGAAACAGTTGTGCTGCTTAATATTTTTGTGAAAACTGATACATTTTTTAGGATTCTTTGATGAATAGAAAATTTAAAAGAACAGCATTTATTTGAAAGCTGTTGCTACGTTATCAAAGTCTTAACTGTCACTATTGATCAATTGAATGCATCCAAGTATACATTTCTTTTGAAAAAAATCTTGCTGACCACAAACAGTAGTGAACTTTTAACTTGACATGCATTGCACGTGATGTGAGAGGCTGTAAAACTCTGAGGTGCAACGCAACAGATATAGGCATCTTTTGACACATGTTAGTGGACCAGCTCTTCAGAAAATGGTGCAGTCATAATGCTAAAGTGCTCTTCTGTGTAAACGTTCCTCCCATATCCCTTCACATCGCTGTTTCTTTGAAGGGTTTTGTTGAAAATTTTATTTCACATGTAATCAGACAGTACGTTTTTGTAAGCTGTTCCCCTGCTCATATTTTGTTTAAAAATGCTTTGAAGGGATAATTCTACTCATTCTATCTTAGTTGCCTATAGGTGGTGCTGTTGCTCTGTCTGTAAGTCTGTAGACGAGCCAGCATCTTGTATGCACTAATAATGCACATCTGGCATCCTGTCTGCACTAGGAATCCACACAGCCTGTAAACGCCTGTGTCTGTGAGATATGTTGTGTCTTTTATTGCGTTCAGAGGAGATGAAATTAGACAGTTTGAAAGCTGAAATAATGTAAAATGACATTAGAAATTCAATGGCAGTCGTTATTTTACTGTGTAATTCTCATGACGTTGCAGTCATTAACTGTTCATCCACATGAGATGTACTGCTCACAGAGGTGGTTTATAAACTTACATTTTTAAAGTTGTGATTAGTGTGTGTGGTCATAAGTTTCAGTCTGGCTCTAGAATCTCTTAGACATCTTGGGAATAGGAAACTTAGATACTGTTTGCTGCATACTAATATACTTCATATAATGAAATGATACACATCTTTAGTATTAGTATGCTACAATGTGAGCACGTGACTGCAATGTATTGCTTGTGTAATTCAATCAGTAGTGTCATGTTATTTTAGAATTGCCTCTTTAGCATTTCTATAAAATTTAGTGTTAAAATGTCTTTTGATGATTCAAGAGATATTTAAACAGATTGGATATGAAGTTAACATTTGTGACTTTGGAAATGAAAGGCCATGTCAAGCATGATACATTCATAATATTTGTAGCTGAAAGAATAATCAATTTAACCACAATTCATCAAAATATAAATTCACTTTTTTGGAGCTTTCTGTAGAGATTGAGTTTAATGAGTACATTAAAAGACAATGTTAGAAGAAAAAGAAAATTCAAATAGATACTGTTCTTGTAAACTCTTTATTCATTAAAGAATCCTAAAAAACATCACCTGTAACACATTTTTTCATGAAATTAAAGGGGTGCTATTGTGCTTTTTCACTTTTTGAATTTTAGTCAGTGTGTGGTGTGTATGTTTGGCATAAAAAAAGATCTACAAAGTTATAAATCTCAAAGTCCATTCCAAAGGGAGATATTTTGTTTTTTAAAAAATCTCTTTTCAAGAACTACAATGAACGGCTCCTTCAGCGAGCCGCAGCGCGGCGGGTATAAACACAAGCATTGACTAGAGTGGCCGCTTCAGAGCAGTAATGCGCCGCAGACGTGTGCAGTACAGGGGGTCGAAACGCTTGCCGAAGACGCAATCTGCTCCGGTTGCCACGTCGGAGCCGTAATACGCTCCAGACGTGTGCAGTGTGTGGTAAGAGATTTATTCATCATACAGTGTCGATAGCTTCACTTATAACGTGAGTGTTTTTTAAAATGCATAAACTTGCACTAGAATAGGCTAGGCTAATCAGTGATGATGTTCTTTGATAATGTTAGGCTGCTTTTAGCCTTATGCTGGAGATGGTTTCGGGCAATGAAACTAAATATGTAAATAATTAAATAAATTAGCATGATAATATCATGTATTGGCGATCTCACAGGCTGACGGTAGGACCCAACATTACTGTAGCGTATTATTTACTCACCCTCCATGCACCCTAGGTGTATACGACTTCCTTCTTTCAGACAAATGCAATCGGAGTTATATTAAAATTTATCCTGGCACTCCCAAGCTTTAGAATGGCATAGACGGGTGTTTCTCTTCATCAGTCCAAAACAAGTCCAATAAAGTGCATCCATCCATAATAAAAATTGCCTCTGGGGGGTTAATAAAGGCCTCCTGTAGCGAATCGATGTTTTTGTAAGAAAAATATCCATATTTAAAACGTAAGAATCACTTTAATCTAGTTTGCGCTAACAGTTGTACACAGAACTTGCTTTTTTGACAAGGGGCGTGGCAGTACTGAAACACCATCTAAGCTGTTCGCCAATCGCAACGCAGTGGGACAGCTAACCAATCACAACACATTTAGTTTTTCAGAAGGCGGGACTTCATTAAACCTGGAACTAATCGAGCCATTTGTACCAGGCTGGGAGAAATGTATTGTAATAATGTAAATTATTTTAAAAATAATGTGTTTTTTGAACCACCAAGCATGAGAGCATGTTCTAGTACACCAAGCAAAATCAAGACTTTGTAAAAGAGCATAATAGGACCCCTTTAAGCAGCACAACTGCATCAAAATAAATAATAATGAATGTTTTTAAGCAGCAAATCAACATATTAGAGTGATTTCTGAAGGATCATATGACACTGAAGACTGGAATAATGATGCTGAAAATTAATTCAAATTTGCTTCACAGAAATAAAATATATTCATGTAGAAAACAGCTGCAGTGTGTGTATACACTGCAGAAATAGTTCAAGGTCTGTCATTTTTTTGCTCTGTTTTAATCTGTCTGCCTAGGTAAATTTGCAGGTTTATGAGGCTTTGGTTCTGAAATCACTGCAGGTGTCAGGTGGGTTTGTGAGCTGCAGGTAGGGGGCAGCAGTGATCCACAGAAAATGTTGAAGGCATTGATCAGCGTGTAAAAGGACAGGTTTTCATGAGGTCTGATATCTGTCACATCCTCCTACACGCCTGGAGGCTCTACGCAAACTCCATTCATCATGTTGTGCACAATAACACTGGTGTGTGTGTGTTCTCTGTGTGTTTCAGATCAGCTGTTTCATGTGCTGGCCATGCACATGCGTCTCTACAGCATAGACTCAGCATACAACCCCTGGACCAGACTCACACAGATCACGCACAGCAGAGACACTGAGTGAGTACACACACATAGTCACATTTCCTGAACTGAGACTTTTTATAAAATGATAAATTGCTAAACTAGTGTAGAGTTGCACTACCCATTAATCCTGAACAGAGATCAGAAAAGTTGCTGTAATTATGGAAATTAAAGGAACACTCCACTTTTTTTTGAAAATAGGTTCATTTTCCAACTCCCCTAGAGTTATACAGATGTGTTTTACCATTTTTGAATCCATTCAGCCGATCGCTGGGTCTGGCAGTAGCACTTTTAGCATAGCTTAGCATAAATCATTGAATCCGAGTAGACCATTAGCATCTCACTATAAAATGACTAAAGAGTTTCGATATTTTTCCTATTTAAAACTTGACTCTTCTGTAGTTGCATCATGTACTAAGACTGGTGGAAAATGAAAAGTTGCGATTTTATAGGCGGATATGGCTAGGAACTATACTCTCATTTCTGCGTAATAATCAAGGAATTTTGCTGCCGTACCATGAGTGCAGCAGGCGCAATGATATTACGCAGCGCCTGAAAGTGACCGGCACTAAGTTTGTGTAGATGCAGAGTTGCAGCCGGCAGAGTTGACGGCTGCGTAACATCATCGAAAAAATTCTTGAGCATCAAATCAGTATATTAGAATGACTTCTGAGGAATCGTGTGACTCTGAAGACTGCAGTGATGCTGAAAATTTAGCTTTACGACCAATATATTTAAAATATAAAAAAAAATTATTTTAATTTGTTATAATATTTCATAATAATATAGTTTTTACCATATTTTTGGTCAAATAAAAGCAGCCTTGAAGAGCATAAGAGACTTCTTTCAAAACCATTAGGTAGTCTTACCAACCCCAAAGTTTTAAATGATTTATAAAAACAAAACAAAGAAACAGTTTAGGGAATTCATCACAGTAGTGTTTATGGGGCCAAATTATTATTATTATTTTTTCCCCCATAACTGAATTACAGTAATACAGTTACAGTTAGAATGGCAGTAGCTATATATATATGTATATATACACACATACACACACACACATACACAAAACCACCTAAATCCATTTGACGTCTTTCTTTAAAAATTGCGTTTTTATCAGGCTCAAATGTATAGGTTTCTATGTAAGTACCGGTACTTCTGATTGGGCTGAGGCTGGTATTTTAGTGAGTTTGAAGAAAAAGTATTTCATGGACGTATAATATGTGTCAAGAGCATTCACTCAGTTTCAGTATCTCATTTTTGACCAAGATGGCTTTTAGCTGGTTTTGCATTATATATAAATAAAAATATTTTGTACATAAATAGCGTATTTGTCTTAAATATATACATTAATTTGTTTGTATTTATATATACATAATTACACAGTGTACACGCATTTATTAGGCAAACTCAAACTTTAATTTTGTTTGTGATTAATTGTTTGACAGCCCTAATTTTGGTATTTTATTGGTATTTTATTTAAAAGAGAAATATGAATAAAAACAGAAGATTCTGCTGGCTTTTATGTTGTGTCTCTGCTGCTGCATCTTTTTGAGAGGGAGAGAGACTTGCGCAAATGGGGTTTCCATAGATACCAATAACTGCTGCATCTGGCAAATTATGGTGTGCAGCACTACATTTCATGAGTGCTGCGCTTTATTTTGAGGGTTTATGGCTGTGTGGAGGTTACTGCTCACCGCGTCTCCTGTTTAAAAGGCACTTAACACTCTCGGGCTGCTTAAATGGCCTCATTTCTCCTGCGTTGGGGTGGTAAGACAGGGTTTTCACCTGTGCGTCTCTTAGGACTGTTAGACGGGCTGGACTCAGAGGGGGAGCCAGCTGTGCCTATAAATACCTTGTTAGAGGCTTTTGAAGGAAAACTCTGTCACTAGACCCCTCAGGCACTTTAGCTGAGCTATTAATACAGCCATTTGAATAAAATCACTTCACTCCCTGTTTCTGCCTGCCTGTAATCACTTATCAAGCACAAAAAACAATGTGTTTTCATTATCTGAGAGGCGGTTTTGGGACAGTAAAGTAATTTTTGATATGTTTGGATGTCATTGCGTTATAATGGATACAGAATATCCAGGTGTCATCTGGATTAAAATGCTGCATAAGCTTTTTCAAAACATTTTGCTCAATGTTTTTAAATGAGCTTGTGATTTTGTGATTTTTAGTGGATATATAAGTTTCCTCAAGTGTAAGTAAGCACAGATATAGGGCATTCTGCTCTATGTGAATTCTGCTCTAATGGACAGCACTTTGTCCCACATACTCAATTAATTGTCTTCTAAATAAATAAATATTAATTACTGTCTTGGGTTTATGTAACCTGCCCGCCTACAGTACATTTAGAGTAAAACTCCAATGAAAGAACTTGAAGCCTTGTGAATATTCACCCACACTAATTAGGCTCGTTCTTACATAATGATTTGCACTGTTGCATTGACAAGACAGACAAGAAGTATTGCCAGTATATCTTATTTTTCATGCATGTATCACATGCATCAAGCATTTAATTTAAAAAACGCTGTGTTTTCTGTATACTTTGTGTTTTAAGGCTGTTCTTTTTTTGGTAGTGGTCATATTTTCTGTTTCTGGAGCATTTTTGTGTCATGTTATTGTATGATTGTGTTTTTTGTGCAGGTACTGTGATGATGAACGTCCTGAGGTGCCCATGCTCTTCAGAGACGTCCCGTCCCTCCTCATCATCTTCATCCTTACCATGCCTCAGCCTTTACGCAAAGGTAACACGCACAAACAGTACACCATTTTACATAGACATAATAAAATAATGCATACATCTCAAAAACATGTTCATATTTCAGAGTAAATGTCTAAACAATCAAGTGTCAGGTTAGCAGATATATTGTTAATGATAAAATGTAACATTTTTAAATTGTTTTAAATAAATAAAGTAAAAATTAAATCCATAACAATCAATCATTCCCCAGAAAAGGTTTTTCTTCCATCATATCGTTTCTTCCATCATTTACCGTTTTCGAATCCGGGTCTGGCGGTAGCACTTTTAGCATAGCTCAGCATAGATCATTGAATCTGATTAGAGCGTTAGCATCTCGCTCAAAAATGACCAAAGATTTTCGATATTTTTCCTATTTAAAACTTGACGCTTCTGTAGTTACATCGTGTACAAAGACAGTCGAAAAATGAAAAGTTGCGATTTTCTAGGTCGATATGCAGCTGCAGCCGGCAGAGTTGACGGCTGCGTAATATCATTGCGCCTGCTGCACCCATGGTACGGCAGCAAAGTTCCTTGATTATTACGCCGAAATGAGAGTATAGTTCCTAGCCGTATCCGCCTAGAAAATCACAACTTTTCATTTTACGTCAGCCTTAGTACACGATGTAACTACAGAAGAGTCAAGTTTTAAATAGGAAAAATATCGTCATTATATATGGTCATTTTTGAGCGAGATGCTATCGGTCTAATCAGATTCAATGATCTATGCTAAGCTATTCTAAAAGTGCTACCCTCAGACCCGGAGATCGGCTGAATGGATTCAAAAATGGTAAAACTCAACTAGGGGAGTTGGACAATGAGCCTATTTTCAAAAAAAGTGGAGTGTTCCTCTAATTTGCAAATTAAATTGTAAGGATTACTTTGGACTGTAATGCATAAAATTCCAAAGACACTTTTTGTAATATCTAAATTTTGTATCCTGTAATATCTATTTAATGATACATTCGGTTGTCTTAAATGAAAAATAGCCAGTTGTCAAAGACAATGTAATTAATTTATTAACTTGTGGTTAAGATATTTCCTGAGAAGTGTTTATATTGTGATAAAGATTTTGGTTAAAAATGATTTGCATCGTGACTGAAAATTATGCCATGGTAAATATTTTGGTTGAGAATTATATCTCTTTAAAGATTTTGGTTGAGAATTACTTATTGTGGTAAAGATTTTGGCTGAAAATTACTCACGTCGAAGTAAAATTTTAATTAAAATTGACTTAAATCATTGCAAAGATTTTGGTCATGAGGAAAGTCAAGACATGAGGAAGACAATGGCATGGAATTGAAAATTTGATTTTTTGCGATTTTGAACAGATTTGGTTTGGAAAATTTTGTTGGTACAGTGTCTTTATTAGGTTTTTGTGTTCCCTCCTGCAAAGTGTTTCTATGCATTTTTATTTGAACCTCCACTCACGCACAATCCTGAGAATATCATCTGCTGTGATGCGCAAGGCCAACCAATAGAAAACACATAAGGGGAAATGACCATGATGCCCTGTGCTGCACTAGATGGACCATTTACAGCACTTAAAAAAAGAACATCTTCCTCTTTCCCCTCACATGTGAGTTTAGCCTTTAGATGGGCCATGACTGTCATTTGGTTGATCACTGGTCATTGATTGGCACTCGAATAAGAATCATGTGCTTTGTCGTTGTGAGCATGGGATCGATTTGAGTCCATCAGCCTGAAGACAATAAAGCTTGTATCAGAACAGGCTGTGCATGTGTTAGAGTATAGTTTAGTGCTGTCGCAGAGACTCGGGTGTGTGTGTGTGTGTGTGTGTGTGTGTGTGTGTGTGTGTGTGTGTGAGGTGTCATTGTCTCTGGAATGTTAATGGAGTGTCATTGTCTGTCTCTCTCTCTCTCTGTGTGTGTGTGTGTGTGTGTGTGTGTGTGTGTGTGTGTGTGTGTGTGTGTGTGTGTGTGTTTCTCATCACAGCACTGGTTCTAACACCTGCTACATGCACACAAGGGCTAATTACCCTCTCCAAAAAAAAAAAAAATCAAATGTTCCTTTTCTCTACAGAGTCACATAATTGATTTTTGTGTCTTAACAAAAGACCCATGATTCTCTTGAAAGCTCTGCAGTCTATAAAGCTCTTTGAGTGAGTGTTTCTGCGTGCATCTTGTTATTGGTGCTTTTATTCAAGGATATAACCCATATTTTTACGTTCAAGGAGACCAAAGAAAAAGTTTACAAACCTGCTGTATTTTTTGTGTGTGTGTGTGTGTGTGTGTGAGAAAATGAAATGTTAATGAAAAACAATCCATTTTTAGGTCACATTTAATTTTCAGTGACAATTTTGATTGATTTGATTTGATTTCGTTATCAAATAAATACTGTTCTTTTTTCTGTTCTTAAAGAATTCTTAAATTATCACATTTTTTTTTTTTTTTCCACAAATACAGTAAGCAGCACAACTGTTTTCAACATTGATAATAATAAGAAACGTGTATTGATCAGCAAATCAGTTTACCATCACAGAAATACATTACATTTTAAGGAATATTCAAATAGAAAACATTTTTTCTAAATTGTAATAATATTTTACAATATTGCAGTTTTTGCTGTATTTTTGATCAAATAAATGTAGCCCTCGTGAGACTTTTTACACAAACTTTCATGGTATAAATAAATTATTATAGCATTCCTGCTGCTCAATGGCAAGGTCATGGGTTCATTTCCCAGAGATGAAAGTGATTAAAGGCTGGAAGTGATGAAATGTTTACCTTGAATGTGAAATAGTCATAGTGTTATGTAATGTGAGTGAAATAAAATGTTCTTTTTTTTAAATTGTATTATAATTTTAATAACATCATACATGGATACGGATAATATAACCAAAATATTTAAGTGAAAATTTTGAAAATTTTGTGCTGTATTTAAACATACGATGCAGTCTTCTGGTGTTGATGGTAACCACGGTATTTGTTTGTGTGCAGAGCACTTTACGTGTGTGGTGAAGGTGTTGTACAGTCTGCAGTACACACAGGCTCTGGCCGCTCTGTCTATCAGATTCAGCCGTGAGGAGAGACTCGCCTGGAGCAACACCGGAGCTGCCAAGAAGGTGACGCCAGTGTCCCATTCATCAAAACCACCAATTAAAAAAACTTCTTAGACTTACTTCAGACAGTTATAGCAAGCATGTCTTATAATAGTTCTGCCTTGTGGAGCAGCGATACAGATTGGTTCACAATTGGCACCTTAATGTCGATTCAGTTGATGTTTGTTCATGGGTTGTGTATATTTGTATTGTTCATTATTCAAAGGCTAAATGTGCCTCTTCCAGTCAGATATCAAAGCTGTAACTATCCATTTTATAATGATTAAATTGCACATTAAGACCCCTGAGGATAAGCTAATTTCATTAAGAGAAAGGATATGTTATTGCCCCTCAGTCCTGTTTGTTTAAAGGGGTGATTGTAATAACCTTCAGATAATCAAGAGTGAGGAAATCATTCAGATTAATCTCACTCAGAGGTTTTCATTAGCACAGAAAAGATCATTAGCAATGGTTGTGCACTTAATTAAATGGCTATTTTTCAGGAAATAAGTGATAAGTGAAGTAATGTGACGTTTCATGTCATCGTTTAGACTGCTATTATTCTTCATTATAGTCACACATCATCTTTCTGTCTCTGAAATTTTCATTGCTTTTTGCAAATTGTTGACTACATTTAAAGCAACACGAGAGATGTTTCATAAGTTGTCAAGAGTTTCAAGAGTTGATGTTTCAAGTTGTCTTCCTAGACACCAATATTGGACATTGTAGGTGCATTCAGATGATCAAAAATGTTGTTAAAATCCTAGTTAAATGTTTAATTATTTTTATGATGGCCAATAGTGGTGTCTAGGTAATCAGCTCATTGGGATTTGATACACAGCCAATGTAATTCATTTCAGTCTGATGGGAGATATTTAAAACACTGTTTTCTTTTGTTCATGCCATTTCACATGCAGAACACGCCAAACTCTGACAAATCATGGGAGTCGCTTCTGGGTCACATGATCTCTGAGCTGACCAAGGCCAAAGATGTGTATGACACCAACTCTGAGGAAACATTCGTGGTGAGTAATAATCTCCAACGTCACACAACAAAACAGTTTCATAACACCATTGTACAGTAATCTTTCCTGGTTTAGCAATTATTTAATTTAAGTACATTGTTCATGTCACTGACGTGCAAATTCAGCATGAAACGGTTTGTCTTTTCTTGCTCACTGATGCTCCGAAAGAAAAAATGATGCATTAAGAGGCAGGGAGTGAAAACTTTTGGAATTTGAAGATCAGGGTAAATTAAACTTATCTTGTTTGCTGGGGAACATGTAAGTATCTTCTGTAGGGCAGTGTTAATTGGAAAAAAAAAAAAAAAAAAAGAAGTGATATTTAGGCAAAATGAAAAAATAATGTACATGTATCTTCATTCTGTTCAAAAGTTTTTACCCCCAACTCTTAATGCATCATTTTTCCTTCTGGAGCATCAGTGAGCATTTGAACCTTCTTTAATAGTTGCATATGAGTCCCTCAGTTGTCCTCAGTGTGAAAAGAGGGATCTCAAAATCATACAGTCATTGTTGGAAAGGGTTCAAATACACAAAAATGCTGAAAAGAATTTCTGGGACCTGTAGGATTTTTCTGAAAAACAGCATGCAATTTAACTGATCAGGACAAACAAGGGACTCATGAACAACTATCACTAAATAAAAAAACACAGCTGTGGATCATTCAGGTAACAACACAGTATTAAGAATCAAGTGTATGTAAGCTTTTGAACTTTTGAGTAATTTTTATAAATTCAGCTATTATTTTCTCTTGTGGACTATATGTAAACATCTTTTATGTGAAATATCTTATTTAGGTCAGTACTAAATAAAAAATAACATGCATTTTGTATGATCCCTCTTATTTTGGTAAAATAACTTTTTGCAGATTTTGCAAGGGGTATGTAAACTTTTGACTTCAACTGTATTTTTGTAACAGTGTAAAAGTCTTCGATCAGTTGAATGCATCCTTGCAAGGTATTAATTTAAAAAAAAAAAAAAATCTACTCATCCCATAATTTCAGAATTTCCCTCATTTCATAACGATTTTTATATAAAACACCTGAAGTTTCATAACAACCAGCCAAAGACTCATTCTCTATTGTAGAGAATTCAGCAGCTCACTGTTATTTGCGCCTGAAGCTTGTTCTGATCTCTGAGGAACCTCTTGTGTGCTGCAGCCTGCTGTCAGGTGGCTGTTTATTAGGGCTTTATCAACAGGGAATGAGCTGTTATTAATGATGTCTTCTCTCTGTAGTTGAGCTCCAGTGTGTGGTCTCCTCAGTCCATTGAGTTCAGCCTACAGCAGTTCTGTCTGCCCTTCCTGAGACTGTCCTGTTTACTGCAACACCACCTGTATGGAGACAGCTTACCCGGCTGCCTGGTATACAGACACACATACACACATTTAATCTACTGTCTAAATGAAGACATTCCTTAGACGTCTGTGATTTTTATGTAAAGCTAGTTTGAAATAGCTGATAGACTGACAGGTGTCTCTGGTCACAGGTGGAAGAGGAGTTCTCTCTGCTGTCCGGGTGCCTGGGTTTAGCTGGTTCTGTTCAATCCAGTGGAGCCATGAGCAGTGCAGCGTGTTTGGAGTGGAACATCAGTGCTTTCGATCTGATCAGTCAGTGGTGTTCAGAAGTCATCGGTCTGTCTGATACTCCCGCCCAGCAGTCTGTGGTCAGTATTTCTTTGTGTCTCCTAGGCTCCTGTATTTCTTTGCACCCTGTTTTATTTGAAGTGTTGCTAACACTGGTGATTTAATGAGTTGTTGTCTCTAATAATGTTAATGAAGTAGTTCACTTCCAGAACAAAAATGTACAGATAATTTACTCACCCACTTGTCATCCAAGACATTCATGTCTTTCTTTCTTCAGTCGTAAAGAAATTATGTTTTTTGAGGAAAACATGGATTCAGGATTTATCTCCATATAATGGACTTCCATTGTGCCTGCAAGTTTGAACTTCCAAAATGCAGTTTCAATGCAGCTTCAAAGGGATCTAAACTGTCCCAGCCAAGAAAGCTAAATAGTGAAACTATTGGTTATTTTCTAAAAGATGTAAAATGTATATACTTTTTAATCTCAAATGCTTGTCCTTTGTAGCTCTGCGTGAACTGTGTATTCCTGTTCAAGTTAGGGTATGTGGAAAAACTCCTATCTCATTTTCTTCTCCAACTTCAAAATCGTCCTATATCAGTTTTACCTTTTTTGTAAAGGATGTTTGATCTTCTTTGCACATTTCCTTTGTAAACACTGGGTGGGTACTTCTGCAGTGATGTAGGATGATTTTAAAGTTGGAGGAGAATGGGAGGTTAAAAAGTATATAAATTGTTAATTGTTTTTTAGAAAACTGATCGTTTCGCTAGGTAAGACCTTTCTTCCTCAGGCTGGGATTGTTTAGAGCCCTTTGAAGCTGCATTTAAACTGCATTTTGGAAGTTTAAACTCACAGGCACCATAGAAGTCCACTATATGGAGAGGAATCCTAAAATGGTTTCCTCAAAAAACATAATTTCTTTACAACTAAAGAAAGAAAGACATGAACATCTTGGATGACAAGGGGGTGAGTAAATTATCTGTACATTTTTGTTCTGGAAGTGCACAACTTCCACTTCTTCTTTGACCACTGTCAATAAGCATCATATTTGATATTTAGTGTACAACTTTGTAGAGCAGAGTTTGAACCAATAAGATTTCATATTGCAAAACAACAAATTTAATGACACTGTGCAGCAAAATTGAGTCATGATTAGACTTTGACTAGATTCAGTTTTGATTAGATTCAATTTGGGTGGATGTTTTGCAATACCATTCAAATGTTTGGGATCCAAAGTTTTTTTTTTTTTGTCCACCATGTGAATATTTTTGATTAAATTGATGATTTCACCTTCAAATTGTTTTTTTATAAGACGTTACAAAATGAATAGATTACTTTGACTGATTGAAGGTAATTCAATCAGGAATCTACGTGACTTTCTTGTCTCCCTCCAGTCTCTTTTAGTTCAGGATCCGCAATGGGCCGCCCCTCGTCTCCTGCACCTCCCAGACAATTACAACACCATCTTCCAGTACTACCACAGAAAATCCTGCACCAGTTGTGGCAAGACCCCCAAAGACCCTGCACTTTGCCTGGTGTGCGGCGCATTCGTCTGTCTGAAGGGTCACTGCTGTAAACAGCAGGGTGTCTGTGAATGTGTGCTGGTGAGTATGTAAAGAATTCTGCAAGCTTCAGTTTGAATGATCCTTACACTGATGATTATAATTATATTTATATTTTTTAATCCAAAGCACTCTCAGCACTGCGGAGCAGCGACCGGTATCTTCCTACTGATAAACGCCTCGGTCATCATTATCATCCGAGGCCATCGCTTCTGTCTGTGGGGGTCTGTGTATCTGGACGCTCATGGAGAGGAGGACAGAGATCTACGGTAAAGCTCTCACTGCACTGATGGCCAGATATAGCATCTAGATTTCATTTTCAGGGTCCCAGTAGCTGAATCAGAAATGCACTTTTCCATTAAGTAGCGATATTAGTGCCCTGGGATTGACTGAGGGGTCTTTTTTATAATCAGACAAGACAGTTTTTATAATTACTATATTAAATGTATATATATTAAAAATATATAAATAATATATAACGAAAGCATCTGACATGGCATTTGTTTATTTACATAGACATATATTATGATAAAATGAAAAAACAAGAACTTTTTAATAGTGCTGTCAAAATTAGCATGTTAACGCAGACGATTAATTTTTCCAGTTTAACAGCGGTAAAAATATTTAATGCAGTTAACACAGGGTCGGGGCTAGGGTTGGCCACTTCTCTCACAACTGCTGCTTCTATTTTTTCTTGACAAGAAGTGCTTTTATTTAGTCGCAGAATGTCTTTAGACCGCATCAAACAGGAGAGTTTTCAGACACGCACTCCAACTTCAGCGCCAGGCGATAGTCAAATCAGCGCAGGAAAGGTTCAGGTGTCAAGGAGCTTCAGTAGAACAGTGAACTGCTTTTGAGATGTTTTCTGGCCATATTTTAGTAAAAATACAATTAAATGAATAACAGTAAATTAATACATATCAGTACGAACATTTTTTTTTTTTTTTATTGTGTGGTAACCGTTTTATAAAAGCAGAACTTCTGCTTTGCATTGTGCCTAACAATGTCCTTCAGCCGTGATTTATTCACAATATAGCACGCCCTCTTTTGCCTTATTGCTTACATATGCCATAACATTCATAAGCTCAACAGAAATGTGTGAATGATTTTAATTCTCAGTGCTGTGAAAAATGCAGAAAAGTAATTAATACATTGCGTGAGTCGATCTAAATGTAATTGCTGCAAAATTGGCATTTTTCAGATCAAATTTTTATTCATGTTCACATCTCATGTTGAATTTTGAGGGCATTTTGTTAAAGAAGTCCACTTCCAGAACAAAAATTTACAGATAATCTACTCACCCCCTTGTCATCAAAGATGTTAATGTCTTTCCTCAGTCGTAAAGAAATTATGTTTTTTGAGGAAAATGTTTCAGGAATTTTCTCCATATAGTGGACTTCTTTTTGTGCCCCGAGTTTGAACTTCCAAAATGTAGTTTAAATGCGGTTGTAAACGATCCCAGCCAAGGAAGAAGGGTTATTAAACGATTGGTTATTTTCATAAAAATAATACAATTTATATACTTTTTAATGCCAAAAGCTCGCCTTGTCTTACTCTGCCTGGAGTTTTTTTTCTGGTTCATGACAGTTAGGGTATGTTGAAAAATTCCCATCTCATGTTCTCCCTTAACTTCAAAATCGTCCTACATCGCTGTTTTACCTTTTTTTTAAGGGTGTTTGATCTTCTTTGCATTTTCACTTTGCAAAGACTGGGTCGGAACTTCTTCAGCAATGTAGGATGATTTTGAAATGATTTTTGAAGTTGAGGGAGAAAATACGATTGGAGTTTTTCGACATACCCTAACTGTCTTGAACCAGGATACACAGAGTTCAGGCAGAGCAAGACAAGACGAGCATTTGAGATTGAAAAGTATTTAAATTGTATTTTTTAGTGAAAATAACCAATCGTTTTGCTAGATAAGATCCTTCATCCTCGGCTGGGATCGTTTACAAGTGCATTTGGGATCATTTGAAGCTGCATTTAAACTGCATTTTGGTTGTTCCAACTCAGGGCACCATATCAGTCCATTATATGGAGAAAAATCCTGAAATGTTTTCCTCAAAAAAAAAAAAATTCTTTAAAACACATGAACATTTTGGATTACAAGGGGGTGAGTACATAATCTGTAAATTTTTGTTCTGGAAGTGGAGTTCTCCTTTAACTTTTGTGGCATTCCTGCCCTGCTCAGAGGTCGTTTATTTGTGGATTTGAGTTCATTTCCCTGTTGATTCCTTTAATAGAGAAAAATATTTCTTGCTTTAACCTCTTGTTTTTTTTTTTTCTATTCCGTAGTCGAGGAAAGCCTCTGTATTTATGTGAGGAGAGATACCGCGTTCTGGAGCAGCAGTGGGTCTCGCACACCTTCGACCACATCAACAAGCGCTGGGGTCCCCATTACAATGGACTTTAACAGTACAGCCCACATCCTGGAAGAGGACATGATGTCAGTGCCAGCCTCTGTGACATCCTCTGATGATTTGTTTCGTGTAATATAAAGAAAACCTGCATTGAGTTGGCCACAGCCTGGGTTCATGTGAAGTTTAGTGTACAATCAAGCCTATTGACTAACAGCGTGCGTGTGTGCGTGTGTGTTTAAAAGTGATTTTTTTTTTTTGTGTGTGTGTGAATTTATAGGGGAGAATTTTGTTTTGTCCCAGCAAGCTCACGGTGAAAGCACACTGAGTGAGTCTGTGTCTAGTCCGACGGACTAAAACTCCCATTCTGTAATGTTTGGAAAACTGACATAGTTTTTGAGGAGAGAGACTCTTGGAAAAAGACCAATGCTAAACAAATCATGTACAGATATCAGAATTAATATCAAAACCTTGAATGCTAAAGGTACCAAGACTCTCAACATATCCCCCCTCCCACCACCACCCCATGACCACATCATGCTATTTGAGTTGAAACACATCTCATAAGACTGACTATGGGTTCTAAAGCAGGGTATGAGATGAAATATCAACCAATTTGAGCTTAAAGTGAGATTTGTCTCTGCTTTGAGGTGTAGTTGCAGTCATCCTCAGGAATTTTATTTTATAAGTTCTTCTTTTGTTTTGTAGTCACAGATAAAAGATTTTAATATTTAAAAAGTGCTGCTATTCATTGTTTGAAAAAAGTAAATTATACCTTTGTAAAAAAAAAAAAAAAAAATATTTTTACAATTTTCATCTTTTTTTTTTTTTTTTTTTTTTTTCTAATGAAGGCTTTTTGAAGGTGGTTGGCTGGTCTGTAGCACATTATATTTAATGACTGGAAATGTCATAAAGGTATATATATATTTTTTTTTAACATCAAGAAGATTTTTTTTTTTCTTTTTTTTTTTTTTTTTGCATTAAGAAAATGAAGTTTGTTTTAGAATAAAGGATCTTTGCATTATATTCATAACAGTCAAACACAGTTTGCCCCAAATTCGTATTACTGTAAGCCATCTTGACGTTTGTTCGTTTGTTTGTTTGTTTTTCCTCAGTAGTGTTTTTTGTGTCTGTTTTACTGTAAAGAGTGGGCATATGTTTCATTTGTTAGGTAAATAATGCAATGCAAATGTGATTCTAAAAATCTGCTTCATTTTTTAAATGCAAAATAGAATTTCCCCTTTCTTTTGTTTGGTTAAGGGTGAAATACTTTTCTGTGAATATTCTTGACACATTTCCTGAGATTCACCAAACTATAACCTAAAAATCTGACCACATGCCCACCAAGTCAGTTGTCCCTCAAAGTTTTGATTGTTGTTCCCATATTCTAATTACATGGTAATGCCTGGACTGGTGTCAGACGGTCCATAGGGGGCAGTGTTTGCCATTACACTGAGCTCTGGTTCAAATTTGATGGTTGTTCTGTTGGTCTTATGTATCTCGAGGCTTAATGCACATTTGCAACAAACCTCTGAATTAAGAAAATTTGTCATAGGTTTTGTAGCAACTGGCATCTGGAGCATAATTTCTCCTCCTCTGGGATTTTGCAGGTAGTGACGTTTTCTCATTTAAAGACATTATTTATGTGTTGTGTGTGTGATATTTTGATGCACACAACACTCAAGATATTGAATTCCTGATCTAAGGTGTTTCTGAGAAATGGGCTGTCACTTTATTCTACTGCTTTGAACTCGGCCAGATTGTGTGTAGATCCTTAATGCAAAAGTATCAGACCAAAATAAAAAAAGAAAAAAGTAAAAACCTGTTTTAATGTTATCATAAAGTAAAAACTTAAAAAGAAAAAAAAAGGTTATTTGGTACTTGATACAAATAGACGTTGTAGCGAAGGCTAGTTTTCCAGTCCGATAAACGTGGTGTTCCTCAAAGCTCTGTCCTCGGACCATCTTTGATTGTGTAATCTGTAACTGTGGAGAGGGCATTATGTATACGCAAGTTAATTATTTGAAAATGCATTAAGCTGGATCACATCAAATTGAATATTACAGCCCAGTCCAGTGATGGACATGTATGGTATGGCACACAATTTTTTTTTTATTATTATTTCACGCAGCTCCCATGTTAGCTGATAACTTCCTCTTTTCATTCTTCCCCACCTAAAAACATTTATATCAAGCTTTATATTAACAAAATGACCTTAGCTTAAACCTTATTGTGTGACACCACACTGAGAGTTCTTGAATTTTTTTTTTTAAAAAGTGTCCCATCCTATTTGTTTTAATTGTATATAGAAATTTAATATACACATTTGAATGCAGTTTGCAGAACAGTTTCCATATGATATTTAGTGTGTCTATTTTGATTGTGGGTCACAATCAAAACAATGACATCAGGGGAGCCCTTGTAATAATAGTAATCAATGCGATTACAGTGACGCATCTAACATCCGGCTATATCAAGGGCATTTTGCTTTTGTTTGTTTCTTACTGAAGCGCCCCCAACAAAAACACATATACACCTTCAGACACTCACACACACCAGAAGAAGCATGTTTGGTTTGTATTGATCAGTTTGATTGGTAGGTATTGATTTTCATTGCTGCAATCATGCCATGCTGGAGGGAGGATGTTTTCAGTGCACTTGAAGTTTGCTTTCTTTAATTTGTCTTGATTTCTTGCATGCTGCTGTTTCTGTTTTTTTTTTTTTTGTTGTTGTTTGTTTGTTTGTTTTTTTTTCTCTCTCTCTCTCTTTCTTTGAGAGGTCTTTTCTCTCCTTCCCCACTTTGTATAGACAGACAGTTGTGCTAAGTGTGATGGGTGGATAATGCTGGTGTGTTCTCCTGCGGTGAATGCTTGTCAGGCAGGCAGTAATACAGTACATTACTGTAGGTGCTGATTCAGACTTTATGATGTCATCTCTAAAAAGGGTGACTTTTAATGACATTTAATGCAAAATGTAACATATGTGAATAAAATATACAGATGCTCTGATATGCCTTTGTGTGGTTTTGTCCCCCATCCAAAAATGTACAATCCACAGTGTTGACAAAATATTTTTTTCAAAAAATTTGTTTTTGTGTTCTGTTTGCTATATCAGCAATTTTATGTAAACATGCACTGAAGTCTTTGGATGCTGCACCACATCTTGCTGGGTTTGAATCATGAGTTTGAAGTGTTTAAATCAAGGCAACAACACAATCAGTTTCAGGTCTGAGTTTATTGCATTTCATTGAATATCATTTAATGCATTTAAACTCTTTAGTCAATTATTTTCCTCATTACTTTGAATATGTATTTAATTTCTAAATACTTATGAATATGGTTTATAGCAAGTGTTAACAGTGATTAACAATCATTACTAAAGAAGGGCGGGGTCGGGTGGGGTTGCTAGAGAGAATAACGACCCGACCTCCTGTTGTCAATCACCGTGTCACACCCCCGACCACACACAACGCACTACACCACACCGGGCATTTACAACTCTACACGGCCCCCCCTGCACACCTACAGACCACCACAACCCGGCAGGAGGGGCAACTATACCGACATCACCTACTTTAACATTTTTACATACAGAACCACAGGGGGTCTGCACGTGAAGTAGGGTGCCAACTCGTGCCGGTCAGCAGGTAAAGTACCACGGAGTTACTATAGAGAAACATGTCAGTAATTTCGCGATGAGAACGGGACAGGTAGGCCTACATCTTTCGCTGAACCCCAACTTTGAACTTACCAACTGTCATTTCGAACGCTTCTGTCCACATCCCTTTAAAGGCTCTTTATCACGTCATATTAAGTCGTCTCGGAAGGGCGTTTTTAAAAATAAATAAATAAATAATAAATACGTAATGTTTCCAACTGAATATGACTCCATTTTAGGGCATAAATACCAACATAAATACCAAAAAAAAAAAAAAAAAAAAAACACTTGCACACACGGTGTTAGGCTATAGGGGGATAAATTATAGCTGGGTCATTCTATAGAATTTTTTATTTTATTTTATTTATTTATTTTTGTCCTAGCTGAAAAATGACACTTCCAAAACAATTTAGGGCTACAATTTCTTTATATTTTAAAATGAAACAATATGTTATTTGAACAATTACACCATCTTGAGTCATTAATGTGGCAATATTTTTTTATACAGAATTATAAATTAATTATAAATGCACAAAAAAGATATATATAAATCATTAAGCTGTCATGTATGTGTATTCAAAAAGTCAAAAGGTAATCTAATAATGTTAGATGTTAATGTTTGAATGTTAGAAACATACATTTTAAGAGATCTTGCCATACCAAAAGTGGACATTTCCATAGAATGGAGAATAGGAATAGGAGTTTTAGAATAGGAGTTAATTTTTATTAAACGTAATATAAATATATAAAAAGTAATATGTATGTATGTATATATATATATATATATATATATATACATACATACATATATATATATATATATATATATATATATATATATACTCTTTCCTCAAACTTTCCCCAAACTTTCAATTTATGATCTACACGTGGAAAAGATTGTATCACACCAGCTCGTTTTGATTCTCTAACTTTCAATTTTAATTCTGTTTTATCGAAAGACTATTGAAAGTAGCCATTTTTTCCATTTAGAAAACATGAAGCCTTGAATTAAACACCAAGTCCCAGAGAATTAAATTAAAAACAATTATTGTTTGAACTCTGTGATAAAACTGACAGAATTTAAAGGATACCATTTGTGTTATATTAAAAGTAACAAAACTCTATTTATTATTGAGTGGTTGGCGCAAATAATTAATAGACTTAAAAATGATACATATTATTTTCAAGCATTTATACGGTCAATAAACATATTGTCAATAGTCATACAATGTGATTTACCTCAGAAAAGACAACAGTAAGAAGCATTGGAGCCCTCATTAACCTATAATGTTTGGGGGGGCCATACAAATGTTAATGCACATGGGCCCTGGGATGACTTGCTATGCCACTGCACATATTATTAGCGTGCTACCTCGCGGTCAAATTTTTAGATCCAATAATTTGCAAGAAACTCAAGTGAAATGCTAAAGTGGAGTGTGGAGGTGGCAACTTCTCTGTTCTTGATGCAGTTAAACTTTCAGTTTCATTATTAGTAAAGACGCTGCTGCTGCCGAACACTGTCGAGAGACTCATTGACTGGTAATTCTCTTTCTCTATCTACTAACTGCACACAAATGGCTTAAGCAAGCCTATATAAATGTGGTCAATGTCTTGAGCTGTGATAACCTTGAAATAAGCGGATTATTTGACTTTGGTCCATCGAATTATTGAAAGACTTATTTTTCAGTAGGCCTATATATTGCAGCTCAGAAGTGTGAGGTCAGCAAACATTATATGAAACTTTATATTAATTATATCAAATCAGATCAATTTCCTAAAAATGAGCCATAGCTTGTTCATGGTGAAATCCTTTTTTTTTTCTCTCTCCAGTGCTATTGTTACATTTTCATCTGAAATAAGTCACAGCCCACAGTGACAAATAAAATTGATGTTTTTTTTTAAAAGAATTATTCTAATAGCACTGTCTATATGTGATGTGTGTTGTTTGCAGGTGCTGCCATTGAATTTGGTTGTTAACGTTTCTAATCTGCAAGTGTAGCAGCAGTTCTTTTTGCTGAGGTTTGGTAACTGACTGCATCATATTAATGAGAGTCTTGTCCTTTCTCATGAGAGTTCATTGCGGCCACTAGAGGCTCAGTTTTAACTAGGCCGAAAGAGAACATAATGATGACCCTTTCTGTGCCAATTAGTTACAGCAGATAATATGAATTCTGCGAAAGTTAACAGAACACATCAATCTGTTTTCTGATTTATTGTTTGTTAAAGCTACACGCATTCACAAATGTCTTATAACCGATCAGACAACAGGCAAAGCATTAGATTCGCTGCATTAGATTCAGCATTTGCTAAATGAGCACACCATTCATCTGTCTAATGGCTCAATCTTCAAAGATGTTGCGCTGCGGCCCAGAAACCAAACCCCTGTAAACATGTTTGTGCGCTGAATGGAAAGTGGGTTGGCAACACAATAGCTGCCTGGACGACACACTGACCAATACACCGCCTACACTGTGCATGACATCATAGCGTATTAGCTTAGCAAACTGGATTTGTTTGGATGGTTGCAGTTTTTGTTAATGCAGGTTTTATTGAAAAATGCTTTTTAATGGATGCAGTGAATATTTTGGAGCCGCATGCATTCCAGCATCTACAGTAGGTATCATTATCATCTGAAATACGTTATCATTAAATTTAAATTAAATGTAGCATTTTTTTAAAGCCCATCTTTCCAAATTCTGTATTACATTTAAAATGATGTTTTTACAGTATGATTTAACTCACCATGTAGCTGTTTGTAAGTGTTATACTGCACCAGTGCCTGAGCTGGGATTGGTCATGTGTGCATGTCTGCTTCCTCTCTGAAGCGCTCACACAGGAACTTATCAAATTCTAGTGAATTATTAACCTCAGGACAGCTAGGAAGGTTTGAAAATCACTTCGGATATGTCAGAAACCAGCTATGGCAGGTAGGTTTTCTCTAAATTATTGTTTTAACTGGTTGGGGGAAAAAATTAGATTGGCAAAAAAGCCATTAGTGCAGTCCAAGGCCACAAAGAAACACAGGTGGACATGATTACAGGTGATGTGTTGAGTGATCCAGTGTGCTGTGATAGGTTATTTGATAATCTACAGAACAGCATCTAACACAGCTTGAGCTAGTGTACGCTTACAATTACAATGAACAGTTCTGTTATTTCATAAATGAATTATATAATAAATGTAGATACTAGGTGGAATATAAAGGTTTTTTAATCTAATTATTCAATATTCTTACAGGAAATGCCAATGGAAGAACCGATGTGGTCCAAAGCAGGTAAGAAACATCATTTTGAGCATTTTAGAGAAAGAATTTTTATTGATTTCATGTGACGTAAGAGAACTCAAAGGGAAACGTGTTAATATTACACAATTTTAGCTGTAAATAGTCTTTAGATGTAATTTAATTTAATCATATGAATTCAAGCATTTTTTATGCCATCTGGACACTTAATTTACACATAAACGTAAATGTCACAACACGTAAATGTCAGAATTTTATTGCATCGGATATGTTACATATGAAGTCAGCTCCCCTTTTTTTTTTTTTTTTTTTTTTTTGTTTTATAGGTATTTTTTTTTAGTCTCATGACATATTCCCAAACTGGTGTGTTCTTTGGTCAAAATAAATTCTATGTTGACTCAGCCTGCCAAAATTTAGTTTAATCTCATATGAAGAGGCAAACAGAAATGTTGTGACGTGATGCATATAATTTGATCTGTGTGTTAATGACTGCATTGATAATGACTGTTTTTAGGAGTATGTCCAATTAAAGCTCATGATAAGTGTGTGTAGTTTCTCAGGGCGTTAACTAACCCTGAGATGTGTGTGTGTGTGTGTGTGTGTTCTACTCTGTGCCCAGAGGGCTGGATAACTCTGAGGAAATACAGAGGACAGAGTTTTATCATCTCCATGGCAGGATATGGTGAGAGAGAGAGATGTGATGTTTCTTCAGTGTGGTGATGTTTAATATGCATCGCACACCGCTGAAGAACATACATCTCTGATACGAGACTGATACAAGAAAACTGCATGTCGGTGGTTGCCTTCAGTTCGCTGCTTTGCGCTGGTATCTAATTACAAATAGCTAGCGTCACCTTTCATCAACAAACAAAATCAAAAGATAAATACAGCAATAATTAAACAGTATCCTGATAAAACAAAATAAAATAACAGTTTGGGTTTCTAGTGATATTTGTCTGGTTTTCCCATTAAGTGACAGAGTTTAGCAGGCTAACTGCAAAGACAAAAAAAAAAGAAAAAGACTGTAAATTTTAATAGTAATTATAATACTTAGGCAAAATAAGAAAAATGTACATATCTCCATTCTGTTTTCACCCCCTGACTCTTAATGCATCGTTTTTCCTTCTTGAGCATCAGTGAGTGTTTGAACCTTTTGTAATAGTTGCATGTGAGTCCCTCTGTTGTCCTCAGTGTGAAAAGATGGATCTCAAAATCATACAGTCATTGTTGGAAAGGGTTCAAATACACAAAAAAGCTGGAAAACCAAATAATTAGTGGGACCTGAAGGATTTTTGTGAAGAACAGCGGGCAGTTTAACTGTTCAGGACAAACAAGGGACTCATGAACAACTATCACTAAACAAAACAAACAAAAAAACAAAACAAAACAAAACAAAAACAAAAAAAAGAAAGCACAGCTGTGGATCTTTCAGGTAACAACACAGTATTAAGAATCAAGGGGGATGTAAACTTAAGTGAAATATCTTATTCAGGTAAGTACTAATAAACAATAGCATGCATTTTGTGCGATCCCGCTTATTTTGGTAAAATAATTAACATTTTAATAATTAACGCAAAAATATTTCAACACACTAATAATAATAATAATAATAATAATAATAATAATAATAAACCTGATCAACAGTGATAGTAAAGAAAATTGAATTGGTTGCAAAACATTTTTATTTCAAATAAATGCTGTCCTTTTGAACGTTCTATTCACTAAATAATTTCTAAAAACAAACAAAGAAACAATAAATAAATCAAAATAAGCAGCAAAAATTGTTTCTTGAGCAGCAAATCAGCATGTTAGAATTTTTATTAAGGATTATGTGACACTTAAGACTGCAGTAATGATGCTGAAAACTCAGCTTTGTGTCACAGAAATAAATAGCATTTTAAAATATATTAATTTAGAAAAGGATTATTTTACTTTTAAATAATATTTCACAATATTGCTGTACTTACTGTGTTTGTGATCATATACAGTAAATGTAGCCTTCTTTCTAAAACAAAATGACCCTACACTTTTGAACGGTAGTGTTGAAAACTTAACATAATTACTGATGTATAGAAAAGTATTAATTTTACTATACAATAAAGCATGAAAATAAATGTTTTGATAGTCAATGATTACATGAAGTAACAGTCACTGAAATGTTAGCTTAGCAGGCTAGTTTATTAGCTTTCTCAATGCTTGTACCTGTAATTCTGTTTGCTATACTGTAGTTGTATTCTGAGGGCTCGTTCGCACCAATTTCATAGCTAGTTGTGATGGTTCATATGCGCTGTTGGTCTCAGTTAGCACAGATCGATCTGTCAGCGGTCATACAGAAAGTAAGAGGTCATGCTTGTAAATCCAGCATTTACTGGTGGACGGCACAGTCTGTCACATTCCCGTAACAGGATTACAGTGGACAGGACTGAGCACCTTTGCCCTGAATGAAGTCAGGCCTTAGTCAATGTGTGAGAGGGGAGCTTAGAAAATGAGATTATGTTGTAAGACCTTCTTTCTCTATGCCTGTGCTGCCAACTCTCATTTCACTTACATGCTAACCTGACCAATTCTGCCACACTTCTCTAGAAACCAACACTTGCTTGTTCATTTCTAGGTTTTGGGTTGTTGTTGTGTTGCAGTAGTAATGTAAACCCATCATCTCCGTGTGCGGTGTCTGCTTTCCTTTACCACAGGTTTCCCACACTGAGAGAGAGCGTCAGGCTGCGTTGACATGCGGTTGCCAAGGTGTTCTTAGTGAGTGTTTGTAGTGTACTAGTTATGCAGTAGCAAGGTTATCCTAGGTGGTTCCTGTGGTATTCTAGAAGAGTAATCAACTTCTGGCTATTTTGAAAAAATCTTTAAATTAAACAAAAAGTTACTGCAGGAGGTTAACCTGGTAAAGCCTGACATTTTATTTTATTTTTTTTTATTTTATTCTTAATTGAACAATTTATTGAACCTTTCAGAAATCAGATTTTTATTTATTTATTTATTTATTTATTGTTGAGTATCATATTATACAGATCAGGTTTTTATGGCACATGCAGGTTTTCTGTTTGTTTTTTGTTTTTTTTTTCACTTGTTTGCACACATGAAGTATCAGAAACCTAAATTGATATTTTAATATATTAAATGTTTTAATAGTGTATATGTAGTGACAAGTCTCGCTCCTCCAGGTGTTCTGACCAGTAGGATTTTATAAAATATATATTATATAAAATTATTAAAAATAAAATTGAAAAAGGTTAAAATACAAACTAAACTTTCACTGATCAGTACTTTTACTTTTAATATTGAAGTACATTAAAAATGAAATACTTTTGTACTTTTACTCAAGTAAAATTAAAAAAGAGTACTCTAGCTTTACTTTTTATTGCACTGCACATACAATATAGTGTGATATTTTAAGAATATGGGCTCATACTGAAAGAGGAAATTTAAAATATGAAATTTGGTGCAGCTGTTTTTATTCAAATGGCCAAAATGTAAGAAGAAATTATGATAGCTTGTAATGTATATCAATAAGCTCTTTATAACAGTATAACAGATTACTCACAAAAAATTATATAAACATTAGTTGTCAATCAATATCTCCAATAATATGTCTTTGTGAGATGATATTTAAATGCTTAGTTCCATGATCAATGCTCTGCAGTTTCAAAACATATAATGCAGTCCAATACAATGATGACAGAACAATGAAATGTTCCTCAAAAGCCTGATGATCAGATTTGATACTCACATGATTAACATGATTTTTCTAGTTAAAAAAAAAAATATATATATATATATTTTTAATAAAATAGTGCTGTCAAATGATTAATCGCGATTAATCGCATACAAAATAAAAGTTTGAGTTTGCCTAATAAATGTGTGTGTACTGTGTGCTATTATTATATATATATATATATATATATATATATATATATATATATATAAATACAAACACATTCAGGTACATATATAAGAAATATTTACAAGTATATGTATTTATTATGATTTCTATATAATTGATATTATATATAAATACAAACATTCTTTACATAGATAACATATTTCTCTTAAATATATACATTAATTTGTGTGTATTTATATATACATAATAATTACACACAGTACACACGCATATATTAGGCAACTCAAACTTTTATTTTGTATAAATTAATCGTTTGACAGCCCTACTTATAATACCTTATAATACCTTATAATAACTGAACTTAATTAAATTAAACTTTTCCACAAAATTTGTTCAGGTTCTTACAAGATTAAAACAAGTTCAATTAAAGGAGAAGTCCACTTCCAGAACAACAATTTACAAATAATTTACTCACCCCCTTGTCATCCAAGATGTTCATGTCTTTCTTTCTTCAGCCATAAAGAAATGTATGTTTTTTGAGGAAAGCACTTCAGGATTTTTCTCCATTTAATGGACTTCAATTGTGCCCCTGATTTTGAACTTCCAAAATGTAGTTTAAATGCAGCTTCAAAGGGCTCTAAACGATCCCAGTCAAGGAAGAAGGGTCTTATCTAGAGAAACGATCTGTCATTTTTTCCGAAAAATAAAAAATTGTTTACTTTTAAGGACAAAAGCTTGTGTAGCACTAGCTCTGCGATGCGCATCCACAACGCTACAAATCACGTCTAAATTCATCGTCTGTGTACTCCGGCTCAAAAAGGTAGAGTATGGTGAAAAACTCCATCTTATTTTCTCCTACAACTTCAGAATTGTCCGACATCATTGTGCCTTTTTGTTTGTAAACAGTGTTTGACTTACTTGTGCTTTTTTAGTCCTTGCGCGTTTGCTTTGTAAACACTGGGTCTGTAGTTCCGCCTACGTTCCGCGTGACCTTTCGACGTGATTTAATAGTATGTAGCGTCGTGAATGCGCATCCCAAAGCCTGTGCTACACAACCCTTTTGTGCTTAAAAAGTATACAAATTTTTATTTTCCGAAACAAATGACAGATCGTTTCGGTAGATAAGACCCTTCTTCCTCGACTGGGATCGTTTAGAGCCCTTTGAAGCTGCATTTAAACTACATTTTGGAAGTTCAAAATCGGGTACCAGTGAAGTCCATTAAATGGAGAAAAATCCTGAAATGCTTTCCTCAAAAACCATAATTTCTTTACGATTGAAGACAGAAAGACAAGAACATCTTGGATGACAAGGGGGTGAGTAAATTATTTGTAAATTGTTGTTCTGGAAGTGGAGTTCTCCTTTAAACAAATAATGTTTAGTTGGCTCAACAAAACATTATTTGTTTAATTAAACTTAATTTAGTCGTTGTATGGATTTGAAGTAATTGTGTGGAAAAGTATTTACTTAATTTAATTAAGTACACTGGACAAGTTATTAGTATTTAGCAAAACACATGTTGGCATATTAACAATAATTTCAAAGTATTTAGCAATAACACATGTGGCACGTTAAGGACAATTTCATTCATAGTTGATCTGAGCAAAGAAGATCTCAAAACTGGCATTAGCACAGTTATTGCTCATTGCATCAATCATGGAGTTAATGAAGCTGCCAGCACCCTAAGCATGAGTGCTACATTTCTGCACAGTGGCAACCTTAAAAACTTTATCTCCAAACCTCTTCTAAATCTTAAAAATAACTCACCATTACATGTATAAGAACTTGAACATGTCATTTTCTTTCATTAAAAAACACCTAAAATGACCATTTTTTTTTTCAACATATTTCCCTTTTAATGCCTATGCAAAGCATGCTGGGAACTGCACATCCACTTTTCAGTTAGTTGTGTTAACAAAAATGATTCATGCAATCCCAACACAAAATGATTAAGCTCAATTAATTTTAAAAAAATAAATTCCGAGAAGTTTGTTGTTTCTGCTCATTTTAACTAAGTAATTTGAACAAGCATTAAAAATCCTTTTTCTGAGTGAGTAGGCTTTATGCTTTATAATACACTGTTTGACTGTTTAGGCTGTGTATTATGAATACTGAATGTGATCTGTGTGTATTTGGACAGATGTTAGACTGACATGTGCACTAGCAGAGAATGAGAGGCAGCGTTCACTCAGCTATTGTACTTGGCTGTTGTTTTCACTCAGGTCTTGCTTCACTGGTCTCCTGTTCCCATGAGAATATGAGCCATAGCAACACAGTCTGTGTTTATGAGTGCAGAGACGCCGTGTCGTCCTGTCGTAGCATTACCACCTTAGGCTAACGCACAAAGAGCTTCCGTTCTTCACTGGAACTAGCACATCTTTCTATTTTTACATTTAAACACTTTTGCGTTTTCTCTGACCATGAGGGTTTAAATCCTGTTGTTATATTTCTGAACCCGTCTGAGGGAGCTTTAATGAAAAGGTTCAGTCTCATAGTTTATAGCATTCAGCTCATAATAGTTAATAACAGTCCTTCTATTTTAAAATAATGAGGAGTTAGCACTTTATAAATGGACTCCAGAAGTCGTCACCTGTTACCTGTGAACACATACAATCTGAATGTAGATGCTTCTGAGTTTCAAAACATTATGGGAGTTGTTCGAGTCACATGACCGACACAATTCATAAACAGTTCCCTCCTCCTTACCTGTGTGCGCCAGTTAGTGTTTGTATAAGTTAATGTCTTCCATATAAAGCTCTTTTATGACTAGTTCCATCTGGCTAATGAATATTTAAAACAAGATCATATTACACATTACAAGCTGATGAATAATTCAGAGAGGCTGATTAGAATGATTTAGGCTTGTAGCATTGACAAACCCTCACATACATTTCAGCAACTTGTTAGGAAGGTCTATCAAATTGAGGTATGTTCTTTGTTGTTTTTATGATTTCAGATTATATATTTATTACTCATAATTAAACCATTTTAATATATAATCCAGGTAATATCATTAAAACCTCTTTCTTGCACTTTTGAGTTCATACAAGAGAAAAATTGCTTGTTTTATGAAATTCATATTGATGATCTTTTATACTGGATTTGAATATGGTATCTGAGGAGAAATTTATAGTTATGGTTATGCAACAAAGTTTTGCATGATTGTGTACTTGTTAAGGCTGCAGTGTTGTATAATATTAATATTAACAGAACTGCTGATGGAGTTTATTTTTCTTTAGTCTTTGAAAGTTACAACTTGTGATTATGACAGTAAATATGAAATATAACTATTGAGTGCTACTCTGTAATGTAATGATCTAAAGTATATAAGAGTTAAAATGAGTTGTGACTGTCTGTCCGTGTGTAGAGGTGAGGAGCTGTCAGAGACGGTGAAAGTTAATCTGGAGAAGAGCAGATCAGATGATAGCGACAGGCAATTCAACTCCACTACACTGACAGATGCTTCAGTGACTCAAAACACATTTGGGCGGCATTAATAAACCATCCATGCTGTCTTACAAACAGCAAGTGACTCACAAATTCTCAGTGCTGAAGCAGAATTCAAACTATTAATGAATGTGGGACTTACTTAGAAACTCATTTTGTGTTTTCTGCTGTGTTGTGATATAACAGTTTTGGACGTGATTCAGAATTTAAGAATATCTTTTGATTCATGAGAGTGAATGTAAATTGAACATTCAGCAAGATGTTGAATTAGAAACAGAACTGAAGTAAATTATACTGAAACTAAATTGACTTTGAGGTAAACTAAAGCATTCTTGGAAACTAAGCACTCTCCCACTAAAATATCAATCAATACAACCAGTCAGTTGTTTGGAATGATGATTATTCAATGTTTTTGATAGAAGTCTCTTATGCTGTCCAAGGCTGAATTTATTTGATCAAAAAATACAGTAAAAACAGTAATATTATGAAGTATTATTAAAATTGAAATGAACTGATATCTTTTAAAACTCCTTTAGAAATCATTCTAATATGCAAATTTGCTGAAGCTGATAATGATGAGAGCCATTATAAATAATTAAGCACTAATAGTAATTGATAATAACTGAGCACCAAATCAGCACATTACAATGATTTCTGAAATCACTGTGATGCATCACAGGAATCAATTACATTTTAAAATATATCCAACATATATTTTAAGAAAACCTTTTAAATTGTAAAAATATTACTGTTTTTATTGTATTATTCAATAAATAAATTCAGTCAGTGTGAGCATAAAAGACCTCTTTCAAAAAACGTAAAATAAATCAATAAATAAGCAAATTATTCCAAACTTTTGACAAGCAGTGTGTAAATTAAATAGTTTATTTATAGTGTCTTGCAAAAGTATTCATACCCCTTAATTTTTTTCACGTTTTATGTTGCAGCTTTATGTTAGACTGCTTTAAATTACTTTTCTCCCACATCAGTTTACACTCTATACACCATAATGACAAAGCAAAAAACAGATTTGTGACAATTTTGCAAATTTATTCAAAATAAAACACTGAAATAAGTACATTGGTTAAAGCACCTTTACAGCCTCAAGTCTTTTTGAGTATGATGCCACAAGCTTTGAACATCAGCATTTGGCAATTATCTGCCATTCTTCTCCTCACCTCTTCACCTCCCAAGCTCTGTCAGCTTGGATGAGGCCTGGCAGACATTTTCAGGTTTCTCCAGAAATATTTGATTGTGTTCAAGCCAAGGCTCTGGCTGGGCACGCAAGACCATTCACAGAGTTGTCTATAAGCCACTCTTGCTGCGTGATTGTGGTCATTGTCCTGTTGGAAGGTGAAGCTTCTGCACAGTCTTTGGTTCTGAATGCTCTGGACTGGGTTTTCATTAAGGCTATCTCTATAGTTTGGTGCACTGAGCTTTCCTGAGGGCTCTGACAAGTCCCTCAGTCCTAAGAGATATGGGTGCTCCTGAGCTAAATTTCAAGTGTCCTAGAAAAGGGTATGAATACTTATGCAATGGAATCATTTCAGTAATTTAAAGCAGTTTAACATTAGGCTGCAACGTAACAAAACGTGAAAATAATTAAGGGGTATAAATACTTTCGCAAGGCACTGCATGCACTGATTATCAGGTCATATGTTAATTATTTTGCAGCCTGTTTACTATAACTCAATTCAAATTTCAAAATTAAATTAAATTGTGATTTAAAAGACATTTTCAATTCAATATTGAGTAGTGCACAACTATAGTATTTAAAGTATTGTAAGTTTGTTGTCTGTTCTGTTGTCCTTGTGTGGCAAATGCGTGTTTCTTCCTAAAAAACGACATTAGTCAAAATTCAGCTGTGCTCCCTACCTTTCCAGAAAATAGATGAGAGGTATGAAATATTCATCTCACATGGCACAGTCACAGCATCCATCGCTCTAATCGCTCATGCTATTCATAATTCTGTGTGTGCGAGGCTCAGAGCCCACAGGCAGAACGCCATTTACCTTTTCCACTTCAACGTGACCTCAAAATAAACGCTTCGCTCCCTCAGGAGTCTGTATGAGTGGTAAAATTCATCACATGGCTCGGATATATTAGACTCGGTAGAGCCATTATCATTTATTTAAAAAATCTTGTGAAGGTGAATATGAAATGCAAGCATGTAAAAGTAATACCATCTTCTGCAGTGTAGGTGCAGGTGCTTCAGTTTTTACAAGCCTTTGCTCTTTAAAAAGAATGAGATGGGTGGGAGATTAGTGAGGATCATTAATTAGCGGAACACCATTTAATATTCAACATTACGTGATCACTGATGAGAAAATCTATAGCATCTATCATCTCCTCTGTGCTATATATTATTTTTTAATTTATGTTTTACCGCATGCTTGTAATTTACCTTATTACGTTATGCTTTTAATTTGTTGTTACACTCTAAGTCAGTATTTTGGCACTGAATCCATTCCACTGTTTTGAACTAAAGCTGGGAATCAGAGCACATTTTGTGCCTCGTTTATCATCACCCCGCGGTGAGGACAGACATCGGTTCCATGGTATTGAGGTCTGGTATCTCTCTCCATACCTCTGTAGATTACGTTCAGGAATGTAATCAGAAGGGAAAGTTTTAGACATCTCGACTCTAAATGATAAATGAGAGAGTAGTAGTCCTGAGGTACATGACGGAGTTAATCTCTGTTAAATCCAATCACGGTGAGCTGATTGTGACTTCTTAGAGCACAGTGACGGGAAAGTGGTATCTGAATCCATCAACTAATACTCCCATGTGCCAGCGATACACAGGCAGCTATAGACCTTTTCTCTTTTCTTTTCTTTTGCAAAAAATACACTTTTATTGTTTTGGCTGGAGCATTATGGTGACAGTTTGTACACCTGAGACTATTAGTGAGATCTTGAGTGTTTGTTGTTGAGGCAGTGAGTCAAAGAGAGGTCTTGTTCTCCATGTAAGTACTTACACTGTTCTGATCGTAGTGTCTTTTTCTACCTAAATGACAAACAGAGCAACATTCTTGATTTGCTTGTGGATAAATGTGTTTAGATCCTACCTGTCAGGTCACTACTACTGCATTTGTGTGACTAAGTACACAAACTTAAACAAAAATAATGATAACAAGAATGGTGTACCACAAGGTCAGTCTTGGGTCCTTTTTTTGTCTGTTGCATATGCTTTCCCCTATGTGATATATTGCTATTAGAAAATAGAGCATTGACTTTCTTTCTTATGCAACATAAAACATACAGACCATAGCAAAGTCAGAAAGACTGATAAGAAATTTAAAAATCTGACACCTGTTAAAGCATATCAGCACCACAGTATATCTTTGGCAGCCTGATTATGTTTGACCCTTTGCTGTAATTCCTTGAGAAAGAAGTTTGTTATGACACCTGATATTTCTCAAATGTCAAGCCAAAGTCATAGTCATACTTTTTTTTTTATGTAAGTCCTGTGTTAAAATTGTGATTGTGGTCTGATGCAACCCATTAGCCTGTTTGACTTAACGAGACACATTTTAATTTGATTTTCAAGGCATAGACTTAGTAACATGGTTATGAATAACATATTATGAAAGAACACAAGTAACAATAATGCAGTGACCACAAAACCAAAACTATCTTATATTTCTACAAATCTAATTTAAAGCATTTAGAGGGTTGATTTTGGCCAAAAAAACAAAAATTCTGTCATCATATGTTCTCATACCCTCATGTAGTTCCAAAACCTCAATGATTTCCCTCTAACAGATTGATAGCAGGATGTTCACTGTGTCAGGGACTGTCAAGCTACAAAAATGACAAAAGAGCACCATAAAAGTTTAATAAAAGTTTTATATCATAAAGTGTATTCCAAGTCTTCTGAAGCCATACAGTAGCTTTATGTGTGGAGCAGACTGAAAATCTTACATAAATGTTCCCTCTGATGTTCCTTAAGTGAAATTTACCTTTTGTGCTATTATAAATACTGTATGTGTATTTTTAAAAATTAGCACATGGTCGTAGTACACATTTTGCATAGAGATGTCAAATCTAGTGTGGCACGTTTTGATGGCCTATATTTTAATATACACTCTTAAAAATAAAGGTGCTTCAAAAGGTTCTTCAAGCGATGCCATAGAAGAACGATTTTTGGTTCCACGAAGAACCATTCAGTTAAAGGTTCTTTAAAGAACCACCTCTTTCTTAGCTTTTTGTAATCTGAAGAACCTTCTTTCGCCACAAAGAAACAGAAAGGTTCTTCAGATGTTAAAGGTTCTTTATGGAACCATTTAGACAAAAAAGGTTCTTCTATGGCATCGTGAAGCACCTTCATTTTTAAGAGTGTATGTGAATGTTAATTAGATGAGACCAACTGCTGATGAGAAATCATGATAAATTCACGGATGAGATTATCATTGACTAATAATTTAATTTTTGTCTCCAACAAATGCATTACTTTAGAAGATGTGAAACATTACACATAATTTGTCTGGTAAACTGGTAAACTTTAATTTTCATTGTATGAAAAAAAGCAGTGAAAATTTCTCTTTTTGTTTCATGAAGAATAAAATCATACAATTTTGTATGAACTTATTACATTCACCATAAAGGTGGAGTAACATTATTGACATTTCAAGGGCACAGTGAATTTGCATGACCAACTTACACCATGGGCAAATCTACATGGGGAAATCTTTTGCATTCACAAAAATAACTGTATTTCTCCTGGGAAAAAAATGACTGTGGTTACTCCTTAAAACAAAATTCCAGGTTGAAACAACAAATTTCAACTTTAAAAAAAAACCTAAAACGGTAATGTGACTTTTGATGAATGGATTGTTTGTTAACATCATGGGAAACACAATTCAACTTCAAATATGTCTTTTAACTACATAAAAATGTGTGAGGAAACTGAATTAAACCTATGCTTTGAATTGTACTGTTCAGGAGGTCTTTCTATGGACTGTATCCCTACAAGTCAAGCATGATCGGTCTGGAGTCGCTTGCAGATCCATCATCTGATTGGGACATTGTGGAAACAATTGGGAAAGGAACCTACGGCAAGGTCTACAAGGTCATCAATAAGAAAGATGGAAGTCAAGCAGCCGTGAAAGTTTTGGATCCCATTAATGTGAGTCATTGGTGAAGATTTTCCTCAATTGTGGCATCTCTTCTGTGTTCAGTGTATTGCAACAGTGTCCTCATCCCGATGTGAACACATGGAAACTGTTACTTCCATGTTTTACCCTTTGTTTTTATTCTTCCCTTGAGAGTCTTAAACCTTGATTTTATAGAGTAGACTCCATAGATTCAAAAGGGGGCAGCGTGACATTGCTATTCAATAATGAATCTGAAACGTGCTGAAAAAGTACTGTGAATATAAATAACCTTTGTCTCCGTTCTCTAGTCAACGCAATTAATTAATTTAAGGACTGAAGACTCTTAACAGTATTTTCAATGATTTAGAAACCAAACAAAAACAGAAAAAAACATCTTTAAAGGCATTTCTTCTCCTCTTGTCCTCTCAGAATCCCAGTCACACTAACAGAGTAAGTAGATGTTCTTCCTAAATTTCCCCCATGGATATTTTCATATTATAGCACTTTTGATTTTTGGAAAACTTGTCAGGATGTTTTATTTTTATGCCTAACGCTGATATTCCCCATGTAGTGTGATGTCATTAGTGCTGCTTGATCCCCCATAACCCCCTGCTGCACAGTACATGCATGGCTGCCTTCATTGTACCATCGAATACCCTGCTGATCATACGAGCACATGCACGAAAGCTTGGGAGCGTTTTTACACCCTTTTCGTTATCATCTATGCTGACATGTTGTCTTTGTACTGTTTATGATAGCTTTTTTCAATCAGCAGCAGTTTTTAATCATTTCTAGCTTCAATTAAGTACAGTCCATATTGTTAGTTTGTAGAATCTCATAAGAACATCATGTCATTACACACAACAAATGCAAATTAGGGCACTTTTTGATTACTCACATATATGATTAATGCAGTTGTGCTACTGGTTGTGTCAGGATGTGGATGAGGAGATTGAAGCGGAGTACAACATCCTGCGCTCGCTGTCCAACCATCCCAATGTGGTGAAGTTCTTTGGCATGTTTTACAAAGCAGACGAGCTCTCTGGAGGGCAGCTATGGCTTGTTCTGGAGGTAAATTTCTTTATCAGAGCTTGGTTTTGCATTTTATTTGCATTATCTATACAAAATAGTTGCTAGAAGATTTTCAGGAGAGTGGCATTGGCAAGTAACTATTTGTTGAGTCATGATGCATCTTTCTGATAATACTGTTTCTGGGTTTAATTCTCTACTCAGCCATTTGTGAGCACTATTCATCTATATCAGAACTTTAAGTAGCTTCACAGCTTAAAAACTCAATTTGTACACAGCTTAGATTTCGGTGTGGACATAAAGGTTAGATCATGACGTTTTGGTGGTATTACAGCACCAAACTGTCTACAGAAAATCTTTCCTTAGCTTCAAAATCTCATTGAAGTATACAGATAAACCTAATGTAAACAAAAGCTATTCAAAGCTATGGAGGAGGGATAACAATTTATATTTTAAACTATTCCTCACACAGATTGGCCATGATTAGAGCTGGTTTTCCCTGCAGCCAAATAATAAGATTTATGTACTTGAATTACATATACAAATTGCCAACCATTTGGATTAAACAATTTAAATACACAAAATTCAGCTTTATATATTTTTCATCAGTAAACCTGATTTGTTTTAATTTCATGAATTGAATTGAATTGAACTGACTGAATGTTGGTTGTTCCACAGCTAGCCATACGGTATTTTAATCATGTTCACACTTTAAACTAAATAAATGCGACTGTTTTCGCAGTGAACAGATTCATGCTAATTCTAACCAAGTTGAATAAATGAAATTTGTAAATATGATTATGTAGAATTAAATAGATGCAAATAGTAATAAACTATGCCATCATCATCATTATCATTATTATTATTATTATTGTTTATTATATTCATTATATATTTTGGAGTTTGGAAATCTTACACGTTTGTTGTCTTTTTAATTAATGCATTTAAAATATGCATCAGATTAAGTGTAATTAAAATGGATGAAAATTGTATATGAAAATGAAATAAATAAATAATGAAATAAATAAATAAATAAACTCCTAAATTTAGGCCTAAATGTTTATTTAAGTCTGTATGGAAAAGTGCAGCATAGACATTCTTAGAAATATTTTATTTCATGTTCTACGAAGGAAAGTAAGACTGTATGTTTGAAATGACATGAAGCTGACTAAAAGATGACAGAATTTTGTTTAGCTTAACTGTATAATATGTTGGCATAATGTTATGTCTGACGTTATGATATTATTACTCACAATGACACAAAGTAATCACAAAGTAATGCTGAATAAAAATGCTGCATGGTGTTTTTGTTATTTTATGAAAGAGCTGAAGCCTTACTAATGTAGTTTCAGTTGTTTGGTTGCCCTCTTCTCTGTAACCGCATTTATCGTTTTTTTCTCTCTTCCGTTCCTCATTACTTTTCCTCTCTGTCTGGCATTTCTCTCTGTTAGTTGTGTAATGGGGGTTCAGTAACTGACCTGATAAAGGGTTTGCTGATGAGGGGAAAACGTCTTGAGGAGCCCATCATCTCCTACATCCTGTACGGAGCGCTTTTGGTGAGACACACACACACACACACACACACACACACAGACTGAAGTAATCTGCTCACCCCAGCACAGGGAACGCTGCCTCAGCGCTCTAACCGTGCCAGAGTAGTTATTTTGGGCTGGGATAGTGAAGAAAGACAGAGGGTGTCCAGCTGTAGACTTTAGGAGCCGATCAGAGGCAGTCTGGCCTTCAGGCCCAACTTACTGACTCAAGTTTCTCTTGCATTATTTTTCAGGGTCTTCAGCATCTTCACAACAACAGAATAATTCACCGTGATGTGAAGGGCAACAACATCCTCCTCACCACAGATGGCGGAGTCAAACTGGTGGACTTCGGTAATGGCTACTGCTGTTTCATTCATTTCATTTTGATTTAGAGAACTTTATATACATTTGTCTTTCCATAGAGCAATGGTTCATAATGACAATGTTTGTCAAGCTCCAAAATGGACAACATACTACTTTGGAGCAACATAAGAGTAAATAAAGCATTTTCATTTTAGGTGAACTATTCTTTTGATGGGATACTCAACTGACATTGGAACCAAAGTATAGTACATAACAAACAAAAAGTGTATTTATGGTGATTTATGGTGCTAAATCTGTACTGTGGTTCATGAGTTATCAGTTAAATGCTACTAAATTGAGGTGGAGCCGCTCAGTCATCTGTGTGCTTTGTCAAACATACCCTCACACACCCTGGGATGATCATGTGAATGGGGTTCAATGACATTCTGCACAGAAAGTATGTGTGAGGGGGAGAGGGTGTGTGTGTGTGTGTGGGACGACTGATTTCTGTCTGCCTGAGGCGTGTTTGTCCTGCGTGCATGTGAGAAAGAAGTGGATCCCTGCTGGGAAGCAAAATGCCCTCATCACGTAATGCTGCTGAACGCCAGCCGCCCGCTCCCTGCCCTGATGTCACATCAGATTATTTTCCGCCTCCTAAATGTCTGAGTCCATAAAAGTGTTATTTGATTGTGCTTCAGAAATAACTGTACAGTTATTGTTGTTTATTATTACAGATGTTCACAAATTTTAGTAGAAAAAATCACAAGAAAAATAAACTTATTAAGCTGTGATTCTGACACATAAGGTCTCTGATTCTTTTTAGGTGTCTCCGCTCAGCTGACGAGTGCCCGCCTACGCCGAAACACATCAGTGGGAACCCCGTTCTGGATGGCTCCTGAGGTTTGTCAACTCATAAAAATACTATCTTACGCACTTTATTTCTGCCTTTCTATCTCTTGCTTGTCAACACCTGTTTCTTTTTTTGTTGAAGTACAAAACGTTTATACAGAAATGGGTAGTTTACACAAAAATGAAAGTTCTGTTACAATTCACTCACCAAACTCCAGTGTTTAACTTAATGTTCCGGCTGCTCTTCTCTGCACAATAAAAGTGAATTCAATGTGAATTCTATTCAAATATGACATGTCAACATGTCTTTGACATTGTTGGTTCTCAGATATGAATTAATGATATTTGAGAGCTATGACAGATTGTAAGTAAATTACTCAAATGTTCAGACTATTCCCCAAACAAAGCAGTTATATGACACAAATGTGTGTAATACAGAGCATTAGCCAGAACTTCCTTATAAAGTTCTGTTTTTGTTTCTATATCGTACATGTAGGTGTATAAATGGCATGGCATTGGCTTTGTATGTATTGTGGCAGTTCAGAGTGCTGCTAATCAGTCGGGTTATTCACGTTTGAAGAAAAAAACGCACCACATGCACTAAACTCTACCCTAAAGCTAAGTGATACTTTTAACAAAAGAAAAACACATTTGCTAAGAAAACCATGCCATTTTAAACTTGCTTCAAGAAAAATTTGAGCTCTTAATTGACCATTCACAAACAGGTTGATTGACAGGCGATCTGACCAATCATAACGCCGAATCCACCATTCTGTCTGACAAACAAATCAGACAGGAGAGTAGATTAACTTCAGTGGACTTAAACTTGAAAAATTGTGTGTATTGACATCTTTCTGCATTTGGAATAAAATACTGTCTGATGTTCATTCAAGTTTTTTTCATGCTTTAAGTAAAGACGTGTCGATTGATCTTCTAAGGCAATACAGTTATCTGTTACAACACATTAATGAGCCACAAAATGGTATTTATTGTTTGAATTTCTTAAAAAATTACAACATTTTAAAGCTGAGGCCTTGTTTCATACCAGAAGTAACCTTCCGCTATGTATTTTTCACTGTGTGAGAACATGTAGTGTGAGAGCGACATTGTTTGTCGGACATAGCAACAGTAACTAATGAGGGCAGGTTTTTGTGAAGGGTCAATTGTGACTTATATCTGCGTGCTCTGCATTGCTGTACCAGGTGAGCTACTGAGCAAGTTTACTTCAACAATATGGAAACCATATAGACGTGGTTATGTGATGTAAATGTCAAAATATATTCAATTACAAATCATGCATTATGGTAAAAGTGTTTCAAGGTCATATTGTGGAAGAAACCATGCAAAAATAAGTCTTTACTGATTGATAATCTGCCCCTCTATTCATAATTTGTATGGAAAGCAATAGAAGTTGTTGGCATTTTACTACCACTGGTGTTCATTTCAGTTGGAAACAGTATTTACAGTGCAGTGAACTGTATTTACAGGTATGTTTGTACAGTTTGGCAAAAAATATAGGTAGAGGCACGTTATCGCACAGCTCTATACAGTATACAAATTTGGATATATATGAGTACAGGGGTGTCCTAACTCAGTCAGGAGGGACACTGTCCTCCTCCACCTTGTTGGTGGTGGGAGCTACACTTTGCAGGACAGCAGCCTTGCAGGAGCAGAATCTGACATCCCTGTATAAGTATATACAACTTTATAAGTCAAGTCAAGTCAAGTCGCGCTTTATTGTCATTCTGCTACATGTGTGGACATATAGTGGAACGAAATGTCATGTCTTGCAGGACCACGGTGCTACATACCAGTTAAACATAAATATAAACATACAACAATAGACATTTACCCACATACATACAGTATACTCATGTAAAAAGATTAATACTACATAGTAAATCTCAACTGCTTAATTATTTATAAGATGTAAACTATATTATCGCCCAGCTCTAATCTACCAAATATAACTATTAAGATAATCTAAACATTAACATCATGATTATGTGTAAAGCCGCTCTGAAACTGATCTCTGATCTCTATTGTGAAAGCACTGTAGAAATACATTTAACAGTAAGCCTATGCTGATTATATTATTTATAATAGATGCTTTTGTGTGTAGTTGTATTTACTGTACTCGGTGAGACAATGTGTGTTCCTTTAACCTGTGAGTAGATTCACTATAGCTTTATGAAAAGTGTGTATCTTAATGCTTAGTGTGTTTTTGTGTTTATGCATTAGTAAGCTGTCTAACATAAATGTGTGTGTGTGTGTGTGTGTGTGTGTGTGTGTGTGTGTGTGTGTGTGTGTGTGTGGGTCGTGTGAAGGTTAATAGCCGAGCGCCGTTCTGTGAGAGTGAAATAAAGCGAGGTGATGGGGCCAGTGGGGGAGGCCCCTCAGGGCCAATTAAAATACAGTCTAAATTAAACGCTCGGCAATATGCCGATTGGCCACAGTGTTTCTGACACACTGATTTAATGCTGCAGAACAACATAATTGTTGTGATTATTACGGTACAGTAATGATTAAATATCACGAACATTGGTTAACTGAAGCTGAAATAAAATTTGTTTAATTGAGAAAATGATCCAGCTAAATTCATACTGCATAAATGAGCTTATTTAATCATTTTAAACCATGTAATAGTGAAACTGATATGAATCCCTCTAATACTTAAATTGTCTTGGAGGCATTTCAGTTTTAAAAGCCTGAAGATATCATTTATATTTCTTGTAAGTATCAGATGTTTCTACTAGAATTCCTTTGGGGACACAAATGGACACAAAGGAGTCAATAATTGACATACTAATGTAAGTGAATGTAGGTTGCATAACTCATGAAAAGAATTTTATAAAAAATATTATGAGTTTCATATTGTTGTTTCTGCATCATTTTTTTGTGTTTTCAGTGTAGTTGCATGTGAGATATTACTAGTATCTTCTAACTGATGTCCCTTAAAAATAGTTGAGACATCAAGATCTTTGTGAGGTTTGTTTCTTATTGACAGAGTGAACATGATGGCTTGTGTGTGTGTGTGATACCTTTGTGCAGGTGATAGCATGTGAACAGCAGTATGACTACTCGTATGACGCCCGCTGTGATGTGTGGTCTCTGGGCATCACTGCCATAGAGCTGGCGGACGGAGACCCACCCCTGGCCGAGATGCACCCTGTCAAAGCGCTCTTCAAAATACCACGGTAAGTCACTAGGGGGAGCTATACACACACTGCACTCACAAAAAACGGGGAAACGTGAGGAAATAGAGGGAGGAGTAGATGGAAATGGAGATAGACAGAAGAGATTGAGGAAAAAGTGGAAATAGGAATGAAAAAACAGCCAAAGAGAGAAGGACAGACAGGAAATACCTCATAATTCTCATTCACGTAGGCGCTCTGACTGAGAGTGATGCGACTCACTGTCACCAGATTGGAAAAAAAACAAAGCAACCAATGAAACACCGACACACACACATAAACATATAGTGTGTAATTATATATTATATATTAATATATAGTATAATTGTGGTAGTATTAATGTAATCTGAATGTACTTCGTTTGTCATGTTGTCATGTGACATACTAGAGTCAAAAGGGTTACTTCAGTGCCATTCACAAATCCTTTCTGTGGCCTGATGGGATGGTAAAGTGTCCATTGGATGTGCATTTCAGAATTTAGCTGGTATAATAGGTCATCCTTTTCGCATACTGTTTTACAATGAATACTGTGAATTCGAACATACTACTCTGTTCTCATATTGTTTTGCCTACTATATAGTAGGGAGGCATGGGATTTCAGAGGCAGTCTGGCTGTTTTTGTGACTGCATCTTTAAGACTTCTATATGTAAATGACCTCTGTTATGATTGGCTAATTTTTGTTTACTGCATCATACATCAGGCTGGGCCAAGTTGCTGAATACTGAATAGGTGTGGATGTGCAAATGTGCGGTTTAATGAGCTGGTTGTGTTGTCAATACTGTGAACATTTTCTTTAACGAGTATTTTTAGTAAATGGCCCATCCTGACTTGACTGAAGCTTTGTGTGGTGAATGTTTTCAATGTGTGAATGTTTACAATGAAACAACTCTCTGAAGTGTGAACTGGCACATTGGTGCTTTATTCAGTAGAATATTTCACTGTGCTCTTCGTCATGCCTGGTGATTTCCCAGTTCACCCTCATTTAGCTTGACTGTTTCATCGTTACAGAATTGGGACATCTTATGTGTCACAATATTCTGATTAACAATGAGCTATAAGAGCTTCGATGAGAATCTGACCTTCTGCCATCTTTATGATCACACTGTTATCACCCAGAAAGCATAGTGGATATGTCCTTTGATTGCAATTTGCATTTGCGATTAGCCGTCCTCCCTTCCCCATTGTCATTTAGATGAGGCTGACGCTCATGTTATCTGCCCCGCTCCAGGCCTGACAGGGGATGGGCTGCTCACTGTCAGGAAGCACACCTTTATGACACTGCAGCACTTAGCACAATTTTAGAGAGAGGCTACACAACTCTATGACATAGAATGCACATTACGCAATATGTTTTAAATACTGCCTACTTTTCAAGGGGGAAAATAAACAGGGCAACTATAGTGTACTAAAAAAAACGAAATAAAATAAAAACAAAAAAATAAATAAATAAAATAAAATAATAATAATAATTATATATATATATATATATGAAATAACTAGAACTGAAATAAAATTAAGAAAAGCTATATAAACACTTGGACCCACTTAATTAACTACTTTTTGCTTACATTTAAATTAATCATTTGATACAGTGCATTTACATGCACTACTGTACATATTTTTGCATTGCACTTATATTTGAAAATACCTTTCTGTAATTACATCTGTAATTTAAATTGTCAGCCAATCTTTACCCCTCAACCCATCCTTAAACCTGGCCATTTTAAACATTTTTTTTTATTTTTAAAAACATTTAAAAAAAAAAAAAATATTTTTATTTTATTTTTATTTTTATTATAGCATTTATTTATTATTTATTTATACTAATTTTTAGCTTGCATTATAATTCTGATAATATAATTAGTAATACATGTGGACTGTTTAATCCTATATATATATATATATATATATATATTTATTTTTTTTTTTTATTATTATAGCATTTATTTATTATTTATTTATACTAATATTTAGCTTGCATTATAATTCTGATAATATAATTAGTAATACATGTGGACTGTTTAATCCTATATATATATATATATATATATATATATATACTGAATATGGTGTATTTGTACCAGTGTTGTAGATGTGCTTTAATGCCACTTGATGTTTCGATTATGAATGCTGGATATGAGAGATGATAATGTTAGAATACTGTGCTTTTGCTTTTTTTCAGGCCCATTTGTCATATAGTTTATGGCTGAGTGCAATAATCATGTATAGTATCTACACCATCAGGACGTGCTTTAAAATGATGTGCTCCCTCTACTTTTTCACCCACCTGTCTCTCCCCCTCTATCTCTTGCTTCTACCTTCCTTTTCTTTCTTTTTTCTCCAAATGAAATTAGATATTTGGGCCGGGGCGCATAAATCAGATGCGTGGGACCTTTAGCGCAGCAGCGGGTGAATAAATCAGTGTTGGTGTGTGTACTGGGGCGTGAAATGATTCTGTTAACATGTCATCTGTCCGGGCCGGCATTCCCACCATCAGCCCGCTCTCAGACGGAGAGATTACGAGGGGGCGTGGAGCGATCGGAGCCTGTCAGTGCCAAATGTTTGACTCGTGATGAAGGGCATCAGAGGGAAGTGAATAGCTGCTCATACACAAGGCTGCACAATTCCCAACCTGAATACCATTACTGGAGCTCAAGCTAACACACTTTTCTTACTGACGTACAATACAAGGACTCCTGGGGTTTTAATTAAGTCTAAATCATTTATACAGTGCCTTGCGAAAGTATTCATACCCCTTCATTTTTTTCACGTTTTATGTTGCTGTCTTTTTTTCCACATCAATCTACCCTCCATACAACATTATGACAAAGCAAAAATAGAATTGTCACATCACTGTAAATGTATTAAAAATAAAAAAACTGAAATAAGTACATTGCATAAGTATTCATACCCTTAACGCAGTACTTAGCTGAAGGACCTTTATGATGCGACAAGCTTTGAACATCAGCATTTGGCAATTATTTGCCATTCTTCTCCTCACCTCTTCACCTCTCAAGTTCTGTCAGATTGGATGGGGCAGACACATTTTTGGGTTTCTCCAGGAATATTTGATTGCGTTCAAGCCCAGGCTGTGGCTAGGCCACTCAAGGACATTCAGAGTCGTCTGGACTGGGTTTTCATTAAGGCTACCTCTGTATTTTGGTGCACTGAGCTTTTCTTCTACTCTGACAAGTCCTTCAGTGCCTGCCTCTGAAAAACAGCCCCACAGCATGAGGCTGCTACCACAACATTTTACTGTTGGGACAGTACTCTGCAGGTGTAAAATTTCCTTTAAACATGATGCTTGGAATTGAGGTTCATCAGGCCAGAGAATCTTGTTTCTCACAGTCTGAGGGTCCTTTAGGTGATTTTTTTTTGCAAATAGCAAGTGTGTTTTTATCTGTGTTCACCAAGGAGGGGATTGAGACTTGCCACACTGCCATAAAGCCCACACTGGTGGAGTGTTGCAGTGATGTTTGTCCTTCTGTAGGTTTCTCCTATCTCCACATGTGATCATGGAGCTCAAATAGAGTGACTATCAGCTCCTTGGTCACCAGTCTATCCAAAGCCCTTCTCCATTGAATGCTCAGTAGCTCTAGGAAGAGTCCTGGTTGTTTCAAACCTCTTCCATTTAAGGGTAATGGATGCTACATGCTTCTGTGAAACTTCAATGCAGCAGAACTCTTCCACAGATGTGTTGCTTGATGCAGTCCTGTCTCTAAGCTTTACAGACATTTTTTATTTTTTTTTTTTTTTTTTTACCTCAGGGCTTGGTTTTTGCTCTGATATGCATTTTCAGCTGTCAGACCTTTTATTAAGACATGTGTACCTTTCCAAATCATACCCATTCAATTGAATTAGCCACAGGTTAACTTCACTCGAAGTTTAGTAACATCTACAGGCAATACAAATGCTCCTGAGCTAAATTTCAACTGTCCCGGATAAAGGTATGAATACTTTTGCAATGGAATCATTTAAGGTTTTCATTTTAATAAATTAGCAAAAATGTTAAAAACCTGTCTTTTGCTTTGTCATTATGGTGTATGGAGTGTAGATTGATGTGGAAAAAAGAGCAGTTTTACATAAGGCAGCAACATAACAAAATATGAAAAAAAAAAACTTTCGCTAAGCACTGTTTTACTGGAAATCTTCAAAGTCTGAGCTAGCTGTGGTGTATTCAATCCACTGCATCTAATAAAGGTAAAGGCTCATGTTTATCCTTGACAGATTTTATTATGATGAAATCTGTATTTTAATTCCATCATTAAGGTGCGGTCGCATTAGTAATATTTCAGCTAAAAATTTGTTTGCAAAAAAAGTCCATTATCAACAATGTAGCGATATACGAAGCACAACACACACACCGAAGTCACTGTCAAACCATGCAGCTTTGTGTTGGTCAGTGCAGTGAATTCATATGACCAACTTGAACGTGAGTGAAATCTGTATGGGCAAGTTCTTTATTCTCCCAAAGTTCCTTAAACTCCCAAACGCACAGGTGACATGACTGGATTTTGCATGCCAATTTTCCTGCAAATCACTAGCGTCTTGAAATATTGTTACTAAGTAATGTGAGCATTAATGCTAAACTAAAATACTTTAATGTTGTTTGTAGCATAACAAAGTAATGTATTTAAATAAATATTTATAATCACACATTTGTAAGGATAAAGTTGCAATTTAGTATATTTAAAATATATTAATATTAAACAACAAGGTTAATATAATTAAGTACTTTACATGTGCTTTCTTTAAGTGGCCTTATCTGCAAGTAAAGTTCAAAATCCATGTGACTAACATTGTGAAAAGAAGTGCACTTACTTGTATTGAATGTGCACAGCTAATTGACTTAAATAAAAAAGTAAAACATAATATTGCACACTTCCATTATGTACTGTGAAGTACTGCGTTAGCCAACTGCTGTTGAGATGAATGTTAATAGATGTACACTAATATATTACACAGATATTACAGATCTGTTTGGTTCCTATCAGGCCTATTAACTGGCTTAACCATTGCTAAAAAAACATAAAACAACCTGGACACGGACAACATGTACATGTACACAGTTGACAACAACTCACATTAGTCACATTTTGTCTTTTGTTTTTGTTTTTTTTTTAACCACACTGGCAAAACAGTGACAGTGTAGCATGTACATGGAAACATGTACAATAAAAAACATACAATCACTCTTTCATATTGTAATGTCCCGTTTCTATTTTTTTTGCTTTCTGTTTAGCTGGCGGCAGGACTTTGCCTTCATTTCCACTTGTCTACAAATAATTTTATCAGGATGGCTGGCCATTGGGAGGTTGAGGAATTGTGGAGTCTTTTGTATGTGGCAGATTAGTATTGACAAAATGTCTGGCATGTCATTTATCATCAGAAGCCGGCGCGGCCGCAGCGCTTGTGTTGGAGTCATGTTTGCCTGTCCATCTGAGGCTGTTGTTACCTGCTGCAGTGACTGCTCCTACTGAGCAGAGTGCAGTGACATTACATGAATGTAAATCAACACTGATGCAAAAAGAGTGTGAAAGGTTAGATTTCTGGGTAAAGATAGAGAATTAAAAAAATCATTTAGCTCAATGGAAGTCAATGGAAATTGTCGTAATCATGAGAAAAACAACCTGTCTGTGTGTGTCATAATGTCATAATGGATGAAGGGAATTTCCACAGTCTAGTGTTTAGCATAAATCTCTTTTCAGTGAATGACACACTGGTGTGTTTTTCAACCCAGCAGACAGATCCTAATCTGTGTTTCACATTTTGATTTAATACACATCAATACACATTTGATTTAATACGCATCAGTGTGCACTGCTGCTCAAAAGTTTGGGATCAGTAAGCCTTGCAATGTTTTTTTAAAGAAGTCTCTTATGTGAAAATACAGAACAAAAAATGTTATTACAATATAATATATATATTTTTTTATTTTAATATGCTTTAAAATATAATTTATTCCTATGGTGCAAAGCTGAATATTTTTATCAGCTGTTACTCCAGTCTTAAGTGTCACATGATCCTTCAGAAATCATTCTAATATGCTTATTTATTATTAGAATGTTCAATGTTGGAAACAGTTGTGCTGTCAAATATTTTTTTGGAACCTGTGATTCTTTTTTTTTTTTTTTTTTTTTCTTCAGGATTCTTTGATGAATAACAAGTTAAAAAGAGCAGCATTTTTTCAAAATATGTCTTTTCTAACAATGTAAATCTGTGCTATCACTTTTTATTGATTTAACACATCATTGGTGAATAAAAGTTTATTTAAAATGACCCCAAACTTTTGAACAGTAGTGTATATTGTTAGAAAACCTTTCTATTTTAAATAAATGCTGTTTAACTTTTTATTGATCAAAGAATCTTGAAAAAAAGTATCACAGGTTCCAAAAAAATATTAACCAGCACAACTGTTTCCAGCACTGGTAATAAATCAGCATATTAGAATGATTTCTGAAGGATCATGTGAAACTTAAGACTGGAGTAACAGCTGATGAAGATTCAGCTTTGCATCACAGGAATAAATTATATTTTAAAGTATATTAAAATAATAAATAATAAAAAAAAACATTATTTTATATTTTAATAACATTTTGCAATAATACTGTTTTTTTTTTTTTTTTTGATCAAATAAATGCAGCCTTGATGAGCATAAGAGGCTCCTTAAAAAAACATTACAAGTCTTACTGATCCAAAACTTTTGAGTGGCAGTGTATATATGTTTTGTGTAATATTTTGAAGAGTTCAGATGGAAAACCAGCTAAATCCATCTGACGTCTTTCTTTAAAAAATTATAATATAATTAAAAAGCTAAAAACAACAAAAATGATTGTTTTTATTAAAGACATTTTTGAAACTCCAGGAATTACAAAATGAATTGTGCTTAGTACATCTGTATATATTTAATGTCTTTTTGGTAGATCTGCTTTGATGTGTTTTGCAAAGATATCTAAACAAATAAATGTGAGTTTGTTCAAACCTGTATGATTTTTTATCTTCTGTCTTCAGAAGAGCATAAAAGGAGAAATTAAGCAGTATGTTGCTCTTTTCCATAAAATAAAAAAATGGTAACATGGTGATCAGCCTCTAGAAACAACTTATGCACAAATTATTATTACTGTAATGTGTAAGAAGTTTATTACAGTTATTAGCATCTAATAAACATTAAAAAACACTGTGTTTTATTTAAATCAGTATGTAAAGGAAGAAAGGAAGTTCACCCAAAAAATGAAAATGTACTCACCTTCAGGCCATCCAAGATGTACTTGAGTTTGTTTCTTCATTGGAAGAGATTTGTAGAAATGTTACATCCCTGGTTCACCAGTGGATCCTTTGCAGTGAATGGGTGCCGTCAGAATGAAAGTCCAAACAGCTGATAAAAACATCACAATAATCCACACAACACCAGTCCATCAATAAAAAGCAAAAAGCTGTGTGTTTGTTAAAAAACAGTTCCATCATTAATGCGTTTTAACTTTACACTGTCACTTCTGGTTAAAATATGGGTCCTCTATCCATAATAATCCTTTTTCACTCCACAGCATGTTAATTGATGGACTGGAGTCATGTTGTTTACTTGAGGATTATTTTATAAGCTGTTTAGACTTTCATTCTGACGGCACCCATTCACTGCAGAGGACCCATTGGTGAGCAAGTGATATAGTGCTACATTTCTACAAATCTGTTTCCATGTAGAAACAAACTCATTTACATTTTGGCCTAAGGGTGAATACATTTTCAGCAATGCTAATTTGTATATTTAACACACAAAATACTTTAAAATTAGACAATACACCATTTTTTAGGCACTGAAAATAGGCTTCATTATGAGAAAATATCATTTAAATTTGATTTCTGATTTTGGGTTGAAGTACGGCCTAGATGAGTACCTGACAGGTTTTATGAGATTCACACTATGAGATTCAATGTATATAAATCTATTTCTCCCTCCCTCTGTTTGTGTCTAGCATGTCATCGACAGCGTGACAAACTGATGTTGTGAGTAACATGGCTGAAAGCGTGACTGTTTGCCAGTCAGAGTTTAATGGCTCTGCGGCTAGATTAGAATAAACGGAGCGTGTTTACATCCTGTTTGCGTGTGCTCGCGAACACCCAATGAGGGTGAATACCACGGCAGAATTTACCCAGCACAATAGGAGCGCCATCAGCGACGTTGCCTTCACTTTGTTATGTATAAGCAGCTCTCTACAGCACTGCAACATCAAGGCGAGCGTGTGGCTGCAGGCACGCATTATATTTTGCATTGAAGGAGTCGGTTATTTTCCTTTGATGTGTTCTTCAGAGAGGACGGCCTGTCTGAATATCTATCAAAGCACCCAGTGACTTAGAGCAGCGCAGAATGACAGATTACGGTGGAAAAAAGAAAACTGTGTTTAACAGGGGTTGGTTTATATGCCTCATGCTTTGTTCTTGGTGATAGTTTCTGATGAAAGACACAGAAGATGTGTTTTTAAGTAGTATGTCTGTCCTTCGACCTGCACTGCTCTTTACATCTCTTTATGTCTGTTTGGGACTTCAATCGAGCCAAAACTAGATTAAGAGTCATTGAGGAAAAAAAATAAGGAGATCTTGAAGCAGAAGTAGAGGGAATATAAATAAATAAGATGAGAGCTCCACATTTGTATTTGCCTAAAAACAGCCCATCAAGCAATAAAACGCTGCAGGCAGTGCTGAATTGTGAATATAATCATATTGCTGTTTCCTTTCCTGTCCTCGTTGTAGAGCTTTTACTCACATTGGTCTATTATGTTGTCCTCTATGGTATTACTGTTTTTATTTTAGACTCAAAAAACATAGTATTACTCCGTGTTGGGGAAAGTTACTTTTAAAAGTAATGCATTACAATATTGCGTTACACCATAAAAAAGTAACTATTTGCATTACTTAGTTACTTTTATGGAAAGTAATGTATTAAGTTACTTTTGCGTTTTTATCACTTGAGCTGGGCTTGCTTATTTATTTTAAATGTCAACAAACCCAAAAGATATATTTTTGGCAACTGTAAAGGCCCTTTCACTCCAAAAGTAAAATGAATAAGCCTCAGCCTGAAGGAAGTGCCTCTGCACCTAATCCCAATTTCTTTCAACACGAAAGGTCTCAGCGAATAAGTGGCAAAACAAAGTAACTTGCGTTACATATTTAAAAAAGTAACTCAGATATAATCATGTAAACTTCATGTAACTTTACTGGTTACTCTAAAAAGGTAATCTGATTACGCAACGTAATTCATGTTAAATGCAATTAAATGCAATTAAATGCAATGCATTATAGTTTACATTTATATTAAATGCAAATAACTGAACTGTAAAGTGTTTTTTGACCACCTAGTAGAACTTAAGTATATATTTATATGTAATTTCATAATTTCTTCTATTGTCTAAAGTACTGGAAAAATAGCATTTATGGTAAACTAGAAAATACTTAAATCTCATGCATTTAAATATGTTTTTAATTAAACATTTGTAATGGTAAAGTTGATATTTAGTACATTTAAATTATATTAACTTTTATAACTTTTAATCAAGTACTTTTGCAAGTCAAAATAAATGTACTTGAAAGCATAACAAAACATTAATTATGATTTAAAATGTACTTAATGTAAAACTCAGTTAATGATAAGATACAAAGTGCACATTTTTAAAGTGTACTTAGGTTTATTTCGAAACATAGTCATAAAAGTACACTTTTAAGTACACTTAAGATGCCTTTTATTTCTTTATTGTGATCCAGGACCACAACACCAGTCATAAGTGTACATTTTTTATTTATACATCATCTGAAAGCTAAATAAATAAGCTTTTATGTAAATTGATGTGGTTTGTTAGGAAAGGACAATATTTGGCCGAGATACAACTATTTGAAAATATGGAATCTGAGTGTGCAAAAAAATCAAACCTAAATACTGAGAAAATCACCTTTAAAGTTGTCCAAATGAAGTTCTTAGCAATGCATATTACTAATCAAAAATTAAGTTTTAATATGTTTATGGTAGGAAATTTACAAAATTTCTTCATGGAACATGATCTTTGCTTAATATCCTAATGATTTTTGGCATAAAAGAAAAATTGATCATTTTGATCAATGCAACGTATTTTTGGCTATTACTGCAAATATACCCGTGCTACTTAAAACTGGTTTTGTGGTCCAGGGTCACAACTTTATATGAGTGCAAGTATAGTTTTAAAATGTACCTTTAAGATTTGTGCACATTCAGTAGAATTAAGTGCACTTCTTTCAAGGTTTAAAAGCATAAATGTAAACAAATACACTTTTTTTTTTTTTTAAAGGACTAATGTCTCCAGTAAGGCAAATAACACCCTAAGGCTGGAATGTACTGTATGTTGTTCAGGCAGACATTTTCCAGCATGTTGCTCTTAAAAATGATGTTTTCATAGATGGCTTAAAACTGTCCCGGAGGTTGAGGCCTCACAGCATCACAGCCACTGAGAGCTGCTTGTGTGTTAATAGATGAGCCCGTGAGAGCGTGTGTGCTAATATATGGGCATGTGAAAGTGTGTGTGTGTGTGAGTTAATAGATGGCTCTGTCTGAGTGTAGCTGACAGAGGGATTATTCGCTCTCATAACTCGGCAGCTCTGCGGACAGATGTTGCCTGCCAGACACTCTGCAGGGCGGCTCGTTTGTCATCCAGCAGCAGGCCGACGCGTCCCTGGCCCACACTCTGTGCCTTAAAGACTTAAACACTTACGACTCCACCTCACTGATATATACAGCAGCTCATCTGAGATATGACCTGCTCTGCTGAAGAGCTTGAGGCTCGCTTAACTACCTCTCTGCAGAAAAAAACCCTAAACTCAAGTGCTGAAGGCTTGTGGGATTTGACTACTTTAGTCATTACTGTCACTCCAACACACATGTAAAAATGGAGATGGAAAAGTTAAAACAAAAAGGTTGGATAGTTCTCTTAAGTATATACTCTTTTTACCTTTTGAAAATACTGAAAATATATATATATATATATATATATATATATATATATATATATATATATTAGAAAAAATTGTGCTTGAAATAAAATTAACACGAACTGAAGTAAAAGAAGGAAAAGGAAAGGAAAGGAAAGGAAAAGGAAAGGAAAGGAAAGGAAAGGACGTGACGTGTGACCAAGTACGGTGACCCATACTCAGAATTTGTGCTCTGCATTTAACTCATCCAAGTGCACACACACAGTAGTGAGAAGTGATCAAACACACACACTGTGAACACACCCCCGGAGCAGTGGGCAGCCATATTGCTATCGCTGCGGCGCCCGGGGAGCAGTTGGGGGAACGGTGCCTTGCTCAAGGGACTCACCTCAGTTGTGGTATTGAGGGTGGAGAGAGTGCTGGTTATTCACTCCCTCCACCTTCAATCCCTGCCGGACCTGGGACTCGAACCCGCAACCTAGTAAATAAAACTAAAATAAAACAAAAAATGAAATAAAAATGGATGAAAACAAGAATGATGAACTATGTGGACATATTAAACATAAAATATTAGACATAAAAAAACAACAACTAAAAAAACCCTACATTTTTAATACTAAAATGAGCATTAAAAAAAAAAAAATATATATATATATATATATATATATATATATATATATAAAATATATATATATATATATTAGGGCTGTCAAACGATTAATCGCAAACAAAATAAAAGTTTGAGTTTGCCTGATAAATGTATGTGTAATTATTATGTATTATGTCATTATTATATAAATACAAACAAATTAATGTATATATTTTAAGACTAATATATATATATATATATATATATATACAGTATATATTAAAAAAAATATATAAAAAAATTAAAAATATATATTATTATTATTATTATTATTATTATTATTATTTGTAATGTATTATTTAAGACAACCATATTTATGTACAAAATATTTTTATTTCTAAATAATATATATATATATTATATAATATTTATAATAAATACATATACTTGTAAATATTTCTTAAATATATACATGAATTTGTTTGTATTTATATATACATCATAATTACACACAGCACACACACATTTATTAGGCAAGCTCAAACTTTTATTTTGTATGCATTTAATCGCGATTAATCGTTTGACAGCCCTAATATATATATATATATATATATATATATATATATATATATATGTTTTTATTCTAAACATGGTGATTATTTCTAAAATGGACACCCAACATAATATATGATATTTACCATTTTAATCTAACAATGTCATGTCAACAAATGGAAAAGTCATCTATTAATTATAATGCTAATATTGTGCATTTTAGCCCCAACCCCAAATACCATACTTTTACATATTTTTTTGTTATTTAAATTATGCAGCTTTAATTATCTTAAAACTGAAAATCATTTAGAAGACCTTTGTCTCAAGATATACTGAATAATTTTAGCAATTCTCATTTGCTACTTAAATCTACAACATTTTAAAAAACATAAAATGTTGAAAAGCAGATGTTTTGGAAAGCGTTTTTCTGCCATCTAGTAGTTTAGAGAAAAAAAAATATCAAAGGCGCCTTTTACCCCGGAGCGCCTTTAGCCCCGTTCTACTAAAGTAACACTGCTAAACCCATCGTTGCTAAACCCAACATTGTCAGATTTATTTATAACCCGAAGTCTGCAATTAATGTAAGAAAGTTTTGATGAAAGTTTTTGGTGACTGTATGAAGAGAAGGTGAGGGAGCATATTGATTTTAGAGTAGGACTGCAGTATTTGATTTCTAGGCTTTTATACTAGAGGAGCTGTTCTGAATAGCTGTTCTTTGGCACAGGTCTGTACCTGAATGACGCGTTTGTGTTTTCTGCTTTTCTTTGTGTAGGGAGATGAATGCGAACAGACATTTGTCCTGAACAAACACAGTTGTCCCTTTAGATTTGTAATTTATTTACCATCGCTGAATGAGGTCAATCCAATACGTTTGCTTGTGTCTCATTCATGCGTGTTGTGTCTTTGTGTGTTTTATCTGCAGGAACCCGTCTCCTACCCTCCGCCACCCAGAGAACTGGTGCAGGAGTTTCAGTCACTTCATTGCTCAGTGAGTACAGCAGCTTCATCTCGCTCTTCCTGTACAGAGCAAACTCTCCCGATGATGTGTGTTGTCACTGGTATTGTGTTTGAATTTTCACTTGAAATCACTTACCAGTTAATCATTTTTTTACTGTTGAATCTGTGTGAAATACTGCACTGTAAAAATATTCCGTAAAAATTGCGGTAAATAAAAACGGCAGCTGTGGTTGCTGGAATTTTACCGTAAAAAATACTGTAGCAACATTTTACGTTTTATGTTTTATGGTTTTCACTTAAATTTACAGGTAAATACCGTAATTTCATTAACTGATATAATGTTAATGTGCCAACCTATTGAAGTACTGAAATCTGTTTTGTACCTTTGTAATACACTGATAACCACCGAAAGCAGGTGATGATAAGAAAGTCACATGATCAACCAAAGCTTTTAAATATTAATATATATATAGAAGGTGCACAGTGTCATTCACACAAACACTAAACACCATTATGGTAACACACATGAAACAATAAATAAACATTAATTTAACAACATTAGATGTAACATACAACCTTAATGTACAAAAATGTGTCACTGAGCATAAAATGAAGCTTCTGCCATGGTCATCCCAGTTGCCTGACCTGAACCCTATAGAAAATGTGTGAGGTGAACTGAAAAGAAGAAGCACCGGCATGGAGCTGTGAATCTGAAACATCGGGAGTGTTTCTGTATGAAGGAATGGTCTCTGATCTCTTGTCAGGTGTTCTCCAAACTCTTCAGGCATTAAAGGAGAAAACTCAGCTGTTATCTTGAATAAAGGACGTTGCAATAACTGGGTGCCAATAATTGTGGTCAGCATGAACTAGAGAAAAACATTTATTTCATAATGAGATTTTCCCCCTGCATTGTTTTACTTCAATGATAGGTTAGAATTTTGTACATTTTTTGAATGAAAGATTAAAAGGATAAACAATGCAGATTTATTTTCACAGCCACCTTTGCTCATATTTACCAAGGGTGCCAATATTAGCGGAGGGCACTGTAAGAGATATCTTTTAAACTAACAAACAAATAACACCCTCACCTTTTAAATGGTAATGTATATATTGTTTAATTTGAAAAATATCAAAACATAAAAGGCCCAGACTACAGCTAGACAGCCAGGAACCCAAAAACTGTCAGAGAGCCATACAAGAACAAAACACTCAACAAAGCAAACTGGGCAGAACAGCAAGTGCTGGAACTGTATCTTGGTAGAAAACCAGAAAGTAGTCCTAGCCAACTGACACAGGACACAGAGACAGAGACCGGACACATCACGCAAAGCAGGACTAGGATTAATAAATGGGATGTAAAGGTAAGGAAATCAGGAGGGGAGGTGGGACATATCAACTAATTATTAGGGAAATAAGGAGATAACAATGCAAACAAGGGGGAGGAGCCAAAACGGGATGCACAGGATAAGAAAAACAAGCAAATCTAAACAAGATCTCAACAATAAGCATAGAAAGATCAGACATGAAATCATTTGCATTAGTGTGCTTGTGTGTCTTTCTTTAAAACAAATGTCTCTTGATATGTGTGATATATAATGTAATGACATTCAGACATTTTAAGTGTGGCTTAAGTGTCAAAACTTTTTTTGTGGTGTTGTACCTCCATCCTGTCAGTAGGTTTAGCTGTAATTTCACTTTACTAGACAAATTCTGGCTATTTCTGTACGAGCAAAACATGCAGTGAGAAGTTTCTACAAACGCCTCTCAGATATATGGTTTAATTCCTGTCAGACAGACTGTAAATAAAAGAAGCCCGGCTCTGCGTGTGCCTGTATATATAAAAGCAATGAAAAGCAGAGATTATTATTTCATTATTGAGAATGAACACATCAGAGAGAGGGATGTTGTGTGCGCGGCAGGAGGCCTGTGAATGCTAATTGACTCATTTATTTGTGTTAGTTGTTCATTTGTCAGTGTGGCAGGTCTGCTGGCCGCTCGTGATGAATTAAAAGCACAGACGCAGTCATTTTCATTAAGCGTGTTTGTGTGTGTGTTTCCGTGTGCCGGTGGGATTTTATCCTGAGTGCTCTTTAAGTGCTCCTGAGTGTCTATGTGTACAGTCTGCCACACAAATGACTGGTTTGGTGTTGTGGTTAAAATTCAAGGATGGCTGTTTCAGGTCCAACACTGGTTGAGCCATTAACTATCACTATTGTGCCCTTGAGCAAGACACTTAACCACAGGTTATTCCAGCAGGCTCAGTGTACTGTAGTATGACTGTGGAAGCTTATACCATTTTTCTGATGTCCTCTCTTCATTTCCTCAGTTCATAAATTTGATAGATGTGTAATTAAATTTGAAGATCGGTTAACTAGCTATTAGTTTCTAGAATGGATTTTTTGGCTGAATGCTTATGTGAAGTTCCTCTCCAGCTTTAGATATCTTCTGTCATTTAACCTGAACAGTACTTTAAAGATACAGTTTTAATTTCGAGTTGAATTTGGCCAGAATTACTCTTTACTTTATTTATTCCATGATTTAAAGTATTCAATAACAAAGGGATAGTGAGCAGCACTACTACGGTAAAGTAATTTCAAATCACCTTTGTTCTTTACAGAGTATTTGTGAATTGTGTATTCTCAGCTTCATAGAGATAAATAAGAAATAGCAGAATCATTATGTAAACTCAATTATGAAGATTCTTCAGATTCATCTATGAAGTGGCTCTAAAAGACAATAGTCAATATTTAACTAAAGCTAATTATTTAGTAAAACAAATAGAATTCAGCTACTCATGTGATCTCAACACATTGGTCCACAGAAAGGGCTCTATGCATTAAAAAAAAAGTCTTACTAAAAGCCTACTGAAAAGTCTTTTCAGGGTCCAAGTGGGGCTTTGAGGTCAAATATGGATGCAGAGACCACTTCTTAGGTCACTGCATTAAACTCCAAGTGAATGGTTGCCAGATATCACAAAAAAACAACCTAAAAATCAACATAAACGTTGCCACTATGTTAAGACTGTGTCTTAACTAGTTTAACATCTGCCCCTGGTTTAACAACTAGTTTAACATGTACCTTTTTGTAAATGTCTTTAAAAATTATAACTAGATGAATAAAAGTTGGATGACTAACTTTAAGACTAGTCTAAGCAGTTTATGCAACCAGCCACATTTGTAATATACATTGTAATATATATTTGGTCAAATATATATTGACAAAATATGGAACTACAAAATATTCAACAAAATTTAAAAATTAAAAGGCAGGAAATGTATTTTGCTGTTAATAAAACAGTTTAACATAAAATGCTTAAATGTTATTAAACAAAAATTTAAAAATGACATATTATAAAAAAAAAAAATTAAATGAGTTGGTAACACTTTACAATAAGGTTCATTAGTTAACATTAGTTAACTACTTTAAGAATGAACAATACTTCTACAGCATTTATTACCTTAGTTAATGTTAATTTCAGCATTTACTAATGCATTATTAAAATCAAAAGTTGTGCTTGTTAACATTAGTTAATGCACTGTGAATTAACATATTTTCATTAACTAACATTAACAAAGATTAATAAATAATAAATATATTGTTCAGTGTTTGTTAATGTTAGTTAGTACATTAACTAATGTTAACTAATGGAACTTTATTGTAAAGTGTTACCAATAAGTTAAATTAGTAAATTAGTTTTCATTTTAGTTTTTATTTAGGTTTAATTATGCTATATGTTTAGAATTTCATTGCTGAACTAGATTTACTTTATCAGAAATGACAGTACGAGTTATCTTTCTGTACTGCTAATATATTGCTTCTGTATGAGGAGTATTTAGTGAGATGAAAATGCTTTGCTGTCCACAACCCATACACTCCATTGTCACTATTCAGAAAAACAACATCCGTCTGCATAAATCTGTTTGTCTAATTATGATGTGATCATTAATTAAATAAAGCTTGGAAAAACCACATATACTTCCAGGAAAATATTGCAGTGCATCGCTCAGCGTTTGTGTTTGGCACAATAAATCTGCTTCATCCTAAATGAGAATTTTTATAAACGTCACACTGGAAAAATTGGGTTTTGAAGGCCATTAGATCAGAAATAATTCTGCTGAATAAATCCTGTCTGTGTATGTGTATGCATGTGTGTACATGGACACAATGTTATCATGAGGTGCCGGCTGTTTGTTCTCTGCCTGTGTGTATACTATAACAGCATGCTGTTGTTGCTGTGTTATGAATGCGTGTGTAATTGCGCAGCTGAATGGCCTGTGCTCTGCTATCAGAGCCGCCTGCTGTTCAGAGCCTCAGCCATGGAGTGCGCTAATGACAGACCCCTGCGCCTAATCTACTGCGTTTAATGGGGTCTAGAGGGGCTGGTCTCAGCACAGCTGCAGTATCAGTCTAGAGTAAAGCAGGCCACTGAAATCTGGACGGACACTGTGCTTAGTGCTTTACTTTCCATAAAACAGGGAAACAAGAAAAGAAATCCAGACTGGACAGATGAGGAATGGGAAAGTAAAGATGTTCAGCCGAACTGAGTCCGGCTATTGACTAACCTTGTGAAAAAGAAGTACACATTAGTTTAAAAAGAGTACTTGCTTTGGAAATAGTATGCTTTGTTTTGAGTCACCTGATTGCATGTTAAATCACAGTTAAATGAAATGTATCATATTTGTATTAAGTGTTTTTTAAGTTTTTTTTTTGACCCAGTTAAGTAATATATAATTTCATAATTAAAGATACCATATTTGAAATATGGCAAAATGTACTGCCGAATGTATTGACAAGCATCTGTTCAAACTTCTTTGTCATGTATTTAAATAATATTTGTAGTTACACAATGAAGTTGCAGTGCATTTTATTAGTAATTTAAAATATATGAACTTTAAATGTAATGTTAACACAGTAGAACATTAAAATTTATTATAATTAAGTATTTGTGCTTTAGTACAGTATGTTAGTCAGTATATCTGATTTTGTACTTCTTTACAGCAATAAAAAAAGATGATTAAATCATGCTTCAAAATGTATTTTAAAGTAAAGCTTAATTTGGCATTATTACAAAGTACACTTTTTAAAAGTGTATATACATGCGTTAAGAAATAGTCATGAAATTGTGATCTTTTTATGTACACTTAAGCAGATTTTTGCTAAAGTAATACATATAGCTGCAAGCAGCGATTACCGGGGTTCAAGCACTTTAAGGCATTTAAGCACATTAGGAAAAAAGCATTGTGTTAACATGGCCACCTAAATCAATGAATTTTGGTTAAACCAGGTAAAAACATAAAAACATGATGATTTATAACATTTATGACTGTTATAGTGCCACCTATGGTCGAATTTCCATAAAATGTTGCATGCCTGTTTAGAATCATGTGTCAAATATGCTCACCTAGTTTCATGAAGTTTTGAGTTTTTGTTGAGGATTTATAGGCTTTTGGGTGTAATTGGCAATGCCTCTTTAAAAATGACACTGTTGTAGCTAACCAAAGTGTAAAGTTACAATTATGCATCTACAGGGTCCAGAGAATTGTACTGCAGTGTTTTTTACTGCATGTAAAACCTAGGAGAAGCTCGCAGCAGTAAGGTTTTTTAAATAATGTTGAACATTCAAATAACAATTTGATTGATAGCAGTGGTCCTAGAGGCAAAGTTGTTTAGAATCAGGAGATAGATCGTATGATGGGAAAATCTAGTGTATGTGTGAATGTATGAACATTTTCTGCAAGTTGAGGTCATTTACCACTGAAATACAGCATTTTTGAGTCTTTTTTTAACTGTTATAGTGCCAGCTGTGGTCCGATCCCCTTAAAACTTTACATGCTTTTTTAGAATCACCTGTCGCATGTGCTCAGCAGGTTTTGGGAAGTTTTAAATTTTCCTTTAGGCTTTATAGGATTTTGGCTGAATTTGGACAGGCCCCTTCTCTAAACGACCCCATTATAGCTTCCAAAAGGGTAAATTTCAACATTTGTTTGATAATTATTGGACTAGAGATCCTAGAGAATTGCACTGCAGTGGTATTTCCTAGATTGAGCGAAAAACCTAGGACTAGTTCCCAAAAGTCTTTCCATCTTCTCAATCATTTAACAAATAATTTGATTGACAGCAGTGGTTCTGTGAGTCGAACAGGCCCACTGAGTTTTGTTCCGATCGGCCTCGGTTAAACTTGTCTAACAGGTGCTCATTTCATCGGCTGTTGGTGGCCATGTTTTTTGACATTTGTGGCACTTTGGACAAAGACTGTGCACAGTGATTTTAATGTTGATAGCACAAATGGTTGTGCAGTTATAGCCATTTTTATGTTTTTTTTTTTTTTTTTTTTCCTCTCCAGTAGTGCCACCAAGTGACCAAGCTCCACAATTTTTTTTTCCTGTGACCTCAGATTGAGCTCTTACATTAGTGCTCTGAGTTTGGCAAAGATATCTCATTCTGTTCAGGAGTTATAAGCATTTTACTAAAAGTAGCCCTGCCCCTTTCAACCGTTTTGCCTCCCCTTTGCGACGGTGAGTCGCAAGTTCAACTTTTTTTTTATAATTATTGATATTCACTCTCAAGAGAATCTTTCTGCACTGGTCTGGTTCCGATTGGGCGAAAAATCTAGGACTAGTTCTCAAAATGCAAAATACCTGAAATTTTTTGCTTTGTTTGGCATGAACCAAGGATTCCAACGACATGAGCTTGAGCCTGCGACTGACGGTTTAGGAGTTATGAGCGATTTCATACTTTTGTTCACTGTAGCGCCCCCATCAGGCCCCTTGGGATGAGCCTGGGTCACGTTGTAGATGGTGTGAGTACTACCACCCCTCCAAGTTTCAAGTCTCTACGACTTACGGTTAGGTCTGCACGATCAGTTTTACATGGAAATCACTGATCCGTGACCATTCTAACAGTTACAGTTATCTGCAAGTCCATTTTTTAATGAACTTGTAAGATTTGATGTACACTAAAGTGCACATTCATTATATATCATACAGTGTAATGATCATAATTGCATATTGCATAATTCTTTATGATTATGTGACATGATCATAAAGAAATAAGCAAACAGTGTCATGAGACACTGACAACAGATAATCACAGTCTCTGAGCAGGAGGACACTTGCATGCATGTAGTCCAGAACAACAGAGACAGGCCTGAAGATACAAGATAAGACTGTTTACACTGGATACTATGGTGATGAGAGAGTAAAAGAGAGGAAGAGACAGCTGGTTAGATGTTCAGTTCAGACCTCACAGAGCTTCCTGGTCATCGTGTCAGAGACTGGAGTTGTACAGGTGTACAGGGCGATGTACAGGTGACATGCTTAACTTCGCTAAAGGCCTTTACGTGATTATACAGGACATTTTACTTGTTCACTGTGTGCATTTTAATTTATTAATCAATTTTCATGTTAATTTTCTTGTTATACATGGGAAACCGCTGCTGTTATGTGTGTCGTTTGTTACATTGCATGCTTCTCTGCTTTCTGTTTGTCTTCTCTTATATTTTTCTCCTTCATCCCTTCTTTTATCTGCAGGTGTTTGATAAAGGATTTTGAGACGCGTCCATCAGTGACGCATCTGCTGGAGCATCCGTTCATTAAACAGGCTCATGGGAAAGACACGTCGCTCAGACAGCAGCTGTCAGTCCTCATCCGCGAACAACAGGACGTGGGCAGCAGGACCAAGACCAGGTACATTCTGCCCACAACACAAACCGCAGGCCAGAACAACCCTGTGACCTCACAGCTCTTTTCTGAAATTACATTGTTCGTGAGGTAGAAAAAAATGCATTGCATTTTGTGCTTAAAAAGGCTGACCGTTAAACATCACAACTTAGGTTACTAGTCTGCCAATCAAATATTGTCATTTTGAAGCGTTTTCAGTTACTTTTGATTCCTCTCAGGGTCAGACCAAAGATCTGGCAGCCTTGACCATGACAGCGGTCATTGTGTGGCGCTTGACTTGCGTTTATCATTGTCTTCTGCAGATGCAGAGCTGTCATGGTAGATTTATCACATCTAAATGTGAAACAGTGAGACTTGCTGTTGTGACAGTCTAGAAATATATGAATCAGAGTGTGTGGGTTATGAGTTTTTTAAATTACTGTGTCATCTATCACCTGTGTGTCGAGGGTTTCCTCTTTCCAGCAGATGGCAGTGTTATCTGTGGAGGAATGAGGTCTCAGGTTTTATTTTAAAAGGCTGGGATACAGAAACATTAGATTCATTTGGATGGCATCACTTCAGCTGTGTATAAGTCAAACGGATAAATCTGGCTTCTCCTTAAAGTTCGTTTAGACCCCTGCAGAAAATCCTGCAGATCTTGTAGGATTTCGGGCCTACTCTGTGGGCCCAGAAGAGGGGAAAGTGCGGCAGAATTTTGTCCCAGGCCTTTTGATTTTAAATGACAACGCTGCCTGGCTGAGTTATAAAATGAACTCAAATTAGCCTTTAGATTGGCATAGATCTGTCTGTTGCTAAATGTAAGTATAATATAAGTATACTGAGTATTGTAACATATTTTCTTTACTGTACTCAAGAGTTGATAAAGTTTGGCCTTTCACATGAAAAACAGGTGAATATGATTCAGTTTATGGTGGTTTATGTTTGGGATGGGTATGATTTTGTTATGTTTTAGAATAAAGTATTGTATACTCACCAAGGCTACATTTACTTGATCAAAAATACAGCAAAAATATTGTAAAATATAATTACAATTTGAAATAACTGTTCTTACTTGAATATATTTTTAAACGTAATTTATTACTGTGATGTCAAACCTGAATTTTCAGCATCATTACTCCAGTCTTTAGAGTCATATGATCCTTCAAAACTAATTTTAATATGTTGATTTGCTGCTCAAAAAAACATTTCTGATTATTATCAGTGTTAAAAACAGTTGTGCTTTTTTCAGGATTTTTTTTTGGTGAATAGGAGGTTCAGAAAACAGCATTTGTTTGAAATAGAAATGTCTTTTTTTTGCAGTCTAATAATAATGATAAATTCAAGCCAGTATACTCTGGTTTCAGGTAAAAATACTATATAAACAAAATTGTTTTATTTATTTTTTTTTCTTTTATAAATGCACTTTAAATTGATGACAATAATAATATAAATGAGCATTTAAAAAAAAAAAAAAAATAGCGCTGTCAAATGATTATTTGCGATTACGTTTTTGTTTACATAATAAAATATGTGTACTGTGTATTTATTATGTATATATATAAATACACATTACATATATGAACAGTATATATTTTGAAAATATTTACGTGTATATGTATATTCATATAATTTATATTATATATAAACATTTTATAAACATACCATATTTTTCTTAAATATATATATGCATGTGTGTGCATTTATATATACATAACAAATACACTTATATATTATGTTTAAAAAATATATATATTGGATGAAATTAATCACTATTAATCGTTTGAGCACTAAAACAAATAAATCAACCAATCAGTTATGTTATATTTATGTTGCTTGGGGAATTTATATTTGGACAAAGATACAGTTGAGGTCAAAAGTTTGCACCCCCCTTTCAGAATCATTAAAAATGTGAATTATTTTACCAAAATAAGAGGGATCATACAAAATGGATGTTATTGTTTATTTAGTACTGACCTGAATAAGATATTTCATATAAAGGATGTTTACATATCGTCCACAAGAGAAAATAATAGTTGATTTTTTTTTTTATTTTTTTTTTTTTTAAGAAAATAATTGTTGAATTTATAAAAATGACCTGGTTCAAAAGTTTACATCTCCTTGACTCTAAATACTTTGTACTTACCTCAATGATCTGCAGCTTTGTTGTTTTGTTTAGTGATAGTTGTTCATGAGTCCCTTGTTTGTCCTGAACAGTTAAACTGCCCGCTGTTCTTCACAAAAATCCTTCAGGTCACACAAATTCTTTGGTTTTCCAGCATTTTTGTGTTTTTGAACCCTTCCAACAATAACTGTATGATTTTGAGATCCATCTTTTCACATCTTTTATGTGAAATCTCTTATTCAGGTCAGTACTAAATAAACAATAACATGCATTTTGTATGATCCCTCTTATTTTGGTAAAATAATTCACAATTTTAATGATTCTAAAAGGGGGGGGGGGGGGGTGCAAACATTTGACCGCGACTGTATGTTTGAATTCTACTACTGAAAAGTTAGATCACTACTCCTAAGCCTATAACCACCTCTTTGATTCAGGGTTAGATAAGGATTCATAGTACCTTCATTCTTCCACTTGACTGAGACACACCGATCATGTCAGGATGTTAACTCTTGTTCTTGAGTGTCTGTGAAGACAATATTAACTTGTTCTGAGAAAGTGGGGGTTGGTATGCTCTGTGATTGTGAATAAACAATCAGAGGGTTGCCAGATTGTAGCCCATTATTCCCCAGGCCACATACATAATCTGCTAGCCTGATAGTGACAGTGAGAGAGCCATAATGAGATTATAAGCTTGGCTGTGCTCTCTCTGTTTAGTCACTGATGGCAAATATCAGTGAAGTGATTACAGAGTGAGGAAACACTGATATACACACACAGAAACAGAGCCACACACACATAAAGCGCAGTGTATCGTGTCTGTACGCTGTCATGTCCCCGGGGCCCGATGGGTTTTAAGAGCTGTGAATAGAGCAGCTGCTTCCTCATGATCTAAAGGTCAAAAATACAATAGAGGGTCAAACCCTGATGAAGTGCTTTCACTACACGCTGTAATAGCCTTTAAACCCCAGAGGATAGACCTGCATTACACCCTGATACTGCATACAGGAATGACTGGATGTTTAGATTTTGTTTTGTCTTCTTGGTGTTTACTAAGGCAAGCATCACTGTTTCTGTTGCTAATACTTAGGGTTAAGATCTGAACAAACCTCTAACACTAAATAATAACCTTGCATGTCAATAAGTAGTCCTATAATTTTTTTGCTACGGACATCAATGGTCCTTTAAATTATGCAGATTATTGATTTGTGCTATTGCACAAATCAGCTGGATGATAAAATGCCTGAAAAAAATCCATAGACTTACGATATTGTTCAGTTCTTTTGAATATTCTTTATGATCAAGAATCCTTAAAAAATAAATCAGTTTCCAGAAAAATGTTAAGCAATTGTTTTTAACATTGATAATAATAAGAAATGTTTCTTGAGCAGTAAGTTAGCATATTAGAATGATTTTTAGGATCATGTGACACTGATGACTGGAGTAATGATACTGAAAATTCAGCTTTGCATCACAGAAATAAATTATATTTTAACATATATATTTAAATAGAAAAATGTAGTTTTAAATTGTAGTCATATTTCACAATGTCACTGTTTTGACTGACTATTTTTGATCAAGTAAATGCAACCTTGGTGAGCAGAAGAGACTTCCAAAAACATTACAAAATGTTACTGCGCCCAAACATTTGGATGATAGTGTACACTGAATGACTCAAGAATACAGACTAAAATATCATAGAGACTTGTGGACTCTTTTGGCTTTAGAGGCCAGCAAACAACTACCTTCTATAGCAATCCTACAGAATATCCTAGAAACCTCATAGCCTAGAGTCATGGCTCTGAGTTTTGCATTTCCTTAAAAAAATTAAATTGTTTATGATTGAATTGATTTTTTAGTATTTCATGTTTAATGAAGCAATAACATTGCTGTATTGTCTTTTATAGGCATGAGCGGATCAATACTCGCAAAACCCTGATCATTGAGAGCTGCCCTGATGATGATCTGGTGAACCTGGAGGTTTTAGATGAGGTATTTTTAGATGCCACTTAACATGAAATCAAAATTGACCATATTTATTTTCTTAAAACATGTTTCTGGACTTATTTTGTGTGATCAGTGAATTATTTCAAATCATAACATAACTCCATTAAAAACACTGCAAAAGTAAAATGAGTTGCAGATGGGATTTCATGCTGACTTTAAAATGAGGTGAAATTCAATTACAAATTATTACTAAACTGTCTGCTCAAATGATGTAAGTTCAGTGAATCTTGTAGTACAAACAACAAAGAAACATTTCCATCTCCAGCATTACTCTATTTCTAGGAAACAATCATTACACATCTTCAGAAGCGATTTCAGGAGCTGCAGATCTACACATATGTTGGTGATATCCTTATAGCGCTTAACCCTTTCCAAAACCTCAACATCTACTCTCCTCAGGTGAGATGAGCAACATCAGGCTGTGCACTAAAGCGTAATTCATGTTTAAAGCATACCATCTTGTTTAAAAGATCTTATGTGTACCAATGTGTAATTCATGTCACACTTGGTGTTGTGTGGGAGCCACTTCAAGTTGGCTTTCTGAATCAAAGCTTCCTTGTAGAGTGTGAAGTAAGATGTAGTTTTGTGGCTGAAAGCGCCTCTGTTCTCAGTTCTCAAAGCTTTATCATGGGATGAAACGCTCCACTAACCCTCCACACATCTTTGCCACTGCTGATGCAGCCTATCAGAGCATGGTCACCCTCTCCAAAGACCAGGTACTGCTTTCTGTGTGTCTGCGCTCTTATTTCGAAAACAATATAGAGTGTATCTATCATATACTGTACATGGTTCATAGTAGGCTGACTTTTGTTTATTTTTGTTTTATTTATTAATTTTCATGTATTTATTTAGTTTCACTGGTTCACCAGTGGTCTATTTTTCTTTAAAGGAGAAGTAATTTATTCACCCCCTTGCCATCCAAGTTGTTTGTGTCTTTCTTTCTTCAGTCGGAAAGAAATTGTGTTTCTTGAAGAAAACATTTCAGGAATGTTCTCCATATAGTGGACTTATATGGTTCCCGTGAGTTCCAAAATGCAGTTTAAATGCAGCCAAGGAAGAAGGGTCTTATCTAGTGAAACAATCGGTTATTTTCTAAAAAATAAAAACATTTATACACTTTTTAACCTCAAATGCTCGTATTGTCTAGCTCTGTGTGAACTCTGTGTATTCCAGTTCAAGACAGTTAGGTATGTCGAAAATCTCCCATCTCATTTTCTCCTCCAACTTTAAAATCATCCTACATCGCTGCAGAAGTACCGACCCAGTGTTTGCAAAGCGAACGTGCAAAGAAGGTGTAAAAAATCACTTTTACAAAAAAAGGTAAAACAGTGATGTTGGAGTTGGAGGAGAAAATGAGATGGGAGTTTTTCAAGCTACCCTAACTGTCTTGAACGGGACTTCACAGAATATGCATGCACATGGCAGAGCTAGACAAAATGAACATTTGAGGTTAAAAATTTTTTAGAAAATGACCAATCGTTCCGCTAGATAAGACTCTTTTTCATTGGCTGGGATCGTTTAGAGCCATTTGAAGCTGCATTGAAACTGCATTTTGGAAGTTTAAACTTGCGGGCACCATAGAAGTCCACTATATGGATAATTCCTGAAATGTTTTCCTCAAAAACATAATTTTTTTATGACCGAAGAAAGAAAGACATGAACATCTTGGTTGACAACTGGGTAAGTACATTATCTGTACATTTTTGCTCTAGAAGTGAACAACTCCTTTATTTCAAAAAATGTTGTTTGAACATTATATATTAATAAAAGAATCCTGGGGGAGAACAAAAAACACAATTTTCAGAAAAATATTAATCAGCATTGGTAATAATCAGAAATGTTTCTTGAGCAACAAATCAGCATATTAGAATGATTTCTGAAGGATCATGTGACACTGAAAACTGAATTAATGGCTGCATTTTAAAATATTGGATATTCATATATATATATAACAAAATTATGTTTTGATTGTTTTTGTTTTTGTCTGTGTAGTGTATAATCATTAGTGGAGAAAGTGGAGCTGGAAAAACTGAGAGTGCCCACCTCATTGTCCAACATCTCACATTTCTGGGCAAGGTTGAGTACTCACATCTTTTATACATTAGCTAACACACTTCATACTAAAGATATGCTTCAGTTGCCAATCTCTGTGTTTTATTATGAGATTCCTGATCATTTCCCCTCTAGTGATGTAATCATTTGTGACAGTAAGATTTGCAGATTAAAAATCTGGGTCATACTTCAAACATCTGTTGTTTTCTGTTTCAAGGCTAATAATCGTACGCTTCGTGAGAAGATTCTTCAAGTGAATCCCCTTGTGGAGGCGTTTGGTAACGCGTGCACGGCCATTAACGATAATTCCAGCCGCTTCGGAAAGTATCTGGAGATGAAGTTCACACCTACAGGGGCCGTGATGGGTGCTAAGATCTCTGAGTATCTTCTGGAAAAATCAAGAGTCATCAAACAGGCTACGTGAGGAACCACTGCACCTGGTTTTGTGGTCATTTTTAATATTAGTCACTATTCACAGCTTATATTTTTATTTTGCAGGGGCGAGAAAAACTTCCACATATTTTACTACATATATGCTGGCCTTTACCATCAAGACAACCTCAAGAAATACAGGCTACCCAACAAAACTGCCCCCAGGTTTGTGCTTATGTGCAGTGAAACAGACTCTTATGAAAATGTGTCATTCTGAGTCTAGATCATGTATCTATAATGCCACTGACAGAGAACAGAGATTCATGTTACGTTTATGGTCTTTCAGATACATTGACAGTATTAATGGTAAGGTAATGCAGGACATCATCTCTAGCAAGCTCTATAAGGAGCAGTTTGATGCCATCCAGGACTGTTTCCGTATCATAGGATTTACTGAAGAGGTATTGATTTATATTTATTAATCATACGCAAGTATTAAAGGGAAAGTTCACCCTCCAAAAAAAAAAAAAAATCATCATTTATTCACCATGATGTCATTCAAAACCTGTATGATTTTTTTTTTAATTTTTTTAATATATATTTTATGCGTTTTTTTTTTTTTTTTCTTCTTCTTTTCTTTTGTGTTTTCATAAAGTGAACATTAGTGGAGTCAACATTTGTTGGATCCCAACATTCCTCAGAATATCTTCTTTTATGTTCTACAGAAGTTATGCATGTTTGAAATGACATGAGATGGAGTAAATGATGACAAGTTTTAATTTTTTAGGGTGGGCTGTCCCTTTAAGAATCATTAATGTCAGTCGGGTTTTCTTCCATGTTTATTGCATACTTTAGAGTAAAATGTTTTATATTCTTATATACAGGAAGTGAATTCTGTGTACAGAATTCTATCAGCCATTTTAAACACAGGAAATATTAAGTTCACATCCACCAGCTCCCAACATCAGAGCGACAAGAGTGAGGTGCCTAACTCCGAGGCCTTAGATAATGGTAAGTGCCTTAATAAAATGTTTAATTGATTAGTTAACTAAAGAAAATTTTACTAAGATTGAAACGCTTACAGGTCAGTAAAAATCTTTACTGATACCTTTAGAAGTAAACATCAAATACAAAACTAGCTGTAAATAATGCAAAATGTATTATAATTCAGTAAATTCTCTGCTTGAATGCAGTAATCCAGTAATTGGCTAACCCTTAACTACATAAAAAAGGACATAGACTGCTGTCTGCTCAGACAATCCTGTTTTGAATTTTTGTGTTTGCGTGTTTTTGTTCACATGGCTGATTTATTTATTTGTTTCTTTGTTTGTTAGTTAGATAGATAGGTAGGTTTGTAGTTTGCTGCCAGTTGTCAATCACCAATATAATTAGCCTGATTACAGAGAATTAAAAAATAAAAATAAAAAATACTCTGAGAGCTACATGTCACTTTGTTGTCCTAAGTGACCTTAAACTCACAACTAGTTCAACCTGGACAAAAACATTATGAAATTCTGTATATCAAATGTTAGATTACAGATTAAAAGTCGAGAAATTTGCTTTTTTTATTGTTTAAAGGCAAATTCACACTGCACTGACAGACGCAGACCAATGACAATCACCAGATTGCAGTGACCCAACATGTTCAATTGTGGGAAACCAAGCGACGCCAACACGGGTCACACTGATCCGACAAAACTGTTGCCTGTTGTCATTTGTGCAGTGTAAATAAAGATGGATCCACAGATTCCTAATGAAATAAATATCACAAATGTGAAATAAATTGACTTATGAGAGACAAAAGTCGAGAGGTACAGATCCATTCCTGATGTTTTTCTCTCTGTATCTGCTGTGTTCAGCTGCCGCTCTGCTCAGTATTGGCTCTGAGGAGCTTCAGGAAGCGTTGACCTCTCATTGTGTGGTTACTCGAGGGGAAACCATCATTCGCACCAACACTGTGGACAAGGCCACTGATGTGAGAGACGCCATGTCTAAAGCCCTGTACGGACGGCTTTTCAGCTGGATAGTGAACCGCATTAATGCACTGCTGCAGCCTGACACCAACATCTGGTACGATAAAATATGATCATTTTATAGTATAGGGATGCATGCATCAGATTAATGTTAAAATATACCCTACCATTTTAGATTAATTTGAACTGTAAATTTCTAGAAATGGTTTACCCAAATAGGAAAATACTGTCATCATCATAATGTGCACCTGTAGTGTAGCCTATATGAAGTCTCAGAAGTATTTAAAAAAAAAAAAAAACAGTTATGAAAGTATATGTTCTTTAACCACACTTATAGGGATAGTTCATCCTAAAATGGGAATTTTGTCATCATTTACTCACCCCCATGTTGTCCCAAACCTGTGGGATTTTCATTCGGCTGTTGAAAGCTAAAGAAGATATGTTAAAGGAGAAGTCCACTTCCAAAACAAAGATTTACAGATAATGTACTCACCCCCTTGTCATCCAAGATGTTCATGTCTTTCTTTCTTCTGTCGTAAAGAAATTGTTTTTTTGAGGAAATCATTTCTGCATTTTTCTCCATATAACGGACTGCTATGGTGCCCCGATTTTGAACTTCCAAAATGCAGTTTAAATGCGACTTCAAACGATCCCAAATGCGGTTGTAAACGATCCCAGCTGATGAAGAAGGGTCTTATTTAGTGAAACAATTAATTATTTATTTAAAAAATACAATTTAAATACTTTTTAATCTTAAACGCTCATCTTGCCTTGCTCTACCTGAACTCTGTGTATTCTGGCTCAAGTTAGGGCATGTTGAAAAACTCTTCATAAATCATTTCAAAATCATCCTCCATCACTGCAGAAGTACCGACCCAGAAGAAGATTAAACACCTTTCACAGAAAATGGTAAAACAGTGATATAGGACGAATTTGAAGTTGAGGGAGAACATGAGATGGGAGTTTTTCGACATACCCTAACTGTCATGAACTGGAAAAAAAACAGTCCAGGCAGAGTAAGACAAGACGAGCGTTTGGCATTAAAAAGTATATAAATTGTATTATTTTTATGAAAATAACCGATCATTACTCTAGATAAGACCCTTCTTCCTCGGCTGGGATGGTTTGAAGCCACATTTAAACTGCATTTTGGAAGTTCAAACTCAGGGCACCATGTCAGTCCATTATATGGAGAAAAATGCTGAAATGTTTTCTCAAAAAAACAATTTCTTTACAACTGAAGAAAGAAAGACATGAACATCTTGGATGACAAGGGGATGAGTACATTATGTGTGAATCTTTGTTTTGGAAGTGGACTTCTCCTTTAATGAATTTTGGTAACCAAACAGTTTCTGGTAGCCATTGACGGCCATAGTAGGGAAAAAAAAATCCTGTGGAAGTCAGTGGCTACCAGCAACTGTTTGGTTACTAACATTCTTCAAAATATCTTCTTTTGTGCACAGCAAAATAAAGAAATTCATACAGATTTGATACAAACTGAGAATGAATGAATGATGACAGAATTTTCAGTTTTGGATAAACTATCACATGGCAATTTATTTTGTCCTTTATTTAATTATTACCATCTGCAAGTATCTTTTTAAAATATACTATTAGAATTTAAAGTACACTACAAGTGCACATTCAATACAATTAAGCACACTTCTTTTTCACATGTAGGCTCGCCGTTCTCCCAGCCCAGATTAAACAGGGTTTTTTCAGCTATTTTGTACCGTTGAGGAAGCTCATCTTTGTTGATTGACTTTTACCTCACGTTAATTTAACAATAACTTCAAGGTAAATTCTAAGCTTTCATCCCAATCTCCCTCTTTGAATCTCTCCTTTACGGATGCGTTTACATGCGCGAGCATCATCTTCGGCGATGACCTCCAGTCTAACCACCACAAAGCTCAGAATATTAATATCCACAGCAAAAGAAGAAAAGAGCTATAAAAAAAAGAGGTTTTTATAAATTTTTGATACAGAGTTACATTGAAAAAATAATATGCAGATGATTAAAAAGACTTCAGAGAGAGTGGAAAAGCCGTTCATTGATCCGAGCGAATCCTGTCAGACATCCGCCACGGGCTTGTCAGAGAAACTCACGTCTTCCATCTCGATACACACCATCCAAATTCTGCCATTTCCACTCCAATCAGCAGCGCATTCAACGTTATTGCCACTAATAACCTGTTAGCGGCAGCAGAAGGTGACCCCTGGTCGCTGTCTGAGGAGTTTGGAGGAGATCGCGACTGACTGAATGTTCAGAGACGAGCGCCCGAGCCCTTCGTAAACCAAAATGACACGCTCACGTAGACCTGTGTTTTTAAAGGTCTTTGTTTTTGTGTTTTCTTGGCTGACAGGTCGTGAAATATTTAGTTGTTTGGGTCATTAGAGTGCTTAAGGCCTAAATGTGTTGTGACGGTCGGATAATGTTTGGCTTCTTGTGTCTTTGAAGTACGGCTGAGAGTGGAATGAACGTGGGGATTTTGGACATCTTTGGTTTCGAAAACTTCAAGAAGAACTCATTTGAGCAGCTGTGTATCAACATCGCTAATGAACAGATCCAGTTCTACTTCAATCAACACATCTTTGCCCTGGAACAGGTGAGACTTTCTCTGTGCACTTTCTCTGAGTTGAAGTTTGAGTTTATCTTAAACCCACCACTATTTATCCTCAAATAAATCTGCATCAGTTTCAGTGGAAAAGAAAGAAATGGAAATTTCAAAAACCGGTGAAATGTGTAATGATATTTTCTCCTCAGCAGAAACTCTGTTGTTCAGTCTGTCAAGTGGTCTGACGTTTTCTTGTGACTCATTAATTAGTTCAGTCAGTCAGTCGCCTCATGTGGCTTCATGGCAGGCACTGGCAAAAGAAATGCTTTTAATTGTCTTGAATGTACACTTGTATTGTACTTCAAATCTATTTTTTTTTACTTGCAAATTAAATACAAGGAATCGTAGGTGTACCTAAGGAGAGTACGGCTGTTTCTGCAGTTTTCTAAGTGCACTTTATAATATAATAATGTTAAATTAAAAGTTTTACTTTAAAACACACTTGAAATCAGTGTTTCAGTACTCTTTTGTCATGCTTTAAAGAAGTACACTTACTTTGATGTGTTGACTAACATACTAAAGCACATGTAAAAACTAATATACATTTAAGCCCTAATCATCAATATATCAATATAAATCTATTTAAATACATGACATTAGAGTATATTTTAGTTTTATTTATTACATTAATTTGTGTATATATAAAATACAGGGTCAAACATGAAATAATCACAAAAAGTAATATACAAATGTAATCTGAAATTAAAGTTTTAAATCTGAGTAAATAAATGACAGTATGTCATGAAATGAAAAATCTGACAGTTATCTGACAATAATTGGTTAACTGCAATTAAATGAAAAAAATATTAGTTTAAATTTATATTAAATGCATTTTTGACCCATTTAAGTAGTACTTAAGTACATTTTTATATTTATTCATCATTCTGTTATCTTTGAATGTGGTTAAGGTGTACTGCTGAATTCTGACAATTATTTAGTTTGTTAATATTGTATCAAATACATTGCTGATACAGTCATTCATCTGGAAGACTTTAAGGAAATGTATTTTCTTAACAAATGTCGTATTGATTGTGTTTTAACATCTGTACACATTCTTGGAGTTGTTAAGGTACGAAGCAGTGTGTTTGTGTCTGTTTGTTCAGATCGAGTATCAGAGTGAGGGTGTAGATGCCAGTCTGGTGGAATATGAGGACAACAGGCCCATTCTGGACATGTTTCTTCAGAAGCCCATGGGTTTACTGTCTCTGCTGGATGAGGAGAGCCGTTTCCCACAGGCCACTGACCAAACACTCGTTGGTAATGCTTTTGAATGAGTACTTTCATAGTTACATGATGTTCAGCATACATATAATGTGAATAGTAAATCGGTATTAAGTGAATTGTTGGCATTGCATTTAAATATTTATTTATTCTTGAGTTGAAAGGTCAGTTTGATAACATTTTTCACTCACTTTCAGTGTTTGTTGTAAAGATAAGTTTCAGGATAACCTGAGAAACAAGTACTTCTGGACACCCAAGCGTGTGGAGCTTTGCTTCGGGATCCAGCATTATGCTGGAAAGGTAAAGAAAACAGTGTTTCATATAGTGTCACTTACCACTTTTCTCACTTTTATTTACAGTACCGACAGCTTTATGTTAATGGAAAACTCAAACTCCTTTTTTTTTTTTTTGATGAGTGCAAACAAACTCAATTCACTTTAAGCAATTAATGTCTAACTTAACTAGACCAAAGGTCCATAAGATTTTTTAAATGTTTTTGGAAAAGAAGTCTCTTATGCTCACCAAGACTGCATTTATTTGATTTAAAATGCAGTAAAATTGTGTAATATTATTGCAATTTAAAATAACAGTTTTCTATTTGAATATATTTTAAAATGTAATTTATCTCTGTGATCAAAGCTGAATTTTCAGCATCATTACTCCGGTCTTCAGTGCCACATGATCCTTCAGAAATCATTCTAATATGCTGATTTGCTGCTCAAGAAAAATTTACAATTATTATCATTGTTGAAAAGCGTTTTTGCTGCTTTTTTTAGAAACCATGATTTTTTTTTTTTTTTTTTTTTTTAGAAACCATGATTAATAGAAGGTTTAAACATTTATTTAAAATTGAAATCTTTAATAACAATTTTAATTGCCTTTACTGTTACTTTTGATCCATTTAATGCATCATTGCTGAATAAAAGTGTTAAGTTCTTGAAAAATCCAATATTAAAATGTTACTGTCTGCAGACTATTTAATGGTGCACTCTTAAAAATAAAGATGCTTCATGATGCCATAGAAGAACCTTTTTATTTTTTTGTCTAAATGGTTCCATAAAGAACCTTTAACATCTGAGGAACTTTTCTGCTTCACAAAGGTTCTTTGTGTTGAAAGAAGGTTCTTCAGATTATAAAAAGGTAAGAAAGAGATGGTTCTTTAAAGAACCTTTGACTGAATGGTTCTTTGTGGAACCAAAAAATGGTTCTTCTATGGCATTGCTGTGAAGAACCTTTTAAAGCACCTTTATTTTTAATAGTGTAGTCTATATGTAATCAATATTATAGTCAAACAGTTACTACTGCAGTAATTCAATAACACATCAATAAAATTGTGTAATAATTTAACATTACAATGTCTTGTTTCTCTCTGTCAGGTGTTGTATAATGTCAGTGGTTTTCTGGAGAAGAACAGGGACACTCTTCCTGCAGACATTGTGGTGGTTTTGCGGACGTCAGAGAACAAACTTCTGCAGCAGCTGTTTTCCAGCCCTCTGACTAAAACAGGTACCAGAATCATTAACATTCATCACATGAGTTGTTCATGTCACACCTGTGGTGTCCCTTTTTCTCACCTCTCTAGCCAATCAGCATTGAATGTCCCAGAGTTTTCTAGACCAATACTGCAGTTCCATCTAGGAGCCTTGAACAGAATGTCAGATTAATGGAAATGCCAAGTTCTGTCATGAAACTCTAGATGGCGCAGGCTGATGGGTCGTTAATGCAAACTGATGATATTCACAGCGTGAACTACTTGGCACATGCTGATTGGTTGCATACACAGCCAATGAGCTTGCTGCTTTACATTTAAATGGCTATTTAGCATTCACTAGAGAACTTTGCAGTGTGCTTACTCTAAAACCTCTCACCTTCCCCAGCTCCACTTGTATAGATCTGCTACGGGTTATTATATATAAATACTCACAGCACCGTATCGCCGTATGTACAGGCAGTAGCGAGATTCCTGTACTTGCTTTGCATCAGCGTAGCAGATCTATTCCGCCAAGACCAAATACATTAACACTGTCGTATCCATTACCACACTAAACTCTTCTGAGAGTTGTCATGATAGAAATGCAGTAATGGTGTTAAAATGGTCCCAATTGCTTGAGATGTCTCACACCCTTTTTTCACCGTAGAGAGGTCACCGGGTCATGTCATGGCAAATGAGTGAAAGCTACATTAAAATTCCTGATGGTGGATTGTAAAACGTTAAGAGTGTTGGTGTAAATGTTTGTTGTAAAACATAAAGCAGTCATTTGAAAGTGATGTTCACACTTCAGCCCAGACACCCACTGTAATAGGATTGATTTAGTATGTCAATTTGCTTTGATGTTAAAGGTCAATCTGAGGTCCACAGAACTGCTGAGAGAATATGCTGATGTATATTTTCACACATATAGGACACAAAATACAAATAAAAATCCTCTTAAATAGGTATGATGTAATAGTATGAAATGAATGCATATAAAAGCCTAAATAAAGCAAGCTTTGGGGTCAATTATTATTTTTTTTATTTATTATTATTTTAAATTCCAGCTTTGATTCAGCAAGAATGCATTAAATTGATCCAAATCGAAATTAAAGACATTTAAAATGTTGCAAAAAATTATTAATAAAATATTCTAAAATAATTATATTAGGGCTGTCAAATGATTGATCGCGATTAATCGCATACAAAATAAAAGTTTGAGTTTGCCTAATATATGTGAGTGTACTGTGTGTAATTATTATGTATATATAAATACACACAAATTAGTGTATATATTTAAGAGAAATATTTTTATTTATATATAATATAAATTCTATAAAAATTATATAAATGCATATATTTGTAAATATTTCTTAAATATATACATGAATGTGCTTGTATTTAAATATACATAATAATTACACACAGTACACAAACATATATTAGGAAAACTCAAACTTTTATTTTGTGTGCGATTAATCAGGATTTATCATTTGCCAGCCCTAAATTATATTTAAATATTCAAATAAATGCTGTTCTTTTGAAATATTCATCAATAATATTAAAAATCCCTAATAAATAACCTTATAAAAACCCTATATAATAATAATAATAATAATAACCCTACAAAAACAACATGTTTCCACAAAATGTTAAGCAGCACAAATGTTCTCAGCACTGAATCAAAAACTTCTCTTGAGCAGCAAATCAGCATATTAGAATGATTTCTGAAGGATCATGAAGACTGAAGTAATAATGCTGAAAATTCAGCTTTGCATCACAGAAATAAATTACATTTCACAATATATTCAAGTAGACAAATTGTTTTTTTCAAATTGTGATAATATTTCATAATATTACTGTTTTGCTTTATTTGGATCAAATAAATACAGCCTTGATTACATGTAATGCGGCCTTGATAAGAAACCTAAAAAAAGCATTGAAAAATATTACTGACTCAAAATTTTCGAACAGTACTGTACATAGTACAATCTCATAACAGAAATGCTGTAAACACATTGTGGGATATATATATATATATAAATTCTCTCTTTAAATGCATTGCTTCAAATATAACGGGACACCACTTTGTGAAAAGGGTTTGCAATATCGTGTTTGTTTAAGTTTTGAGTTTATGGGAATTCAGCAACCCGTTGAAACTGTCTGTTCTGACTCACTGATGTTACAGTACGATTGCATGAACGTGCTGTTGTGAATGTTCAAACTCAAATAAGTGAGCTGAATTCAGATACTGTGGCCACATTCTTTGTCTTTCTCTCTCTCTTTCTTTATAAATACAAATCTCTCCCCCCATCATCTGTGGAGTAGCTGATCTCAGGCAGAAGAATAGTGGAAATAGAAAGGAAGGATAGAGCTGTGGATGGATGTGTTTTCATTTCCTCTAAGCTGTCCGCTAGGCTCCCGCTGTTTCTCTGCTATCTATTGGAGTTTGGGATATTCCAGCGATAAGATTCTCAAATACCCCGAGGAAGAAAAGCAGCTATTTAGCCCAGTAAACTGCTTTTCCTCTGCTATCGTTCTGCCAGCCAGGTGCTTAATACGACCGAGAGTTGCTAGACGGTCACTCGACTTAGTGAGGTGTGAATAGGAGCATGCTGGGTAATTATAAGATGTGTATTTTCATACGTCTCTTTAGTTAAGCCATTATGTGGCTGGCTGCTGCCTTCGGCTACCTGTTAATGAATGTGTTTAGTCAGACCTGAATGAAAAGATTTGAAGTACCGTGTTTTTAAATTAATGTGTTCAGCTTATAATAAAGTGTTGGATACTTTCCTAAATGGAATAGGAGAATTTTATTGGTCACTTTTGAGGTGTGTGTGTGTGTGTGTATGTAGAGAGAGAGAGAGATAAGTTGCTTCCCTTTAGTTCCAAATCATAGGATTTTGAAAATGGAATGAAAAAGGGTATGGATGGTTTATTACTTAAGTGGATTTTGAAGTAGACATGTTCATGCTTCCTGATTTTGAAAGTTAATATAAACATAATAAGCAGTAATGAAATTAACAGTGCTAAAATAAAAAAAAAAAAATAAAATAAAAATAAAAATAAAAAATAAAAATGTGGTTGAGCACCAAATCAGCATATTTGGAGTAATGCCTGCTGAAAATTCAGCTTTGCACCACAGGAATAAATTGCATTTTGAAATACATTCAAATGGGAAATGGTTATTTATTGTACTTATAAAAATAGAAAACAATTCATTCACTTGAATCACAACACAGTGATTTGAAGAACCTATGATGAATCCTCAAGAACTTATAACAAACTCAAGGACTCTATGCAAAAACAAATGGTTCTTCATAAGAAAAGGGTCTTTGATAAATCTTACGTGCTGCACAAAATCACTAAAACTTTATTTATTAGAGTGTAGCCATAATCCTCATTACTTAAATCACCTGATCATTTTAATCTGCCAGGCAAGATACCTGGTGGGTTTAATTAGCATATATTTTCACTGTTCTCTGTTTTTTTGCTGTTATCTCTAAAATTCTTCCAGAACCTGATTTAATCGGTTTGTCCTTGGCGACTTTGTGAAGTTCATGTTCCTCTTCGGAGTGCAGGGTGAGTTCAGACCAGTAGGGGTCAGGCTTGATGATTCAACCACGTCTCAATCACAGAGCGGGTTTGTGTTGGTTATGCATGCTGTTCTGAAGTCAGTGATGTTTGTAGCATATGTACATGCAGTAAAATAAGAACAATATCGTAAGACCTGTGCTGAAGAGGTGATGTTTGTGAAAGAGCTGTGGAGGCCTATTTAAATCATTTATCATTTAGCAGTTGTAAACTCTGGGTTAACTTATTTACACATTCATGGTTAGTTTGATGTGTTGTGCAACACCAATTAAGGATTATATGAATGTATAAGGGAAAATGTACATGTGTTATCAGTCACCATTTTTCTTTTTTTCACTCTTCTAAATCACCTTTTAACATCACTAGTTAATTTTAAGTTTGATATTCAATTTTTAATATTCCGTTTAGTCTCTCAGTTAATATGAGCTCATAAAGATACATGCATAATCATCATGAAGAATTAGCAAAACCCTTGAGAAAAAAAATTGTTAATTGTACTGAATGTGCAGTTATAGTGTACTAAATCTTAAAAAAAAAAATGATGAAAAACTGTACTTGCAGATAATATAATATTAATTAAGGCTGCTTAAGTGTACTTAAAGTGCACTTTCATGACTGTTTCCTAACTCACTTTTACTTTTTAGTTTTACTTTTAGGTGCATTTTCAAAAATGTTTTATGAATCTTTTGTTGGGCTTTAAAGAAGTACACTTACCTTTTTTGATGTGTTGCTTAACATAACAAAGCACTTGTAAAGTACATAATCATGATTTTAACTGTAGTGTGCTATGTGATATTACATTTAAAGTTATTATATTTTAAATGTACTAAATTACAAATATATTTACATACATGACATACACATTTCAAAATGCATATAATCATAGTAAACAGTGCTTTAATTTAATAATTGCTCAAAATTCGGCAGTACATTTTAACCATTTTTCAAAGACAGTAGAAGTAATTATGAAATTATATATAAAGATATGCTTAAGTCTTACTTAGGACAGAAAACTTTTAAGTTCAACTAACTGCATTTAATATAAATTTAAAGTATAATACATTTACATTTCATGGTAAATAACCTACATGTAAATGCCAGAAAAAAATACAAGTATATATTATTTATTATTTATTATTTTCATAAAAAAGTATTATTTTTAAACGTACACTAAAGTGCACTTCTTTTTTACAGGACAATGATGTGTAAAAATAGTTTATGATTGAGCATAGCATCTCATGCCACTGGTAACATCCTCCAATCTAATAGTACAGTAGTAATTATAGTATGCAGTCTGTTTTACTAACTACTTGTTCTTCTGTGCAAACTGCACCACATAAAGCTACTCTGGTTGTCTAAAGTGATCTTAAATATATTTATGCATTTCCATCAGGTACTGAAATGAACAGCAGTCTTGTTTCTGTACAAAAAAAATAGAGAAAAGCATTGTTTAGTTTAGGATTGGTTGTCTGTTGTTGCTAAACAATTTGCCATACCACTAAACTGTTCTAGCACTACATTGTTTTTTTTTTTGTTTTTTTTTTTTTTTTTTACACTATACATTTGGCATCACAATTCAGGGTTTGCGACTCAAAAACATCCAATTCTAGTGTTAAAAACATTAAAAGTCATTTTTAAAAGACCTAAAACCCTTTCATGTGTAAAACGTAATGAAAATTGGCCTTAACCAAATTTAAACATAGTGTGCAAAGCCTAAGTTACCCTGAAGAATTCCTGTTTATTCTGAATAAAGTTTTAGACAAATCTGTAACTCACAGAATGAGGGGCATGAACTGCTCAGTGTTGTTATAAGAAATGTTACAGTAATGTTATATTAATAATATAACATAATATAAGTAATGCATTGCACTGAGGTTATATGTCTCTTCAAACCTTTGAAACTGCAGAATAAATACTGGTGCCCATTAGAAGGCCATTCTCTGAGTTCAGACTTCTGGTTTGGGTCTGGGGTCAGCCTGCAGTCCATGTGGTGCTGTTTTGTCAAAGGAAATGGATTATATTTGCATGAACAAATTCCCCTAAAGCCAGAGCTCTTGTGTGGATTTGGGGGTTCGAGGTGTTTGGTTTGGCCCCGTTCTAGAAAACACCACGGGGCTTTTACTGCAGGCCTGTGGCCACACTGCATGTATATGCTCCTCTGTGCGGCCTTCCAGTGGATTTGCATAGAACATCTGTGCGTTAGAAACAGAACCGTATGGTGCTCTGGTTACTGTCAGCTAGAGATGGTCGCTCTCGAGGTCTCTGGAGAGGAACTGGTGGTGTTTTTGCTGTATAGGAAATTGCTGAGTACAGATTGGATTGTTGAGCAGTTTGTACATATGGACCGAATGAGTCGAGTCAGACTGGCTATTGACATTTACATGTCTAAACTTAGTGAGATCTGAATGTGATTAGATTTGTGCAGTTGTATATGAAAACTATACATTTCTTTCATATTAGACGAGTTCCAGTGAAACATAAAGAACATTTTATTTAAACCATGAAAAACAAAATTAAAGAAAAAGCTTTTTCTCAGGTTGTTCTTATTCAGCCTTAGTACCATTAAAGGGATAGTTTACCTAAAAATTAGGGCTGTCAGTCGATTAATCTAATTAATTGCAAAATAAATTTGACTGAAAATACCCATAAGCTGTTTTTGTGTTAAATGAGAAAATCTCAAGTAGACACTGTACAAATTGTAGCTTTAGAAAGAAATATTTTATTTGATTCAACATAAAATTTATTACACATAAACATTTAGGCTGCAACAGCCTAACGTAAACCATGGAACATAAAAGAAGATAATCTGAGAAACATCTCAGTATTTTTTGTTCATACGATGAAAGTCACTGGTAACCAAAACAGCTTTGTAACCAACAGTCTTCAAAATAACCTTTTTTTATGTTCCACAAAAGAAAGGTTTGAAACGACATGCGGGCAGGGCTGGACTGGGACAAAAAATCGGCCCTGGTACCATCACATAGATATAGCCTGCCATATATATATATCCCAAAGAAAAGAAGCTAAAGGGTCAAAGTGTAATATTCAATTAATAAAAATAAGTATGCAACTGTATACAACATATACTGTATGCTACTACTAAATGTTGCCAGTAATTTATTATTAATTTATTCGCATTGGCCCATGGAAACCTCTGTGGACACACTTGACTTAGCCAAAAAAAAAATTGCAAGGGGTGAATTTTCGCTTTATTAGTTTGCAATGGCTGACGACGAGGCACACTTTGCGGAATCTGTGAGCCTTCTAGCACCACCATTTCACTACGCTGTACATTTTGAGAGGCTGAGTCTGATATTTTTCATAAAAATAATACAATTTATATACTTTTTAATGTCAAACGCTCATCTTGTCTTACTCTGCCTGGACTGTTTTTGTTCCGGTTTATGACAGGGTATGTCGAAAAACTCCCATCTCATGTTCTCCCTCAACTTCAAAATCATCTTACATCGCTGTTTTACCTTTTTTTGTTAAGGGTGTTTGATCTTCTTTGCATGTTCACTTTGCAAAGACGGGGTCGGTACTTCTGCAGCGATGTAGGATGATTTTGAAATGATTTTTGAAGTTGAGGGAGAAAATAAGATTTTTTCGGCATAGTTCAGGGAGAGCAAGACAAGACGAGCATTTGAGATTAAAAAGCTCTTTTCCCGGCTATTTCATTTAATGGAAATAACCGGGATCGTTTCACTGGATAAGACCCTTCTTCCTCAGCTAGGATCATTTAGCATTTAGGATCGTTTGAAGCCGCATTTAAACTGCATTTTGGAAGTTCAAAATCGGGGCACCATATCAGTCCATCTAGTGATTCGCATCGATTCACAAATTTAAAAAAAAATTTGAAAAAGATTTTCTAGTTAATATAATAATAATAATAATAATAATAATAATAATAATAATAATAATAATAATAATAATAACAATAATAATTATAATAATTGCATGATTGGAATAAAACAGCAACAGCAATGGAGGAGGAAATACAAATACATCCTGCCCCATTTTCAGCAAGAGTAAATGTTTGGAAAAATATTATACTAAACATTGATTTTTTGTTATTTTGAGAAGTATTCGGAAAGGAAAACAAACAATGCGTTCTAAGCCACTAAAGGGTGGTTAGCTGCGCTAGCGGTAGCCTGTTACATTAGAGTACACAATGTATATTTTACTTGCCACATAAACAGAGTAAGGAGAGATGACTGATAGGACGATGGCGAATGATTTGCAGATCCTGAGCACCACTGACAAACATCTAATCTTGTAAAAAATGTGGTAAGTAAGCCTACTGTCGCTCCATGTGATCGCGAATCTCGAAAGTGAAAGTAAAACACAAACGCATCTTCAAAAGCGGTTTCAATGCCCCGCATATTAATAACGGCTCCCTGAAGCCTGCAATTTTTGTACAATATAATTACCCAATGATATAATTGCGAGAGAAAGAATTGAAATAAACATTATCTCACAAAAGTGAGTACACCCCTCACATTTCAGCAATCATTTTAGTATATCTTCTCAAGGGACATTACTATAGAAATGAAACTTGGATATATTTTAGAGTAGTCAGTATGCAGCTTGTATAGCAGTGTATATTTACTGTCCCCTAAAAATAACCCAACATACAGCCATTATTGTCAAAACAGCTGGCAACAAAAGTGAGTACACCCTAAGTGAACTTGTCCAAAGTGTCAATACTTTGTGTTAGCACCATTGTTATCTAGCACTGCCCTAATCATTCTGTGCATGGAATTTACCAGAGTTGCACAGGTTGTTGCTGGGATCCTCTTCAAATCCTCTATAATGACATCATGGAGCTGCTGGATGTTAGGCACATGGTGCTTCTCCACCTTCCGTTTGAGGATGCCCCTTAGGTGCTCAATAGGGTCCGGGTCAGATCACCTTCACCTGCACCTTCCTCAGCCAGGCAGTTGTCATCTTGGTGGTGTGTTTGGGGTCATTATCATGTTGGAAAACTGCCGTTTGGGCCAGTTTCTGAAGGGAAGGCAAATGTACAGTACATACTGGAATCCATGTTTCCCTCAATGAACCGCAGCTCCCCAGTACCAGCAGCACTCATGCAGCCCCAGACCATGATGCTACCACCACCTTGCTTGACTGCAGGAGAGACACAATTTTCTTGGTGCTTCTCACCAGGGCATCACCACACATGCTGGACACCATCTGAGCCAAACAAGCTTATCTTAGTCTCATCAGATCATAGGACATGACTCCAGTAATTCATGCCGTTGTACAAGTTGTCTTCAGCAAACTGTTTGCGGGCTTTCTTGTAAGCCAGCTTCAGAAGAGGCTTCCTTCTTGGATGACGCCAATGCAGACCACATTTTTCAGTGTGCAGCGTATGGTCTGAGCACTGACAAGCGGACCTTCTACTTCTGCAACCTCTAAAGCAATGCTGGCAGCACTCATGCATCTGTTTTTTGAAGCCAGGTTGTGCACCTGACACACAGAATGAGCACTCAACTTTGTTGATCGACGCTTGCGAGGCCTATTCCGAATGGAACCCGTCTTGGAAAACCTCGGTATGACCCTGGCCACAGTACTGTAACTCAGTTTCAGGTTGTTACTGAACCTCTTATAGCCTAGGCCATCTTTGTGGAGAGCAACAATTCTAATTCTCAAATCTTCAGAGAGTTCTTTGCCATGAAGTGCTTTATTGAACATCCAGTGGTCAGTATGAGAGAACTGTACTCAAAGCACCACATTTTAACTGCTCTAATACAAGATACACAACTTTGTATGGTCCTGTCAAGCAGACAAAAACATCAACATGATGAATAGGACATGTGGCTTTGCATGGTTAAATGACAGTTCTGTTATCACCTAAGGCGTTCTCACTTTTGTTGCCAGCTCTTTTGACAATAAAGGCTGTATGTTGAGTTATTTTTAGGGGATAGTAAAAGAAGAGTTCAGATGCAAAACCAGCTAAAAGCCACCTCGGTCAAAAATGAGATGATGCTGAGTGAATGCTTTTGACACATAGTATACGTCCATCAAATACTTTTACTTTAAACTCACTAAATCCCAGCCTCAGCTCAATTAGAAGGGCCAGTAATTACAAAGAAACCTATTCATAGGTGCCTGATTAAAAATGCTTATTTTAAAGAAAAATGTCAGATGAATTTAGAGGCTTTTGCATCTAAACTCTTCAAATATACACTGCTATACAAGCTGCACATTGACTACTCTAAAATATATCCAAGTTTCATTTCTATAGTATTGTCCCTTGTGATTGACAAATGTTTAGGTTTAGGGGCAGGGGTTGGGTTATGTGCTCATAAATGTGTAAATAGTGTATTCCCAGTGGCTTTCACGTCAGCATATTGATGCCAAAGGTTTCTTATTTAAAGCCTACATTTCAGAAAATGATGCTAAAGGGATACCCTGTGAGTCAAAAAGTGACGACAAGGGGTCCTGACCAAGCGTCAATATGTGATGAGTTGGGAGTGAGAATGTGTTGGTCATAGCACACAGTGCATCACACTCTGCTGCATGTGGGGCCAATGAGAGTGTCTGTCCACCATCGAAAGCAGCTACAATGGGCACACTAGTATTGGAATTGGACTTTGGGGTGATGGAAGAAGTTGCCTGGTCCCATGGGTCCCATTTTCTTTTACATCACGTGAAATGTAATGTGTGTATGTTGTGTATGTGTTTGCCATTTACCTGAGTAAATTATGGGACTAGGATGAATTGTGGAATAACAACAAGCCATTGGAGGGAATGTGATGCTCTGGGCTATGTTCTGCTGGGAGACCTGGGTTTGGCCATCCACGTGAATGTAAATTTTTGTACATTTTGAAATTCTTTTTACCCATAAGTGAAGAACAAAAAACCTTCATGATTTGTGTGTATATCAGGGTCTTTTTCAGTACTCACTTTGATGTATTCACTGGAGAGTATAGAAGATTCTAGATCAGTCATCCTATTCAGTGTTATACTCTCACCAGTATTACAATCTTTCAAATAGGAGAACCACTTTTTAACTTCAGCTTGACCTCAGGGCAGCGCTGTGTTAGGTCGACAAAATCCCTTGCTGCTTTTCCGACTGTGATATTGGGTCTTAGTCACACTAAACGGGCCCAGCAGACCATCTCCTGATTAAAGCGACCCACATACAAGAACCCAAAGCCCTTTACAGTGGACAGAACTAACGTGAGTCTCAAACGGACGCCTCTGGTCAAGCGCAGAACGGAGAGAGGGGAGATGGGGGCAGGGCATCTCGGACTGGAACAATCACGTTTGCCTGCTTACCGAGCTGAGTTTCAAGAATATTTCATATTTATTTAAAAGAGCAGAGAGCGTCTGAATAAGAGATGAAGTATGAGGAAAAGCCAGGAGATACGAAGGCGCTTTCCTCAGCAGAAGTCAGCTCGTGTAGACTGCTGTCTGACAACTTTGATTGTCCCCTGTGCCGACAGCTCGTTCCTGGGCTTCACACGCATACGCTGGGATGAAAGGTGTCATACTGAAGCAGGGATTGCTTTATAATCCAGGGCACATTGACTATTCTGGTCAATAGAAAGGCAACACAAGTGGCAGCTTGGGCCGCTGTTCTATGTGAGAATCTTGCTGGGCTTAATTTTCAAAGTGAATGCACAGGGCTTTCTTTCTCTTTTTTCCCCGTCTCCCGTTCGGCAGCTTGTGTCAGAAGCACATGTGAGGAGAGATGCTGGGTGTCATCCTTTTTCACAGGCCTGTGACTTAACAGACAGATTGACCTGATGGGAAGAGTACGTGCACACACACACATACACACACGATTTCCTTTCATTGTGCCCTGACTGCTTTCTTGGATTCTCTCGATAGAAATGTACTGCTGTTCTGAAACACTTTTTTTTTCTTGTTTTTCCATTTTCAAATCTTTGTAATTATGTCTCTTCCAAAGCTAATGTCAGATTTAATTTGTGAATAGTTATGAAACATTATTTTGCTAAATGTGCTATTGAGTTAGCCTATTATTTGAGTAAAAATTTACCAAAACATTGCTAAGCAATATAACAAACAGGTCATTCTCTGCAAACCACATACGGTAAACTGTAGTCTTCAGATTCTGATCATATGTCATATGAGCACAGAAATGATATTTCATTCTGGCTCTCTTTGCACAAAAGGATGAGCTCTGTTTGAATGTGCAGTTGTAGTGTACTTCAAATCTTACAAGTATATTTTAAAAAAAGTACTTGCAGATAAATATTGAATGAAACAAAACGCCACTTCATGACTGTTTCATTAACACACAAGTACACTTTTAGAAAAGTGCGCTTTGTAATAATGTCAAATGAAACGTTTTAATTTAAAGTACATATTAAAGCATTGTGTTTTAGTGCGCTTTTTTTTGTTTGTTTTTTTTGTATCGCAACTTTATCTTTACAAATGTGTAATTACGAATATATTTAAATGCATGACATACAACAATCAAAAGTATGTTTTAATTTACCATAAATGCTTGTCAGTGTATTTGGCAGTACACCTTAACCATATTTTGAAGACAATAGAAATAATTATGACATAATTATGTGCTTAGAACGTACCTAAGTGGGGCAATAAAGCACTTAAGTTCAACTAACTGCATTTAATATGCATTTAAACAAATACATTTTCTTTTAATTGTAAATAACAGTACAGTTTGTAAACTAAACTGTAAACTACAGTCTACTAAAATCTACTTCTTTTTCAGAAGGGTATTGATGAGTTCTGACCGCACAATGTCGTTTAAATGTTGAATGTAAACAGTTCCGTTGTCGTTACAAAAAAAAAAAAAAAAAACAGCTTTACAAGGAGTAAATTAAATGCAAGACAAACAAAAGTGACATCATGATGTGACATTTTAAAATTTGCATCTGGGAACAGAATATGGAGGAGCTCTGGCAATGTGACAAGCTCTGACACCAGTCAAATTATTTGTAGCAGTGTATAATTCAAAAGAAAATGCAAAATAAATCGTTAATTGTAATGTAATTGTAATAAACTGACCACGGTTAACAAATAATACAATTGCTAATTGAAACTTTTACTATTGTATCAATAAGTATCAGTATTTTTATGTGAGAATAATTCTTTTTTACACACCTGCATGTCTTTAACATTGAGACAATCACATTGTTGTCGAGATAAGAATTATGTAATGTAAGTAAGGGGTAATGTACATTCAGCTGGTTGTTACCCCAGAAAAAAGGGCCCTGACGCGAAGCATTGAGTGTCTCAGGCAGCCGTGTAATAAACATTTTGATAGCACTTTATTTTACACTTCTGTTCCGCATGCACATACTACTTACAACAACTCGGTAATAACTAGGTACTAACGCTGAACCTACCTTTAAACCAAACCTAACCTAACCTGGACCCATGTAGTTACCTTATATTACCCAGTACTTTCTTAGGTAAGTACACAGTGCAACCAACATTTTTTAAGTGATGAGTTTGCATAAAATATGAAAGAGAAATTTCCTGGGTTATTCATTTTTCATTCAGTATGTGTGATTTATTACAAGGCACATGGAGTAATTCTACTAGACTTCTTCAGCTATCTGTTCAAATTATAAGTATGTGAATAGAAAACTTACTGTGACGGGGTAGAAATAATGTTGTGCTTCAGGGTTAAGCTTATAGATTTAATTGGAGTTGGGATAATAATTTAGAAATCAGAAAACCCCATATTTGCGTACACTGAATATTGGGGGGTTGCAGATTCACATTATGTTCATATTGTGTGAACGCATCATGAACTGGTGTGTGGGTGTCAAAATATCAAGAAGTCATTATGTGAATAAATACATGGATACAGAGGCACTGCTTCACTCTGTCTGTGTGTGTGTGTGTGTGTGTGTGTGTGTGTGAGACAGAGATACTGTATGTGTGTGTCAGTGTGCGTAGGTGCGTTATAAGCTGACTTCAGGGTAGATCCCCTTCATCAGACCATGATGTGTGTGTGAAAAGCGTGAAAATGCACTTATGCATTGCATGCTTGTTCCACTCGCACTAATACATTTTGACAAATGTCCTTTAATAATCTGGTCTGACAGATGAGAGAGAGAGAGAGAGAGAGAGAGAGGGGAGGGGAGAGTCTCAGACAGACAGGAGCAGAAAAAGAAAAAGTAGTGTAGAAAAAAAATGACAGGTAGAGAGAAATAGACGTTCTTCATATTTGTGTTTAGCAGGTTGTCATGTGAACTGACAAACACAGTATTGTTGCAATTAGACCAGCGGTACCTGATTTCAGTAACAGTGTCTCTTTTATCCCTCTTCCACCTGTAAAATAACCATTATTTTACCATGCAGAGATGTGTGAACAACTGTTTTGACGTTACTCCACACTATTTACAGTAACACTGTGTCTCAGTCAAAATATCTTGTCAAATTGGACAGACGGTAAAACTAACATTCTTCACTTGATCTTGAAGGAAAAACTTTTTCAGCAAAAAATCATTTGTTTTCTAAATTCATGTTATTTAGTAGTAAAGTGCCAGACTTTCCTATGGTGATGTATGCAAGACTTATCGTTATCAAATCAATCAACTGCAAGCTCACATTCAGATCAGCCCCTATACTATCAACAACTAATGGATAGAACCGAATTTGAAGATTTTCAGATGATTTTATAGAATTTCAGATGTTTGACATCGTGGAGTTTACCAGTATGTTGGTGCTGGTGTGTGAATGGCATCTTAAAGTGAAAATCCACCCAAAAATGAAATGAAATTCTGTATTTGGATTTTTTCAAATTAACAAAAACAAAGATTTTTAGAAATATTATCTATCTCTGTGAATCCTTTGTGAATGAGTGACCGAAAGTTTTTTTTTTTTGTTTTTTTTTGAATATTTTATTTTTGCTTTTGAACTATAAAATAAACAAGAATTACAAAATACAGATCTTACATAACTTGTTACACAAGACAGGACAATACAAGACAAGAAAGAAAGAGAGTTATAAACAAAAAAAAAAAAAACGGGGAATGTTACAGGATATCATAGTTATTACAGTGCAAAACCTTACTCAAAAAGAGAATCCATCCGGTCTATTGCAGTTTCTTCCATATAACGAAAAAGTGGTTGCCAAATTTTATAAAATGCATGCTTTACTTTTATTTCTTAACCAGTATGTTAATTTTTCCAGGGGTACACAGTTATTAACCTCCGATAACAATAGACTTATGGGAATAAGAGTATCTGATTTCCACTTCATTGCAATACACTTCTTAGCAATTATTAATAATGAGTGACCGAAAGTTGACAGTTCAAAAACCATACAAACCAAATGTATACACTAACCCATATAACCCAAGTTAAGTAGAAAAATACTAATATTTGAAACTTCAGAAAGTAAAAGCCATTGCTTCCAGCCATATGTTCATTAATAAGAATGTTGTGAAGCGCTACATCGGCATGTTGTAAAGCATGATGTAAGTGTGTTCTGTAGGGCTGCCGTCTAATAGTCGACTAAGCGCTAGTTGACGAGAATTGGCTTGGTCCACCAAATTTTTTTTTTAGTCAGTGAGTCACTAATGTTAAACTAGAAAAATGTGTGCTATTCAAGTGTCTGTGCGGAGTGTGGAACCTGAATAGTAGCGCGCTCACTGCATGACAGATGGAGGCACCAGTGCAGTCACTTGCCCTTTAAATACTCCATCATTTTTGGTCATACAGATAAGAGTAATGCATCTTTTGAATAAGACACAACATTTAATTGTGTGGACTCACGATAACAACAAAGCATTGTGCTTTTGTAAAATTATGAAAGCCCACACGTGCGATTAGTCGACTAATCACTTATAATGAATGACTACTAGTCGATGTGATTAAGCACCAGCTCCAGCACCAGCATCCCGTCAGTGGAAAGAGCTACACATTGCCCCATCTACCAGTGCTGCGTCAGGGTTTTGACTACAGCAGAGACAACATTTACCAGCAGCAGCCTACACGTGTAATCCCATTGGCAGGAGCGTGGGATTCCTGAGCTATAGTTAGATCTGAAACAACTCAATTAATCCCTGACAAATAGAGCAATTAAACGTGATCTGCTCTGAACACTGGGAACCATGCATGCTCATTCACACGAGACGGTCATTACGAAACCAGCGTGGAGATGGGAAGAAAAACGATAATTGTTTTCTTGACTTATTGTTTGTTTGTTTGAGTCTGTGACCCATTCTAATCTGTCATCTGGTGTATTACTGGGGCGCAGACTACAAGAACAACAGATGTTTCATTTCCCTAGATTCCTTCAGACTTCCACACACGCACACACGCTGAAGTGCTGCAGCTACAGTTGCGCTCCGCTTGGCGTTTCTGCGGTGGGTATTTTTCTAAAGGTGTGTGGCACATCTGTGCTGCCATTGTTTATTCATGCGCCGGAGCCTTTGAAACGTGCTAAAATGCTTCCCACTCATTATAAAACTCCTGCCACCCATGGATTAGCACTTTGATGTCACCAATCCGGCTTCAAAGGCTCCTTCAGTACCATTAATCAGAGTTTAGTCTCTGAAGACCCAGCCAGGGAAAACATTTGGACATCTTGTGCAGAAACTTTTGAAAAGCTCAGACGGTGCTGCATATGCAACAGTGGGGCTTCATATCCCGAAGACGGGTGTGTGTGCGTGTGTGTGTGTGTGTGTGTGTGTGTGTGTTTAAAGAAGAGAGAGAGAAGAGGAAGCAGAAAGAGAGAGTGTATTAATGACAGAGAGAAAGAGAGATGAGAGACAGTGATGGCTCACTCTGATCCTGTACGCTAGTAGTGGATATTAGACAGTGCATAGGTCACAAGGTCACAACACAGGCTCCCTCGAGGCTGTCTGTTAAAGGGTTTTTACCTTTTAAAAAAGTTTTACTCTAATTCCCCATATTGATGTAGTTCAATTAGAGGGCAAATGAAGGTCATTGCCTGCAATATAGACTCTACTACACTCTTAAAAATAAAAGCTCCACAGGGGTGTTTTTGCGGTGATGCCACAGAACCATTTTTGGTTTCCTAAAGAACCTTTCAGTGAACAGTTCTTAAAAGAACCATTTTGAAGAACATTTTAAAAATCTAAAGAACATTTTTCGACTATAAAGAACCTTTTCTGCATTTGAAAGGTTCCATGGATGTTCAAGGTTCTTCATGGAACCATCGATGCCAATAAAGAACCTTTATTTTGTTTCAAGGGGAAGAGTTTTATTAAAATGAGCCATTATAATAATGAACGTTTAAGTTTGTCATTTATCATTTTTATGAATATTATTTAATATTGTCAAGATGCTTTTATTGTGAAAAAGTACACTTTAACATTTAACTTTAACATTAAATAGTTCTTATTACAGATATAATACTTTTTTATTGAATTAAATTTTTAGGCATTTAATTGCATCTTATTTACAATTGAATCAATTTAAATTTTATTAAATGCAATTAGCTGAACATAAGAGTGCTCTTTGACCCATTTTAGTAGGAGTTAAGTGCATCTACATATGTAATTTCATAATTACTTCTGTTGTCTTTGAAATATAGTTCAAGTGTACTGCTGAATGTACTGACAAGCATTTAAGATGAACTAAAATATAATTTAACATATTTTCTATAGAAACTTGTATGTCATGCATTTGAATATAGTTGTAATTACACATTTGTAATGATAGTGCAATTTATTAAAAATGTATTAACTTTAAATGCAATACTATATAACAAACTACAGTTAAACACTTTAAAACATGACAAAAATCATTAAGACAATGATTTTTTAAAAGTAAAATAAAGTTTTAAAATTTAATTTGACATTTACAAAGCACACTTTAAAAGTGTACTTAAGTGTGTTGAGAAACAGTCATGAAAGTGAAATTTCTTTAAGTATATATAAAAGTATATATATTTTATTTCATCAAAGTTATTATTAAGTGCATTTTTTAAAAGCTTTTCAGATCTGAATAATGAATAATGAGAAAAATCAAATTGGCTCTAAAAGTTCATGTTAAAAATTATTCAACCCCTAAAAGTAAAATTTGGTGCAGAATCTTTTATTCTTTAAAACCACCAATAAACGCTGCTTGGAAATGCTTAAAAGTTTCTCTCACCTACTGCAATCTTGGTCCATTCCTCACCTGAAAAAGCTTTCAGATCACTGATAATATTTAGTCAACCTAATATTTTCAACGAGAAAAAGAGCCAAGCCAAGTAGATTTGAATGTATACTTTGGGATGATTGTCCTGCAGGAAAATCCATTGATTGTTAGCTTCAGTCATTGCACCAGAGGCATCACAATTTGTGCCAAAATGGCCTAAAAAGTTCCATTTTGGTCACATCACTCCATAAAACTTTCTTCCAGAACTCCACAAGTCTATCCAAATTCATTTTACCATGTTCAAGTCTGCCTTTTTGTTCTTCTTGGTCAAGAGTGGCATTTGGCAAGATGTCTCAACATGAAGGCCATACTTGTCTAGTGTTCTTCTTATACTCTGCATTGAAATGTTTTTTCTCCTTTCGTCAGGTCATCTTGCAAGTCTTTGGCTGTTACATTGCAGGTTTCTCTCAGATGCTCTGATCAAACATTTTATGATATTGAACTTTTTTTTGTTCAACACCCTCAAAGGTTTTCTGGTACAACACATTTTAAACTAAGGAATAAGGCTGCCAGCTGTGTCTCTAGGAACTTTTAATGTCTTGGAAATCTTCATGTAGCCTTAGACTTTTTTAATATAATAAAACTATTTATTCTCTATAGCTTTTGTGAGAGCTCTGTTGATTTTACCATATTTGCTACTCAACTTCAGCACATGCATAGGCTAAATATATGCATGTGTAACACTCAAAGGTAATTCTGTTTTTTAATAGAGTTTCTAAAGGCTTAATTGTGTTCTAAGACCATTTTGTTCCTAACCATAAAAATATGTGACTTAAAACAGAAATGTTGAATAGGGGTTGAATAATTATGACACAGCTGTGTTATTAAAAAAATCCTGTAACTCAAAAACATTACATTATATATTGACATTATCACTTTTAATATGCCAGTAAACTGTTGTAGATGCAATTAAGTCCTGGATCTTCAGAAAAGCTTGTATGTGTAAAGTACTACAGTCTCTGGGGGGTTGAATAATTTCGATTGCAACTGTATATGATTATGACAGCAATATCAGTTTGATAACTGCTGGCTAAAGTTGTGGTATTTTTACAGACACTATAGTTACTTTTGTGCATGATACTCAGGGTAGAGCAATCTGGATTTAAAGATCAAGATCGTAGTCTTCATAATTCTAGTGTAGTCTAGTCTTTTGGCTGATCTCCTCCAGGTTTCAAACATGCATTGTTTGGGTTGCAAGCTCAGAGCACTATGCTACCATACTGTTTTATTCATTCATGCTTCAGAGAGGGAGGATTGATGTGTCACTGATCTGTGTTTCTTCTTTTGCTGAGCAGGTAACCTGGCCACATCCAGAGCAAGAGTGACAGCAGCATCCAGATCTCTGCCTCCACAGCTTAGCAGCGGGAGAAATAAGGTCTGTGCTGCTCTCTGACTTATTTACAGTCATCACAAAAATATCCCGTTCATTTTTATGTTCATTTCAAATGAAAATGAACATGAATTATTACATATTTCAGTCCTTTTCTGATTTTTGGACAGTTTCATCTGTTAAGGTGCAAGTTTTGGTATAAAAAAAAGCTTAGACATTCACCTTAGATGTTAGTCAGGTGTTACTGTATAGGCCACTACTAATATTTTTGCCACAGCTATAAATATATATTACAATTGATGTTTTTGCCAATGCATTTATTCCAGAAACTCTAAACTCTTGTGTGCTTGCATTAAAAAATACCTCTGTTCTTCACTCTTCTATACTTTTTATCTATTATCTGACTGTCTGAACTATCCTCTTTCCTCTCAGTCTCCTAAATACCTGCTAAAGGTAAGAATCTCTTCATATCTATCTTCATATTCATTAGCCTCATATATTCTAAAGCAATTTTCACTACTTTATTTTCTCTTTCTGGTTTGATTTACTCTTGATATACTCTGTGAGCTAATGGAACAAAACGTATAATTCTTAATTTTTTAATAATCTTGAGAGTGAAGCGGTGTTTATTTGAGAAGCAGCTTTAAAACGTCCACATCCTATGCTTTTGAACCTATTAAAAGTCCACGTATAATTGTTAATAAAGATTTTCTTGCACCAAAAACATTCATAATTTAGTTTTTCATGACTATTTTCCACCCTCTCGCTGACCCTGAGAATCCCAAGAAATCAAAACTGGAATTTTACATTTTTAACGGCTAATGTTCATATGTTCATTTTAAAAAAGACAAAAAGTAAAATTAGAAAGTCCAAAATATTATGTTCTTGTGAACTGTACTCTAATAATCTTTGTTTTATTTACAACTTAAGAACATTTATTTTTACAGTGTTCTTTCCATCTTCATACATCAGAATTTAATGTTTAATCAATGTGTTACTTGCCATTTCATTGTAAATATTTTTGAAAAGTCATTCAGAAGTGTCAGTTTTTCCACTATAAAAAGCCATTTAAATTGCAAATCCCTGGGGGAAGGTTGCATTTTTGGAGGTCTAGGCCAGACAGGACTTCATAAAGCTGGACTTGCCGTGGTAATGTGTCCTGACTACAGTGCTGAGTTGCTGTTCTTACGGAGGAAAACCCTGAATAATTATTTCTCTCTTTTCTTCTGTTCTGTGTGTAAGATTAAAAACAGTCCTGCAGACTACCTGCTGTATCAGAGAAATATAATTAGACACCAGAGCACAGATCCCAATTAATTGGTTCCAGTTAATATTGCAGATACTTTTAAACATCTTCAGTCACAGATGAGACGCTTTACAAAGTTCTGCTTGTAAGCAGAAGTGGGACAGATGTCTGATTAAAACACTGGGTTAGTTCGATTGTCTCTCAGTCAGGGTTCATGTCCAACCTTTCAGTTTCTCATAAAAATCACACGCACCTGCCTCTCCACCCGCAGATGAAATAGAATATTAAGACACACTTTGCTGGTATAGACCTGCTCTAAATTATGTATCACCTTGATAAATTCATGAGGTCTGTTGTAGCGATGGCTGTTATACACATCATATCTTGTCCTTGTTAAGAACAGTTGGAAGCCTGAAGTTCATTATGAAAACACGTCCCTGCAGTATTAAATCCATCATGCTCAGGGATCTTTGCTTGGATCATGATGTTTTAAGGTGCTTGTTTTGTGTGTTTACATAAATATAAATTGGTCATTGTCATTGTTTCTATTAATAGTATTATATAGTAGTAGATTCATACAAAAATGGTCTACAATATGTAAAAAACATTATAGTTACACATGAGATGACAAAAAATAAATAATCCTAAAGCATTTCTTAATCTTAGCTCATTTTCATTTCAACATTTACTAATACATTATTAAAATAATAATAAAAAATATATATGGACCTGAGATAACATGAACTAACAATAAATAGTTGTATTTTATTAACTAGCATGAACAAAGATACTTAAAATACTGTTAGTTAGTGTTAGTTAATGCATTAACTAATTTGAACTAATGGGACCATATTGTAAAGTGTTACAAATTATGTTGTCAAGTCAAGTCACATTTATTTGTATAGAGCTTTTTATACAATGCAGAGTTTTAAAGCAGCTTCACAGAAATAAACAAAACAATAACCGTACTTATATATATATATTTTTTGTAATAATAGCCTCATGGGCTTTGATTTTATGATGCAGTTTATAAATAAATAAATAAATAAATAAATAAATAAATAATAAAAATTTAATTAAAAAGCTAATTACTTGTGATCATGATTAATCCCACCTAACATTAAAGTTTTTAAATATACTTTTATATTGCAATCATTTAACATGCAATCTTCAAATTAATATAGAAACAATATAAAGACAGTATATTTTTAATATTTGTTTAATGGCATCTTTTTTTATGACTGAAAGCAAGTATTACTGATACCAATACTACTGATGTCTCTGATATTTAACCATTGACTATAGCCATTCAGCATTACAGTATGAAAGCTGTCAATTTTAACATTTATTAGACTTTTTAAAAATAACAGCTTCTAATTTAAGTGAACTTAAAACAATCTTCACATAAACCCATATTTTCCTGTGCCCTTTAGCAAGTAGGACATATACAGAAATTGAATAAAGTTATCAAACACTAAATTCTAAATTAAATATAGATGCATCCATAAGCTACAAAGGTTACTGATTTCCTCTTTTTTCTTTTGTTCTTTGATTAACCGACATCACAGCAGCCGAGTTATTAGGTTATTTGGTTGCTATTAGTTTAAGAGCTGCTGCTGCTGCTGCTAAACTTGGCACGGATCTGACGTTTATGCTCATACTTTCATTCACGCTTTAATATGAACTCATACAGGCTACAGCATGTGCCGCATTTGTGCGTGCAGTTGAAGAGCACACGCTACAAGTATTATGGCTGACATCAGCCGGCTGCCGCGTCTGAAAAGTCTCCCATTTGATGTGGTCGTAAAGACCACACCAACCAAATAAATCCAACCAAATGAATACAATTCTTGTTCTTCCAACACTAGCCTTGCCTCTGCGTTAGTTGTGTTAAATAATTTTAACTACGTTAAACTGGAAGAGTAATTGGCTGCGGTAACATGCTAATTTTGACAGTACTAATATATTCAGACACACACTCACACAAAATGTATACAGATTAGCCACCAATTCATCAATCATGGTGATGATTCGTTATGATTACGAATTACCTTTAGATTGTGTTGGACTTTTTTTTTATTTGAGGCTTTTGAGTTGTTTACCTTGACTAACATTGTACCTATAGTCTATAGTTTATACCTCTGTCATTATGTTTTAAGAGCAAAAAAAGAAAAAAACAACAACCTCTCTGTAGTTTGTTTGCAATCTAGTCATTAAAACTGTGTCTGTCATACATGTACAGGAAGGTTACATGTTCCTTTAGTCTAAAAAAGAATATATTGTGTTTGTTTTCCGTGTGCTTAGATGTATGTGTATGTTGCTGTGTGTGTACTGGTGATGTGAACATTTTCTGCATGTAGGCTAAGCTACAGTAAGTGTGTTTATGTGTGTTTAGGTGGACACCATGGAAATGATGCGTCACCCAGAGGAAACCACTAACATGAGGAGACAGACAGTGGCGTCTTATTTCAGAGTGAGTCCTCAGCCCCTCACATCATTAGTTTTGTATTATGTTGTTTTATAATGATGCATTATTATTTGTCACTGTTATGAAAAAGCAAGAAATCTGTGTTCAATTTGGGGAAAACTTTGTGCATTGGCCAGGGTGCTTAATCGGATGATTATTCACCATTTTGTGTTTAAGTATGTCTGCTGGACTGATTATCAGAAGTTTTTCTTCCTCCTGTGAACAATTACCAAGTCTACCGACCGTTCTGTCAATGTCTAATAAATGTTACACTTCATTATTTTGTGAATGAACCGTAAATTAACTGTAAAAATATCCTGTTAAATTAACAGTTAAAAAACAGCAGCTGTAGTTTCCAGAAATGCAGCATAAAAAATGCTGTGGTTATTATGGAATTGCTATTACATGCTATTACTTTGCTATTATTATGGTTATTACTGTAAATATTATAGGGGGCATATTGATGACTGAATATTATACCTCAAAATCATATATTTCGTTAAGTGATACAGTATTAAGTTTACTTTCATAGTATTTTACAGCAAAATTACATATGATGTTAAACCATTTACAGGTCTTCACCATATATGCTAATGCAACTTACGGTCAACTAATTAACAGTTGACTTGAGTCAACTTTAAAAAATAAAAAGAGTGTTTGGTTTTTTTTCCATTTCTCATGTCTTATCACACACAAGGCACAAAGTTAGCCAGGAATGTCTCTTCAAAAATTAGGTACACAACAGTTCTCACTATTAACAAACCAATTTGCTGCTTATTAATAATTAGTAAGGTAGTTAAGTTAAGTTCAGGTATTGGGTAGGATTAGGGATGTAGAGTATGGTCATGCAAAATAGGTGCTTTATAAGTTCTAATAAACAGCCAATATGGCTATTAATAATAGGCATGCTAAGTAACTAGTTAATAGTGAGAATTGTTCCCTATAGTAAAGTGTTACCTGTGTGTGTTCTATTTCAGTACTCTCTCATGGATTTGCTGTCAAAGATGGTGGTGGGAACGCCTCATTTTGTCCGCTGTATCAAACCCAATGATGACCGGCAGGCTCTGCGCTTCAATAAGGAGCGTGTGATGGTTCAGTTGCGTTACACCGGCATCCTAGAGACCGTCAACATCCGCCGGCAGGGCTATTCTCACCGGATACTCATCGAGGAGTTTGTTAACAGGTAGAAAACAGCCACAGAGTAACATAACGCTGGCAGAATGAGTGTTGCGCTTGTCCCGCAGGGCCTGAGAAACAACGAAGATCACACAAAACACAAGCTGCTAATGAGAGCGGGAGGAGAGAGATTAGGAATGACTCAATGAACACGACATCCTGAGAGTAGACTGACGATTCGCAGCGAGTCAGAGAGAATATTGTTGAGTTAAATATTTGATGCACCTCACAAGCTGATTCCTGAAGTTGCAACATCTAGTTAAAATGGGAAATGTGTTTGTTTTGTGGTTCAGTAAGTTCATTTAATTAGTGGTGCTTGCTAATTACTATTGCTGATGTTTAAGGTTAGGTAACCAAATAGACTGTTAAAGGGTTAGTTCACCCAAAAATGTCATTCTAAAACTTATGTTTATTTTTGGAACACAAATTAGTCACACTTTAGTTTCACTATTAACTATATTAACTACAACTTTTGCCTCAATAACTCCTGATTTGCTGCTTATTAATGGTTAGCAAAGTAGTTGTTAAGTTTAGATATGGGTTGGACAAAGGGATTTAGAGTATGGTCATTCAGAATAAGGCAATAAAGGTATTAAAGTTCACCCAAAAATGGAAATTAGCCCATTATTTACCCACCCTCCAGGCTTTCTAAGTGTTTATAACTTCTTCCTTTCAGATGAATCCAATCAGAGTTATATTAAAAATTATCCTGGCTCTCCCAAGTTCTATCATGGCAATGGGCGGGTGTTTCTCTTCAACAGTCCAAAACAAGTCCAATAAAGTGCATCCATCCATAATAAAAAGTGTGGGGTGAATAAAGGCCTCCTGTAGCAAATCGATGTTTTTGTAAGAAAAAAATCCATATCTAAAACGTAATAATCTAGCTTGCAACAACTGATCGTACACAAAAGCCGTTCCGGGCAGATGACGTATGACGTTGGCGTTGCACATGCACCGCACAGAAGTGCCGTGGAGAAACCAAAACAAAACAACAGTCATGAATTAGAAATTCAAAACAAGGATTTGTAAAGAAAAATGTTGGATGATTTCGATACAAACCAAGAGGAAACTGGTTTTCCTTTGCTAAAGTCACGAAACTCTGCTTCCTTTGCTCCTGTAAACAAACGTTGGTTTTCACTAGACTCACCAGCGCATACGCAACGCCGTCATCCTACGTCATTCGCCCGGAGCTGCTTCCATGTACAACCAGTTGGCGCCAACTGGATTAAAGTGATTTTTACGTTTTAGATATGGATATTTTTCTTACAAAAATGCATCGATTCGCTACAGGAGGACTTTATTCACCCCCTGGTGCCGCGTGGAGCACTTTTTATTATGGATGGACGCACTTTATTGGACTTATTTTGGACTGATAAAGAGAAACACCCACCCATGCCATTCTAAAGCTTGGAAGAACCAGGATAATTTTTAATATAACTCCAATTGCATTCATCTGAAAGAAGGAAGTCATATACACCTAGGATGCCTGGAGTGTGAGTAAATAATGGGCTTATTTTCATTTTTGTGTGAACTATCCCTTTAATATGTGCTTTAGAAGTAGTAATAAACAACCAATTTAATATGCATGCTAATAAGCAATTAATTAATAGTGAGAACCGGTCCCTTAACTGAAAGGGTTATTGATAATTTTAATCTTGTCAAATTTGGTTCTGGTGTGTCAAACAAGCACAGTTTACATTATTTAATGAGCTCTATGTATATGCACTAATCAATGTTTGTATGTGAATAAAAGCCAAAATTAATTCTTCAAATAATTTTGAAACTTGATAGACAACAGTGATGAGAGAATATTAAAAAATACCTTCCTTTGTGTTTCAAAGATGAATGTAAGTCTAATGGGTTTGAGATATGACAGAATTTTCATCTTTGTGTGCACTAATCTTTAAACCCTGAATTCTTGTGAGCTGTTAAGTGATTAGACTTACGGACTCAAGCTATATCGTGGTCCTAATATTATAGACTTGGGATTCTGTCAATAGGAAACCATCGAGCAGTCATCCAGAACACCAAAGCACTATGGCAGCATTATTATCAGAAAACATATAAATGTAGTTTTAGCTTCTTTATTGACTGGAATTCCGGCTCCATTTTATAGAGGTTATGTTAATAAAGGTGGTCATAATAATTATGTTATCCTGCAAGGAAGAAGAAGAAGAAAAAAAAAAGCATTCGGACTCTAAGTCCAGACTTCATCAGTTATGCAGTCAAAATGACATTATTCCGGGCGCTTCTGTTGGACTACAGGAATGTTATTAGATTTAATTAGCTGAAGCTCTTGGGCTTCATGAAAAGAAGGAAAAAAGACAGACAGACAGACAGTTAGAGAGATCAAAGCTTGGAGAGCGCTCCATGAGCGCATATTGAATATACCCACCTCCTCTAGTGCTCCCGAAAGCTCCTGGGAAACTCACGTTGCAGGTTTATTATCTCTATATTTTGACAGAAGTACGAAGACCATAATCTCATCAATAATAGGTCATTAGGCCTCAGAGAATACAAGTGATGCTAAATTAGACTCTGGTTGAGTAATTAGCGGTGAAGTGGTACTTTGAAGGGGCGGAGTGAATCCGCTGAAAGTTTCTCAGCGCGGTTGGAAATTCATGGTCCAAATTTACTTTTCCGAGGCTTTGGGAATCGCACTTCATTTTCCATAAACTTTTCTTGCGTTTTCTTTCAAGCCATCCATCTCTTTCTCTCGTGGGCCGTGAGATGGTGGACATGTAGGTCAGCTCTTTTACATAAACATCCCAGACAATTTCTCTGCGCTCAGAGGGGCCGCTCAAACGCAAGACTCTCGCTGGCTTTTTTTCCCGTCATCCTTTTGATCACAGAAGTGTCCTGATTATCCGTATTTTCCCCAGACTTCCCCGACCAGTTTGCATAAAAAAAAAAAAAAAGAAATACTCTGTGACCGTTCTGTTTGCGTTTCCTTAGTCGGACAACGTCTAGTGCTCTTCCTGCTTGATCCACACTGACACACCGGCTACATAAAACCAGTTTCTGTATGAAGAAGTGGATTCAAATGGATCTTTTTGGAAAACCTTCTCTGATGTTGTGAAGGAAAGCTCTTTGTATTTTCTACCAGAGACATAACAGCTATCAGGAGCATAATTATGAAAGACCACGGTTCAAGTGAAATCAAAGGCAGTATTCTTTCTTAAACACAAAGGCCGATATCTTCCTCTTCAGAGTGAGTAAATACCCAGGATCAACCGCAAGCTTCAGATGTTTCTATGAGACTCATTTATGAGATTCAGGCCAGTTTATTTATAGGCAGGTATTTTCAGAAGTATAACTGAGGGCCCCCAGAAAATAACAACAAGGCAACAATGGCCCCGTATTTAGTGATTTATCAGAGAATCAGAGAGGTGATGCTTTACCTTTCTGTCGTGACGGTCAAAGGTTTTTGTAGCAGAAAGATGTTATCACTGGAATATCTAGAGCGATCCGTAGAGATAGTCTCGCCATAGTCTTTTATCTTGTTCTGTGCTTAAAGGTGAAGTGTGTAATTTTTACTTCACTAGTGAAACTGCAAAAATAATGACTGGCTAGATTTAGTATGTGTATTCATTTACATGTTTTTGTTGGCCAAAACCCAGAAATTCATTAAAGTTAGCATTTTAACACATCTGGTTCCATCATCAATATAGATTGTTTTGAATGGGTTTTTGGTTATATGCCTAAAATATGGTCTGTGGTTAACACAAACTCAACATATGTTTTGTGTTTTATTTTTACATTTTATATATAACATTATATATACATAAAAAATGTGTTTTGAAAAACACAATTTACTTATATGTGACCCTGGACCACAAAACCTGTCATAAGTAGCTCAGGTATATTTGCAGCAATAGCCAACAATACATTGCATGGGTCAAAATTAACAATTTTTCTTTTATGCCAAAAATCATTAGGATATTAAGTAAATATCATGTTCCATAAAGATATTTTATACATTTCCTACTGTAAATATGTTAAAACTTAATTTTTTATTAGTAATGTGCATTGCTAAGAACTTCATTTGGACAACTTTAAAGGTGATTTTCTCAGTATTTTTTTGCACCCTCAGATTCCAGATTTTCAAATAGTAGTACCTCGGCCAAATATTGTCCTATAATAAACCATACATCAATGAAAAGCTTATTTATTCAGCTTTGAGATGATTTAAAAATCTCAATTTAAAAAAAAAAAAAAATTAGCCCTTATGACTGGTTTTGTGGTCCAGGGTCACATATGATTGTATTTTAAGCATCAAAAAATATACATTTCCTCCATGCAACCTTTGTTTGATACAGTATGATCAGTCAAGTTAAATGAATGTTTGAGCTTGAGAACAAACTTTATCACTGCCCATTTATAATTGTGACTGGCATAATGAGAGTCTGGTAATTTTGATTTTTTTTTGCAGGTATTACTATCTGGCCTTTCGTGCCCATCAGATGCCAGAGGGCAGTAGGGAGAACGCCATCATTATACTGCAGAGAGCCAAATTGGACAACTGGGTCCTGGGCAAGACCAAGGTACAGTTATCATCATCCTCTCAAAATACATTTATTTTTCCTACTTTTTAAAAATTCTCTCTCTCTATCAGTGTTCTTCATTTTAGTATGTTGTATTGCAAAGCAACAAGAAGTAATATCACCCTGTACTACATTAAAATACACAGGCTTTTTTGGGCACATACCATGGTAGTACCATAGTTTACTTTGAAGAAACATATAAATGCCTTGCTACATGAATGTTGACTGTTCAGCACCGTAGTTTCACCATCTGTTATTACCACTGTACAGCCCCAGTATCTTTTTTAGGGAAAATCCATTTTTCATACAATATTGTTAACACATTTATTCAATACAGGAATGAGCCTGTTGTAGGAACAGAGCTAAAAACATTAGTGAATATACTAAAAAAAACTAAGAAAAGGAATCAGAGAGTTCATACATGTTAATAAATCACACAAGCATAAATAAATCAACCAATAAATATCAACTTTTTAATTAGTAGCAGCAGAAATTATATATATATATATATATATATATATATATATATATATATATATATATATATATCATTATATTATTGGCACCCTTAACTTAATATTTGGTAGCACCCCCTAATAACTGAAATCAGTCGCTTCCTGTAACCATGAATGAGTTTCTTACACCTCTCTACTGGTATTTTGGACCACTCTTCTTTTGCAAACTACTCCAGGTCATTCAGATTTGACGGGTTCCTTCTCCCAACTGCTGTTTTGAGATCTCTCCACAGGTGTTCTATGGGATTCAGATCTGGACTCATTGCTGGCCATTTCAGAACTCTCCAGCGCTTTGTTTGTAACCATTTCTGAGTGCTCTTTGAAGTGTGTTTCGGGTCATTGTCCTGCTGGAAGACCCATGACCTCTGGTGAAGACGCAGCTTTCTGACACTGGCCACTACGTTGCGCCCCAAAATTCTTTGGTAATCATCAGATTCATGATACCTTTCACACAGTCAAGGCATCCAGTGCCAGAAGCAGCAAAGCAACCCCAAAACATCTTTGAACCTCCACTGTGTTTGACTGTAGGGACTGTGTTCTTTTTATTGAAGACATAATTTATTTTTCTGTAAACAGTGCCATGATGTCCTTTACCAAAAGACTCTACTTTTGTCTCATCTGTCCACAGTGCGTTCTCCCAGAAGGATTGTGGTTTTGTCACATAAGTTTTTGCAAACTCCAGTCTTGCTTTTTTATGTAGTGGTGTCCTCCTGGGTCTCCTACCATAGCGTCCCTTTACATTCAGAGGGCGACGGATAGTGCAAGCTGACACTGTTGCACCCTGTGTCTGCAGATCAGCTTGAATTTGTTTGGAAGTTAATCTGGGTTTTTTATCCACCATTTGAACAATCCTTCATGTAATTTTTCATTTTGCTCTTCCGTCCACGTCCAGGGAGGTTAGCTACAGTGCCATGGGCTGTAAACCTCTTGATGATATTGCGCACATTGGACACAGGAACATTAAGATCTCTGGAGATGGACTTGTAGCCTTGAGATTGTCCATGTTTTTCCATATTTTTGTCTCTCAAATCCATAGACAACTCTTTATACTTCTTTCTTTTCTCCATGCTCAGTGTAACACAAAACACAAAGGTTGAGTCAACTTTTCTCCATTTTGACTGGTTGCAAGTGTGATTACTATATTGCCCACACCTGTTACTTGCCACAGGTGTGTCTAAAAACAAATTATAGGAGCATCACATGCTTGAAAAGCAATTGTTTCTTACAATTTTGACAAGGTGCCAATAATTTTGTCCAGTCCATTTTTGAGTTCTGTGTGAAATTTTATCAAGTTTGACTTTTCTTTTTTGTGCTGTTGCAGTGCAAACAAAAACAATAAGCACATAAATACCAAAACATTTGCAATTGGAACAATTTTCTGAGAGAAGTGTTGCATTTTCTGACAGAATTGCAAGGGTGCCGATATTTTTGGCCATGCCTGTAGATATACATGTATGTATATACACAGTGTATTCAAAAACTATTCAGACCCATTCATTTTGTTGAATGGCAAAGCCAAAACCAGAAAAAAACAGTAACACTTCAGTATAGGGAAAAATTCTCACTATTATCTTACTTATTAGCATGCCCATTATTAACATATTGGCTGTTAATTAGTACTTATAAAGCACCTATTTTGCATGACCATATTTTACATCCCTAATCCTACCCAATACCTGAACTTAACACTACTTTCCTAATTTGCTGCTTATTAATAATTAGTAGTTCAGGCAAAAGCTGTAGTTAACGGTTTGTTAATAGCGAGAACTGGACCTTAAAATAAAGTGTGACCAAAAAAATGAATTATCACTACTCTATTGAAGGACTTTTGGCAGCAATCAGCAACCCCGGCTCATTGGTAAATATTTTACATGTGGCGACATTTCTGCAAAATTTTGTGACACTTTCAAAGTGAAAGTTTGTGCATGTTTTATCCAAAACTGATAAAAAAACGGTCAACGTTTGGTTTTGTTTGTTGTTGTAAATATCATGAAAATGAAGAGTCCTCTGTCCGGTGAGTGGTTCTAAAAGGTTAATGCTCTATCGTGTTTGAAAATAGCCACCTACACTAAACCATACAGGAAACCCTGTCCTAAACCTAATCGATAGTGTGAAATAAAAATGCTTTCAGAAAAATTCTACAAGCATCTCAATGCATTGTTGTACCAGGTGAGCTACCGAGCAAGTTTACTACATCAAAAAAATAAAATCCATAGATATGGAGCTGGTTATGTGATGTAAATGTTAAAATGTATTAGTTTACAAATCATGCTCCATATTGGATCCATATTACTATGACTGACATTCCAAATATATCATAGACTTTCATTATTGTGCAAAATGCATAGAGCTGTGGATGAGGCAGGAAGAGCTCTAGATATTGACCAAACTAACTAAACAAGCTCTACACATGTCTGACTTTGTATCTTGGAGATGGTTACATGATGATGTCTGCTATAAATAAACATTATTTATTATTAATTTGCCTTTAATAGCAAAGAAAACAATTCTAAGTTTCTCTTTTAGTGTATTTCTGACAGCCTAATGCTTTCAGAAAAAGTATTTATAAGCCAAGGTCTTGAATCTTTCCTCACATTCTTTCACAATCACTCACTCTCACTTCTCTCTGTCTGAGAAGTTAAGGTAGTTATCTGTGAATCTAATTGACCAGATGGTTGGCATCTGCAAGAAAAAGTTCAAAGAGTCCTTTTTCAACCTGAACCCCTTGATGATTTTGTGTCCCCGACAGACACATGAAGGTTGTGTTTTTATTGTGAGGTATTGAGCATGCTTCCCTGCATCTGTATAGATGTGTGTACGTGTCTTTGCAGGTGTTTCTGAAGTATTATCACGTGGAGCAGCTCAATCTGATGTTGCGGGAAGTGATCGCACGGGTGGTGTTGATGCAGGCCTACACCAAAGGATGGCTAGGAGCTCGGCGATATCGCAAAGAGAGAGAGAAACGCAACAACGGCGCGATTATCATACAGTCAGGTTCTTGTAACCTAAACTCATTAGCAAATGACTCTGATAACAGATGCATGTACAGGGCTCAACAGTAGGATATATGGATGGTCTGAGGCTAGTTTATGAGGGTCACTGCGTTTCATGTTTGTTTGACTTATTTCCCCTAGTAAAAAGTAATATATTTAAAGTGTATTTATTTCATAATGGGTGTAGTTCAAATCTATTAACATATTTATTGACATATCGCTTGAAACTTACTGATATAAAACTTGTAATTAAACTTTATTTGGAGCACTAGTTGTGCACAATACACATTTCTTAATATTAAGCCTAAAATGTGTTTTAATGTCACTATTGATGAAGATTGTATGGTCTTTGATTAATTTGGTCTTTAAATGCAAGATATTTAAAGTGTGCCTGAAGTATACTTGCAATAGATCCACTTTAGCACAATCAAATATACTTCAGTTGGACTTCAGCACTACTTGCGCACAATTTAAGTCTAATAATTTAAGTCTAATAATAGTTTAATATACCAGTTTAGTATAGTAAAGTACAATTGCAGGGTATTCTTAAGTACATAAGTATGTATTTGTAGTATACTAGCATGAATTTCAAATACATTTTAATACATTTATTTTTCACTAGGGTCTGCATCCAAAATAATGTTATATAGCTGTTTAATATGAAGAAGGAAATATGTTGAAATTTCATAGACAAAGCATTAGTTAGAATTGATGGAAATTTTTAAACAAAAATGGGTTGCACTGTGTCATTTTAAAATAGCAAAATTGTGAATTTAATAACTAGCTTTGCATACACTTTTGTTCAAAAGTTTGGGGTTGGTAAAACTTCTTGTTTTGTTTTTTTTTTTTTTGTTTTTTTTTTTTGAAGGCTGTGTTTATTTGTTACAGATTGAAAAAAAAAAGAAAAGAAAAAAAGAAAATTGTCAAATATTATTTGAATTTAAAATATCTGTTTTCTTTTGTAATACATTTCTAAAATGTAATTTATTCCTGTGATGCAAAGCTGAATTTTCAGCATCATCACTCCATTCTTAAGTGTCACATGATGCTTCAGAAATCATTCTAATAAGCTGATTTGCTGCTCAAGAAACATTTTTAATGTTGAAATCAGTTGTGCTGCTTAATATTTTTGTGGACACAGTAATACAGTTTTTTTTTTTTTAATTATTATTATTAATGAATAGAAAGTTTAAAAGAATAGCATTTATTTTGAAGTAGAAAACTTGTATTTACTGTCACTTTTGATCAGTTTAATGCTAAAGAAAAGTATTTATTTCTTTCAAATTAGAATTTTACTATTTTTTTCTTATTTGTGACTGTTTATCCAGTGAGAATGTTGTAAATAAACATCTGCTGGTTGAACTTGTAAAAAAAAAAAAAATCCTTATTGTTGATCTCTGTTTTGTATTACACTGCTGTGATGAATACTAGAAATTGTTTACTGCTATAAACTAGTATTCCGTGTTTTAATCCCCTCATGTTATTCTTTGTGTCTCTGTGTAGCCTGGAGGGGTTACGTGGCCCGTCAGCATCTGAAGCAGATAAAGAGAGAGCATGAGCAGGCTGCTGTACGGATCCAGTCAGGTACATCTCTGAACCCTCTGTGCAACTCAAATAAAACTAATGTCATAATATTGTGGAAATATTCCCTGGAGAAATTCTGCTCTTTACTTTCATTTTCTTTATTTTTCTCTCTGTTTCTCTCAGTTTCAGCGTAGTGTCATTTATTGGCATGACAAACAACACTCATTTGTAATGCTATTACATCTGAACTGCGAACAAAGTAAAGTAAAATAGAAATTCTGAAAATTAAACTAGAATAACCCTGCAAAATTGTTTTTGACTCAAAAAACACTGAATATTCAAATATTCATGTTATTAATATTTCATATTCTTCCAAAAATATGATACAAACGCCTTTAAAAATAGAAGATTCTTTTAAGAAATGAATGTTTATTTAGCAAGGGTGCATTAAATTGATCAAAAGTGACATTTATACATTTATAATGTTACAAAATATTTAAAATATTTTTCAAATAATTACTTTCAAAAGGTTCTTATGAATGTAAGAGCTAAAACAGCTCTTTCTTTCTGTCTTTCCAAATCTCTCCAAACTTGCATTCTTTTCATTTTTATTCCAATCATAAACTTCAGCATTTCCACAAAGTACCTTTTTTGATCTCAACAAACAATCCCATGAAGCAGTGCTGCTAAATTAATAATGTGTAAAGCCAGCGTCTCTTTTGCAAGTTTGGGTCACAGCATTTGGTCCCCATGTTTCAGTAGAATGCTGCATTTTGAGCTTCTCTCTTTGCTTTCATCTGTTTCCCAGTGCAGGCGGCAGAGAAGCGAAAGAGGGAGAGAGAGCGAGAGGGATGGGGGGTGATGGGGGTTCCCTGCCACTTCCTCTCTCACATTCCCGGCCCATTACAGACTCTCACATACCAGAAACAAGATGGCTTTTTATACTGTCACCCTTTTCATCTGAAATGTAAATGAATTCTTACTCGGTGTGGCCTGACGGAGATCAAAGCGGGCATATTAACCTTCTAGGAGCGCGTTTCCATCGCCACGCTCGTCTTCTGAGGGCGTGAGGAAGGAGGGGCGGAGGCAGGGGTCCAGGGGGAGGAAGGAGAGGGAGGAGTGATGCTATTGTTCTCCTCTCCTCTTCTGGAGTACTTCAATTCCCCTTTTTGGCAGACGTCTCTCTCTCGCTCTGTGCTCGCAGTGTGTCCTCTGGTGCAGGTGGCGCGGTGTTCGGCCACATGTTCAGAGCCGTGTAGAGGTGTGTGTATCCACTTTGAGGTGGGCCACATTAGCATTTCTAAAATAAACACCCGTCTTTCAAATGTTTGAGATCCATACGCTGAGAATATGCTGAGCACAGTATGCAAATTAAACAGCGGCTTTCAAGAGGGGAAAATGCTTTCTATACCCATAGGCCCATAGGGTATCTATAGGGTGTCTATAGAAAACTATTGGTAAGCATTCTGTCTTGCACAACCAAAGCTGTATTTTAGTAAATGACAACTATATGAAAAATTGTATAAAGCCTGTATTCATTATGCTTTATGATGGTATTTTTTGAAGGCCATCCAAGCCATCGTTTACTCACTTCATGTCATTCCAGAGCTGTAAGCATTTAAAATCTGTATTCAGAAAAAAAAAAAAAAAAAAAAAAAAAAAAAAAAAAGATTGTTAAAAAGACATTTTGAAGAATTTCAGTAACCAGTAGATTCAGGTCACAGTGACTTTCATAGTATTTTTTTTTTTTTTTCTCCATAAAATGGAAGTCAATAGGACCCAAAAATTCTTCAGAATATCTAATTTTTTTTCTTCCATAGAAAGAAAGAATCTCAAATTTGTAACAGCATGAGGTGAATAATTGATGACAGAATTTTCATTTTTTTCTCTTTAAGGCATTATAATGCATCCATTGCCTTATAAAAACACCTTATAATTTGTCATATCATCTTATGATTAATTGTAACAAGTTATAATACATACTAATACTTACGTATTAGTAGTTATAACTTTTAGGAGCATGACACATTATGAAAATCATGTTATATTCACTTAAATTGTAATGGATTATTGTTTCCATAGTTATAATGTATTGTGAGTCTCACAGATTGTCATTAGCTATGTTTCCATCACCCTGTTTTTATGTGAATTTTAAAATACTGAATCAAAAATGAGTGATGGAAATACCAAAATTAGAAAAAAAAAAAAAAATCCCTTAATTCGCAAAACATTTTACGCTCGCTTGAGGGTTTTTTTAAATTGTGTGAAAAAGGGTTAATGCGAATAATGGGAGATGGAAACGCATTTTGTGAATAAATTCCTCCATGTGCAACAAAAAAGTCATGTGACACCAAAAAGGGAAATGAATTCACCTCAGGCTGAAAGAAATGTTCATTTATGCAGGAGATCACTCTTCAGCTAAAAAATAAAGCATAAATGTTAGTTTATCTAAAGTAATTTTTGTTTATTAGTATGGTTGAATTGCATCATCGAAGGTCAGCAGCAAAGACACTGGCTAATAAAATGGGATTAATACATAAATGATATTTGTTTTATTTAAAATATTTAATTATTGCAGGGTTGCATCATATTCTGAGTTTGCATTTTGCTGTTTTTATTCATTTTGAGGAATACTGAATCTGTTTTTAGTGAGTGAGATGAATTAATGCATGTTCACATTTAGTCTAGAATACAGTAACATAATGTTTACTCCCAATTTCCAGACAGGAGACTTGTCAATCAATAAATGGGGAAAAAAGTAACTGGCATTACTTATTTGAAAAAGTAACTCAGATATTTTCTTAGAAATTCAAAAGTAATGCGTTACTTTACTAGTTACTTGAAAAAAGTAATATTATTACGTAGCTCGCGTTACTTGTAATGCATTACCCCCAACACTGGTTACCACATTATAAAGCTTTTTGGATTTTTCCGAGAAGTCTTTGCATTTCTCACTTTATACTAAAAGATCACTAATAAAATGTAGTAAGATACTGTCCAGATCTTTAAAAATGTCAAGATACGAGATTTATAACTATGGGAACTCTAACCATTATAACATAAGTGGATATGACAAGGTGTTCATCATGTGTTATAAACCACTTTTTTGTTCTAGCCACAAATAGGCAAGTATTGTAATTATAATGTATTACAGCTGTTAAATAAGGCATTTATGCACGTAGTATAATTATGATAATAATGCAAAGTGTTTAAGCGCTGTTCCCCATAATTTGCATCCTGGGGTGTATTTCCCAAAAGTACTGTTAGCTTACTATGTACGAAACTTCTGTCATTACCACTATAGTTTAACGATTTGTTATTTTCCCCAAACCATAAATCCAACAAACATTCACAAACAGCATCATAAAGTTGTGTGGTTGGGAGCCCACAGTGCTACTTATATACAGTGGCATGCGAAAGTTTGGGAAACCCTTAACCCTTAAATAATTTTAACAAAATAAGAGAGATCTTACAAAACACATGTTATTTTTTATTTAGTACTGTCCTCAGTAAGATATTTTACATACAAGATGTTTACATATAGTCCACAAGACAAAAAAAAACAAAAAAAAAAACCCTGAAATTATTAAAATAACCCCCTTCAAAAGCTTGGGAACCCTTGGTTCTTAGTACTCTGTGTGGTTACCTGGATGATCTACGAAGTTTTTTTTGTTTTGTGATGGTTGTTCATGAGTTCCTTGTTTGTTCTGAACAGTTTAACTGATCACTGTTCTTCAGAAAAATCCTCCAGGTCCTTCAGATTCTTCAGTTTTCCAGCATCTCTTTCAGATTTGAACCCTTTCCAGCAGTGACTGTATGATTTTGAGATCCATCTTTTCACACTGAGGACAACTGAGGGACTCAAACACAACTATTGAAAAAGGTTTAAACATTCACCGATGCTCCAGAAGGAAACACAATGCATTAAGAGCCGGGGGGTGAAAACTTTTGAACGGGATTTTTCTTATTTTGTTGAAATATCAATTTTTTTTTTCCATTTAGTACTGCCCTTCAGAAGCAACAGAAGCTACTTACGTGCTTCTCGGAAGACAAATTAAGTACAATTTACCTTGATCTTTAAATTTCAAAAACGTTTTCACCAGTAACCATCACAAAGATAAAAAACAGTCATAGATCATCCAGGTAACCACACACAGTATTAAGAACCAAGGGCATTATTTTAATAATTTCAGCTATTTTTTTTTTTGTTTGTTTGTTTGTTTTGTGGACTATATGTCTTATGTGCTTGTGTCTATATATCTTTCATGTGAAATATCTTACTCAGGACAGTACTAAATAAAAATTAACATGCATTTTGTATGATCTCTCTTATTTTGTTAAAAATTATTCACATTTTCACAGATTCTGCAAGGGGTTCCCAAACTTTAGCATGCCACTATAGATCATGCTCTTAAACACAGTAAGCAATTCAACATGCAGCACATTCTGTATCTTTCAGCCCCTTTAAATATAAGCATGTCAACAGTCAGCAGTGTTTTTGAAGAATACACTTATGCATAAATGTGTAAGGGAGTCCTGGAGTGTGACATGAGATGAATCAAACATCAAATAAAACAAAAGAACAGGGAACAAAAATAGCGAGGTACTCCTCAGGTGACATGTTCAATAGAGCAGCATCTCAGAGAAATGATGTTGTGGGGAAAGCTGCTGAATGAACAGCATATATACAGGAGTGAAGTGTACACCTATTACATACTGCATGTTAATGTGGTTAAAAATGAACAACTTTCTGTTGTGTAATTGACTGTAATCAGTCAAAAATCAATCATAATATTAGTTGCAATCTCAAATTGTTATTCCACCACCTGCGTGTGATGTCCTATATTGTTGAACCAGCATGGTTAAAATGACATTACTATTGTTTTTGGAAACAGTCTTGACCAGTTAGTTCTACAAGGGTGCATGATGGTTAAGCAGCAAGTTACATTATGTACAGGAAACACACTCCTAGTTGAGTATTCATTTGAACACCCACCATAACACATGACAAGCTATCCCCTCCCAGACTGTATTCAGTGGTTTGTGTGTTTGAGTTTACAGGCCTGTGTTCGCACCCTGGTCTGCTCTGCTCTGATTAAAGCGTAAAGTTTTGTGAGTTTTAATTGGGCGTCTCATTGAAAGCGGAATAAATGACTGCTTTAGCATTTTAGAGCAGCGCTGCTGCTTTCATGTGTTCTGAGGTTTACACTCATTTGTATGAGTGATAAAGTACTAATTACTCACTCAGAGCTCATTGTGTTTTTTATCCTAAACATTCACTTAGTGTGTCTGATCAAAGGAAAACGATTTATCCGACTCTATGTATACAAGTAGGAAACTGTTACATTACATTCAGTATGACCAAAAAGCAAAATACAATATTAGTCATACTAATTTGTGGCATTTCATTTAGTAATGACATTTTAAAACACTACTATCATCATTACTCAAACTTAGTGTTAGTGATTTGGACAAATCCACCGTGTGTGTAAATCTTTGCTAGTGTTGCTTGCTTTTGTGCTACAGATTCCTCAATTGGTGATCTATTACATTTCTAAGTGATCAGATTTATGATTCTCTCATACTGGATGATCAATCTAGCAAATTGTGACTGATGTTATTTTATATTCATTGTTTGATTGTGTGAATGTTTGTTACAGCATACAGAGGCTACAGAGTCAGGAAGGACTACAAACAGAGTCTACAATGGACTGGGTGAGTGAGGGTGTGTTCACTGTGTTTGTTTCCTTTGTATGTTATCATAGTGCATTTTTGCATGATTGTGTGTTGTTTAGTTATCTGTTTGTTCTATAATAGGTCCCCTACACCCCATCCCAGTGATGTTGTGTTAGAGTGTGTGCAAGCATGTATTCATCTTCCTTAAATCACAACTCTTGAGTGACAATCCACTTGAACACGCATGCACACTGTGAATAAACAATAGTATATGATCATCTTCAACCTTTGACTGCAGGTTCTGTTTTTGACAGACAGTGTTGCAGTACTCAGAAGAATCTCATGATTCACTGCAAATTATTGTACAACAAAATGCTGATAACTATCTACAATCAGCTCATTATAAAAAACAATGCAAGAAAAGGTGCAAAAGATTTTTATTTTTTTTTTCAGAAATTACACAAATTGCACTCAACCATGCACTTTCTCCTTTTTTAAGAATGTGAATTATTTTGTCTTGAACTCAGTTAAAACGAGCTATGCCCTATGTTTAGTGAACAGACCTGTGCAGCAGAAAGATTGCTGACAATCATATCGTGATAACTCGTTTTAATAGATTTCATCCAAAGTTTTCATCTGCCCTCCCACATCTGAGAGTGTTTTGGGTGAGTGTATATGTTTATGTGCGTGTGCGTGCATGTGTGTGTGTGTGTGTATATGTATCCTCCAGCCAGTTGGCTTATCAGAGGGGATTCTCAATGCTTGTTTATATCAGAAGTCTCAGTGGTGAAACTTCAAACCTCACACTTTGCTATTCTGTTTCATCAGGGCTGGAGAGAAGCGTTATAGATTTATTTTGACATCAACTGGCCCAATTTTCCCTTGTAAAGTTCATAAACTTACCTACATGCTCATTAGCTGACAGGAGCAGGTGTGTGTGTGAGCACTATCACACGGTTCAAGTACCAGCTGACGTCAGTGTGTGTGCCTTTAAATCTTTCACACTCATCAGAGTTACTGCATTAAACAGTTATGTCATGGTTCGTGCATGTGACAAACTTAATGATTATTTGATTGATATTGTGGTGGTCACATGTATCCAGAAGAACATTTCTTTTTTTTTTTTTTTTTAATAATTGACTTAATTTTGACATATAATGTGTAAAAATATTGTGGCTACAGGCCTGTTAAAGGGATAGTTCTCTCAACAATGAAAATTAATCATGATTTACTCACCCTCAAGCCATCCTAGGTGTATATGACTTTCTTCTTTCAGACGAATACAGTTGGAGTAATATTAAAAAATTTCTTGGCTCTTCCAAGCTTTGTAATGGCTGTTGAGATTTTGAAGTTCAATAAAGTGCATCCATCCATCATAAAATGTACTCCACACAGCTTTGTGGGTTAATAATCTCTAGCTTTCGCTAACTGTCGTATACACGTTCATGAGAGAGTGGCGTTCCAGCGGATGATGTAGGACATGACGTAGTGTAAGCGCCAGTGAGAATATGTCAGGATTCTCTTATATCAAAATCCTTCAGCATTTTTCTTTACAAATTCTCGTTTTGTACTTCTAATTCATGACCAGTGTTTTGTTTTCCTCTCTCCGCTTTGTTTCCATGATCATCACTTTGAGTGTGGAGCACTTTTTATGATGGATGGATGCACTTTATTTTGCTTCAAAATCTCAACAGCCATTCTAAAGCTTGGAAGAGCTAGGATATATATATATATATATATTTTAATATAACTCTGAATATAACTTTTTTAATATAATTCTGAAAGAAGAAAGTCATATACACCTAGGATGGCTTGAAGGTCAGTAAATCATGGTGTAATTTTCATTTTAGGGTGAACCATCACTTTAACACCAAGAACAATATAACAATCACTATATAAGCATCCACAGCACTGTTTATTATAACCACATGCTGCAGTTTTGTCACTTTAAGTGATCAAGCTCTTTAAAGCAGGCTGCCAGTGTTTTTATTGTTTATCAACTGGAAATAAAATAATCATAATCATTTGAAATGATTCCAGCAATATTGTTAATTTTTGTTATTAATTATTGTTAATTGGAAATTTTCAATGATTTTTTAAAACCGTCTTTATGCCTTTATCATTATTGTTATCATCATTGGTAACAGGCCTTAAAGTAGAACTCCACTTCCAGAACAACAATACACAAATACTTTGCACACCTCCTTGTCATCCAAGATGTTCACGTCTTTCTGCCTTCAGTCGCAAAGAAATTATGGTTTTTGAGGAAAGCATTTCAGGATTTTTCTCCATATAATGGACTTCATTGGTGCCCCGATTTTGAACTTCCAAAATGTAGTTTAAATGCAGCTTCAAAGGGCTCTAAAGGATCCCAGCCGAGGAAGTTTTTTTGCCATACTCTACCTTTTTGAGCCAGAGTACACAGACAGTGAACTTAGATGTGATTTGTAGTAGTGATGGGAAGTTCAGATTACTGACTACTGACTTTGAGTCTCGTTCAGCAAAATCAGTCATTTAGTTCATTTAGTTCATTTTTGCAAAATATAATTAAAATGTTTCGTGCTACTTCCCTAACACATCTACTGTTTACACAAATGTTGATCACCTTTATTTATTTATTTTTTTATTTATATACCGCCTTTAACAATACAGAATTGTGACAAAGCGGCTGTGCGATATTAAATAGGAAATAGTACATCAACAATGCAAAAGGGCAACAATAAACATTCAATTTTCAGGTAAAGGTAGTTAATCAAATACAATAAAATAAAATACAGTATCGTGTGAAGAGAAAGTGTCCCCAACTAAGCAAGCCAGAGGCGACAGCGGCAAGGAACCAAAACTCCTTCGGTGACAAATGGAGAAAAAAACCTTGGGAGAAACCAGGCTCAGTCGGAGGGCCAGTTCTTGTTGATCACACTACAAACAAGACAAAACTATAATGCTATAAGAAACAGAAAAGATTAATTCATTGTTTACCTGGGTCTTTATTCTATGATTAGCTCACTTTACCTCTTATCTGACAAGTTTTCCGGTTTGAGTTCATTCATCATGTGACAGCCCCATAAGCTTAAGCAATGCAGTGTGAGCTAGAAAAATAATTGATTAGCTCACCTCTAGAGTGTTCGGGTTCGAGTCGTTTGTTCATCACGTGACAGCCCCATAAGATGAATGAACGACTCAAAAAACCTGAAGACTCGAAACAGGTGAACTAATTCCAGTATAGAACCTAATAGGATGTTGCGCATGTGCGACTGAACAAATCACTCCCCGAGACGACTCGTTCTTCCGGAGTCACATTAAAGATTCGTTCCGAATGAACGAATCATCACTAATTCGTAGCACCGTGGACGCATATCCCAGAGCCTGTGCTACACGAGCTTTTGTGCTTAAAAAGTATACAAATTTTTATTTTTAAAAAAAAATCGTTTTGCTATAAAATAAGACCCTTCTTCCTCGGCTGGGATCGTTTAGAGCCCTTTGAAGCTGCATTTAAACTACATTTTGGAAGTTCAAAATCGGGACACCAATGAAGTCCATTATAGGGAGAAAAATCCTGAAATGTTTTCCTCAAAAACCATAATTTCTTTACGACTGAAGACAGAAAGACATGAACATCTTGGATGACAAGGGGGTGAGTACATTATCTGTAAACTGCTGTTCTGGAAGTGGACTTCTCCTTTAACTGAGATAATTGGTCTTAGAAGAAATTATTATTCTGCCATCATCATTTACTCACTGTCATGTTCTTTCAAACATCTATGGCTTTCTTCCATCTGTTGAACAAAAGATATTTTGAAGAAGGTTAGGGTAGAAAGAAAGAAAGAAAGAAAGAAAGAAAGAAAGAAAGAAAGAAAGAAAGAAAGAGAAAATCTGTGACTTTTGCCAAAAGTTTTGTCAAATCTGAGCACAGTGTAATTCATTGTTGAGATCTCATCTGAAATGTGAGATCCCCCCCACCCCCCCACCAGAAACTGCTATGCACAACACAGTTATGAACAACACAATATATAATGAAAATATACAACATGGGAAATAAGAATAATGTAATGGAATAACAACTGGGACCAGAATAAATATACAACGACCTATAGAGCGTAATGAGAGGAAGCAGCTGGACTTGGTGCTGGAGAACATGAGCTGCTCCACATAATGTTCTGGGCCTTTCTTCTGGTCCGCTGTTCATAGAATGAGACTTCATAGGCCACTCAATGCCACACACTGATTTTAGAGCAGATGTTTACAATGGTTTAAAAGAGAGAGTGATGTAAACCAGAATGCTTACAATATAAGTGTTGCAGTAATGCAGCCATCTGATATCAATGACATCAACTTGTATTAACCTGAATTGTTTTCTCAGAATTACTGAAATCCTAAACTTGCAGTTTGTGCGGAATTCTGATTGTTTTATAATGACTTTTCTCCTCAGACAACCCACACCTGAAAGAAGATCTTCCACCAGTCACCTCCCAGATGAAAAGGTCAGATATGAGCCTTCCAGAATGTATGTATATAATTTTAAAAAAGCACGTCTGCTTTTATGATGCTTCTTGTCCCTTTGTCACTGTATGACCGTCCTCTGAAACAACACAAAGCTGAGTGAACGTTGGCGGACTTTTCATTTTTGAACAAACTATTCCTTTAATTGCACGTCTGATACGGCTCATGTTAATATGAACCCTGCTGTCACCTAACTGCACTGAATATTACACAGAGCAACCCTCAGATCAAACAGCACAATCCTTGAGACAAAAGAGACAGTTCCCTCGTAGAGAATTCGCTTCTCCGCTGAGAGAGAAAGAGAGCGAGAGAGAGCGAGGAACCCAGGGAGGTAGAGAGAGAAGGAGTGAATCAAAAGGCTGGAAAAGCGTGGTAGAGAGTAAACGCTGACTTCTCCCTGAGGTGATTTGTCTTTTCGCTGCTCTCTCTACAGATGTTGGAGCCCCTTTTTTCCAGTAAAGACCTGAGGTTCTTTGCTAGGACTTTGATATCCTACTCGAATTCAATATGTGAAATAGTAGAGCCACTCTGTGACTTGGAGCACATCGCTGAGCTTTGAAGTCTGATCCAATTTTTGCTGCTCGCCATTTGATGTTGAAAGGATGAGATGAAGAAAACGTACAGTTTTTGCCAGTAACTCTGCTGAGCATATGTAAGATTAAAACAGCCCGCTCCTTTGGAGGGTGTACTTAGAAATGTTAAGCAGATTAATTCTTTCCTATAGCTCTTTTATTCAAAGATAAAATTAAATGTGTGTGGAAGTCTGCGAGGACGGCCTCCGTTATTTCCTGCATTACAATGAAGCGAGCGTGACGAGAGAGAACGAGAGCGCGCTCTGGTACCAGTGCATTAGCACTTACTGTTGCCAAACGCTGCATGTTAATGGATGCTCCAAAACAGCCTGCTCTTAATAAATCACTTCAATTAATTCACACAAAAGACCCGCTGCTGTTTTATTCATTATGATGCGCTTGTTTGTATTTGTTCGCTTTGTTTCCTGATGCATTTTCTGTTGACATGGTTGTGTATGTGTATGTGTGTGTTTCTTTTCAGGTTGTCTCTGTCAGCGCAGACGCGGGCAGCAGAGAGGACAGCTCCGGTGACGCGTCTGTACTGAAGACAGACAAACGGAGTGACAGCAGAGAGAGAGACGGGCTACAGGAGCGACCGGCACTGAGCAAGCAAGGTGAGTTCACACACACACACACATACACACGCATACACATGTGTGCGTCTGCTGCTGCAACATTCCCATTGTCCCAAATGCACGCATACATGCAGACATATATACTGAACAAAAATCATAGACATTACCCAACATTTACTCTCCCTGTTGTTGTTCCAAATTGACTTTTGAAGAACCTCTAAACTGTTTTTTACATAAATTAAAAGCATGATTAGTCATTAAGCTTAAGCTACATAAATACCAGAAAAAATACTTTATCACCTTCATGTGACACATTAGATAAGGCATCACTGATATCAAATTCTGCACATCTTTATGCCAAGTTAGAATACACAGAAGAATACCTTGTCAAAAAGAAGTACATTCTAGTTTTAAAACTGTATTTATTATAGAAATAATGCACTTTGAAATAATAAAATATACTAAGTGTGAACTGAATGAATTAAATTAACATGTATTATGTTTAAATTTAAATTAAATGTATTTAGCTGAATTTTAAAGTGCTTTTTTGACCTGCTTAAGTGAGATTTAAGTAAATATTTATATGCAATTTCATAATTACTTCTGTTTTTGCAGTATGGTTAAAGAGTACTGTTGAAACATTTATGATAAACTAAAATATGCTTTAATTCAATTTCTATTGAAATTTGTATGTTGTATATTTATATATATTTGTAATTACACATTTGCAATGGTGATGTTACAGTTCAATACATTTAAAAGACATTAACATCAAGTATAATATTGAATAACACACAAGTAAAATTATAATCAAGTACTTTACATGTGCTTTGATGTTGAAACATCAAAATAAGCGTACTTCTTTAAAGCGTGACGAAATACTCAAACTTTTAATTAAACATGATTGCAAAATCCACTTTTTAATAGTGTTTTAAGAATGTCATGAAATGATGTTCTCTCTTTAAGTGCACTTGATCAGCCTTTTATTTCATTAATATTATTTTCCAATGCAGTTTTTTAAAATATGCTTTTAAGAAGTGCACTACAAATGCACATTCAGTATAATTAAGTATAATTAAGTTTGAAAGCTACAGAAAAGAAGGTTTTTTAGTGAATAACAACATAAATGTAACTTCCTAAAGTATGGAGCACAAGTCATATGAACTACTTTTTGGTGCATTTTGAAGGCATGAATGAGCAGCACAAACATTTTGATAAATATCTTCTTTAATGTTTCATGGAAAAAAAGGAAGTCATACAGGTTTGGAAGTACATAATGGTGAGTAAATGATGACAGAATCCTCATTTTTGGCTAAACTATTCGTTTAATACTAGAAGTACCTGCTTCTCTCTCTCTCATTCTCGTGTCCTGTCATATCAGCTTATGGTTTGGCTGAGCTTTCAGTTTCGGGCCAGACAGTGGATAAGAGGTGTGCGTCTTTGTCGAGGGTTTTTAAAAAACACACCAATCACATCAAAGACTCGCACACGCCAGTGACTCTATTAAACACTCACAGTTACAGTGACACAGAGACCAAAACACACATATTTGCTGAACATATGTTTGCTTTGTGTTTCGCCCTGGGCTGTGAATTCCATTAATGAGAGCTGCCTGGGAGGTGTGTGTGTGTGTGTGTTTGTGTGTGAGAGAGAGAGAGGGAAGGTGTGTCAATCAGGGGCGGGAGAGGCGGTGCTGCTGTGATCAGTTGCCGGGGGTCCATCATTAGAGTGATTAGTGAGGAAGGTGTGTGTGGGGGTGGGATTGAGATTAGCCGTGTGTCCATGGATTACCGGATTAAGACAGATAATGTAACACACACTCCGCTCTGCAGTGGCTCCGGATTACTGTCAGATCACCACAGCACGCCTGGGTTAGACAGCCACGCTAACTCTATGAGACTGAGAACAGGTGACCCTGCTCATCCTGTCTGTCTGAAACACACACACACTGGAGATGACACACACTAACACAGACAAACGTACTCAGTGTCCCTTCTAGTAGAACGTTACTCTTAATGGTTCATTTTGTGACTATTATCTATACAATTTTGTATAAATTATTGGTTTTATGGAGTATAGTGTGTACCTGGTATATCTTACAGGAAAACCAAAAATTTATTTCAATTAGGGAAATTCAACATTAAACTGCTTTAAAAATCGTAATTTATGCAACTGAATGATAAAAAAACAATGATAAAAAGCAGTATTTAGGGATTTATTTGACTCCAAAACTGAAGACTGAAAAAATGCCATGTAGGGAAGTTCTACTGAATGATGACTCATCTGTATCAGTAATCAGTTTCAATGAAACAGTTTTTCAAAATAAACCTTAAGTAAGAATATATAATAGGGTTGGGGGTTATTGGCTACTGTTGGTGTGTACAGTATATAAAACAAATATGTACAATAGCCACATATGCTGTGTATATATAATTTGTGAAGTGTATCTACAAATTCGTATAACATCATTTTTTTTTCCACACCTGTTATAGATCTGCTTGGCTCTTGAGAGTCGCAACTGCCATTTAATTAGTAATCAGCAGTTTTGTTATGAATAATCAGTAGTTCAGTCATGAAACTCTATCCAGGGATCAATTGGTCCTTCTAACATCATTGCAGTAGCCAATCATGTACTTCCTAATCCATTTAAACCATTTATTCCATTCCCTAGTCAGCGATGATTCTGCAGCGTAATATGAAAACTTGTTTTTACCCTCCTCCTCCCCAGCTCCACCTGTAGAGATCTGCTATGAGCCTTCTCTATGAATTTTTCAGCAGCTTAAACTTGTAGCATGTTTCCTTAAGTATGTTATTTTAACTAAGTGAAGCAAATCCTTGTATTTGTGCAGCAACAGCAGTGTAGCAAATTTTATCTGCCAAAATCAAGCATAGTATATTTACATTCCATGCCCCATGCAAATAAACACTGCACTGTTGCCTGTCAGTGATTCAAAAGTGATTCAGTCTAGTAAATCGGTTTGTCCTAAACAGTCCTTTGTTTCTCATATGTAACTAGCCAAGTCAAGTCAAATATATTTTAATAATATAATATTTTATAATAATATCTTCAGGCCTTAGTCACATTTATTGTATAACCGAGATTTGCAATAGAGTATATATTGCTTTACATGACTATGCTGTATGTATCCAGGTATTTGGATATAGTATAGTAGCTAAATATAATATGTTATTAATTATTAATTTGTTAATTAATTTGAGTTATTTATTCGTTGTGCAGTAATATCAGGGATTATGAAATATTTAAGGTTTTGTTTAATTTATATAAAAAAATAAATAAATAAAAAAAAAATTGTGTAATGACAAGATGATTCTATGGAATCCCTAAAGGGACTGCTGTCTCACATGTAGCTTTGGGAAGTCGTTTATTCTAATTTGATTGAGTTCTATAAATTAGGAAGTCTTCTAGTTTTTTATTTATATTTGAAATAAATGTATCTTTTCAAGTTTGATGTTGTAACCCTATCCGGAATTGTTTCATTCATTTAAAAACACACAAAGGGCCTGTTTACACCTGGTTTTCTCTGATCGGATGTCTGTCTGGTCTGTTAAAGGCGTCATGAGCTGCATTTTTTTATTATTTTATCATGTTCAAATATAATGTTAGTGTGATTTTTACATCAAAAAACATCATAATTTAGAAGTAATAGGCTATTTTCTATCCTGTTTTTGAGCCTCTCTGCAGAATGGTGTGTTTTTATAGGCAAGGTGCATTCAAGATGCGCAGGTAAACGCCAACTGCTATGATTGGCTAACAGATTTGCTTATTAAAATAACAGATGGAAGCTGCTGTGACGTACTCTAAAAACAACATGGGTCATTTGCAGTTTTGCCAAGTCTGCAGTTTTCCTGCGGAATAGGGCTTCTTTACCACTGTTGCCTCAGGAAGTGACCCCAATGACGTTATATTTAGGCCCTGGAATGCGAATTGTACCAGAAAAATGTGTATTTTACCCCCCAGAAAGCAATTTTTACTTGGGGACCCCCTCAAAACATGATTAGGCTAGTTTTGAGTTTTGAGTAGCAACTGTGCGTGTTTTGTTGTGAAAACCTGGCAACCCTGGTCATTTGGGTTAAAAAACTATAAATACTAAGTATATATCAAACCATCTGGAACAGACAATGCAATTGTGCAATCGTGGTAAAAAAACAAAAAACAAAACAAAACAAAACTTTTACTCACACTCATGTGTTACAACATTACTGCTGGATCCACTGTAGTCAGACTCAGCACTGCATCATCTTTTACTTTCAGTCTTTCTAAACAGCCTGCATCATACTATCTTGTTTAAAAATGAATCTGTAGTAAAGTAAACCAAACAAACAAACAAACAGTGTTTCACTGATGCGAGCGCTGGAGCGCTGATGGAGCGCTGATGGAGCGCTGATGGAGCGCTTTCCAAATTTTACCCTGTTATTACACCGGATGTGAAATCAGAACTGGAAAGATTAGTTAGTCCTACTACTTTTAATGAAATTGATTGTGTTTTGAGCGTCCGTGTCTTGCTTTCCGTTTCATTTGCAGCAGTTTGCGTGTGGGCTTGCTTAAGAGACACTTACTCATCTACGGCATCTGTAGCACTGTCATATCTGGCTATATATCATATGGCCTATAACACACTCACACTTTTTGGGAGGAGTAAAATTGACATATGTGGTGTCAACAACCAGATACATTTACACTTGTCCAGTAAATCTGTCTCTAAATGTTTGGGGATCATTTTGACCTGGCCTTTTCACAGGCGGATAGCTATCCAATCAGAGAAAATGCATGAAGTGATCAGGTGTAAACAGGCACAAAGATCCACCCACTTGGAGATTTCTGGCCTCGTCACAGTTACTGAATAATGTTCAGTAGTTTTTACAACTGTTAAAAGCTACTAGTGGTAATAATATGTAATATTTCTACAGTTGAAGTCAAAAGTTTACATACACCTTACAGAATTTACCAAATGTTAATTATTTTACCAAAATAGGAGGGATCATACAAAATGCATGTTATTTTTTATTTAGTACTGACCTGAATAAGATATTTCACATAAAAGATGTTTACATATAGTCCACAAGAGAAGAAAATAGTTGAATTTATAAAAATGACCCTGTTCAAAAGTTTACATACACTTGATTCTTAATACTGTGTTGTTCCCTGAATGATCTACAGCTGTGTATTTGTTTGGTTTTTTTGTTTAGTGATAGCTGTTCATGAGTACCTTGTTTGTAGTGAGCAGTTAGACTGTCTGCTGTTCTTCAGAAAAATCCTTCAGGTCCCACAAATTTTCGGTTTATCAGCATTTTTGTGTATTTAAACCCTTTCCAGCAATGACTGTATGATTTTGAGATCCACCTTTTCACACTGAGGACAACTGAGGGACTCATATGCAACCATTACAGAAGGTTCAAACTCTCACTGATGCTCCAGAAGGAAACACAATGCATTATAAGCCAGGGGTGTAAAATTTTCATTTAGATGTGCCCTTCAGAAACTGCAGAAGATACTTACATGTTTTTCAGAAAACAAAATAAGTGAAATTTGCCGTGATCTTCATATTCAAGTTTTTACCCTCTGGCTCTTAATGCATCGTTTTTCCTTCTGGAGCATCAGTGAGTGTTTGAACCTTCTTTAATAGTTTCATATGAGTCTCTCAGTTGTCATCAGTGTGAAAAGATGGATCTCAAAATCATGCTGGAAATGCTGGAAAACTAAATAATTTGTGAGAACAGCGGGCAGTTTAACTTTTCAGGACAAACAAGGGACTCATGAACAACACTAAACAAAAAAACACACCTGTGGATCATTCAGGTAACAACATAGTATTAGGAATCAAGTGTATGTAAACTTTTGAACAGGGTCATTTTTATACATTCAGCTATTATTTTCTCTTGTGGACTATATGTAAACATCTTTTATAGGAAATATCGGTAACACTTTAGAATAGGGAACACTTATTCACTATTAACTTTGACTTTCCTCTCAATAAATTCCTTATTTGCTGCTTATTAATAGTTAGTAAGATAATTGTTAAGTTTAGGTGTGGGATAGGATTAGGAATGTAGAATAAGGTCATGTAGAATAAGGCATTTATATGTGCTTAATTAGTACTAATAAATGGCTAATATTCTAGTAATATACATGCTAATAAGCAACTAGTTAAGAAACTGTATAATAAAGTGTTACCAAAATATCTTATTCAGGTCAGTACTAAAAAAAAGTCAAAAAGTTTAAAAAAAAAAAAAGTAAAAAAAAAAATAACATGCATTTTGTAAAATCCCTCTTATTTTGGTAAAATAATGAACATTTTGCAGATTCTGCAAGGTGTATGTAAACTTTTGACTTCAACTGAACATAATATTGCTGACCAACACTGTTGTCCAGCTCTAGTTGTACTTTTCACACAGTTCAGTCTGTCACTGTATTTAGACTCATGCAGTGCTGGAGGATAAAGATCTCTCAGCATGACTCTGACTCTCTGTTTAAAGCTGTTTAAGTCAAATTACCTCACCTTGAATATGCAAAGAACAGAACTGCTGACTGGACCGCCCTGAGAGCCAACACACACACACACACACACACACACACACACACACACACACACACACACACATATATACACACACGCAGACTGGTTTTAGATCACAGTTTGATGCCTTCATCAGAGGAGCTGTTGGCTAAACTAAAGGCTTGATTCTGTCTGTGAGGAGAACACATGTAAGTGTGTGTGTGGATGTTATTTGAATGTGTGTGTGTGGATGTGTGTGTTGTGGAAGAGTAAGCAGGGCAGACTTTGATCGGAGGAGATCAGAGTGTGTGTGTGTGTGTGTGTGTGTCAGGGGAGACGGCAGTGCCAGATGTCTGGAGTTCTGCTCACTTCCTGCCTCTCATCCTGCTGCTGTCACCCTAGAGAGAGACACACACACATACACACACACGTATCCCTGTCTAACCTCTCCATATCAAATGTTCGGGAGGTCACGGCCAGTGTGTTACACTGAGACCCAAACACACTTCTTCTGTCTTTATTGGACGTTAAGTGCACTGCTGAGTCTCTGATCTGATCCCAGCTGTGATAGAATGCTGTGATCAGATAGAATGCTGTGTGTTCGTGACTGAACAGAAAGTGCATCACCATTTCACATGGCCTGTGATTTTAACTCTACACTAATGCTGTAAAATGCATGAAGTGATCAGGTGTAAACAGGCCTAAATATCCACCCACTTGGAGATTTCTGGCCTCGTCACAGTTTCTAAATAGTGTTCTGTAGTTTTTACAAGCGCTAAAAGCTGCTAGTGGTGATAAGTTAAATTTATAAAAATGACCCTGTTCAAAAGTTTATATACACTTGATTCTTACTGTGTTGTTACCTGAATGATCCACAGCTGTTTTTTTTTTTTTTGTTTTTTTTGAGTTGTTAAAAAATCCTTCATGTCCCACAAATTATTTGGTTTTTCAACATTTCCAGCAATGACTGTATGATTTTGAGATCCATCTTTTCACACTGAGGAGAACTGAGGGACTCATATGCAACTATTACAGAAGGTTCAAATGCTCACTGATGCTTCAGAAGGAAAAACGGGGCATTATAAGCTAGGGGTGTAAACTTTTGAACAGAATAAAGATGTGTACATTTTTCTTATTCTGCCTAAATACCTTTTTTTTTTTTTTTTTTAATGAAGTACTGCCTTTCAGAAGCTACTGAAAATACATGTTTTCACTGTGAGTTTAACTCTACACTAATGCTGTAAAATCAGTACAAACACTAGAGCCTTGATGGAATATTTTTGTTTATTCACATCTTAAAGGGACAGTTCACCCAAAAATGAAAAATCTGTCAATGTTTACTTACCCTCATATCATTCTAAAGACTTTTATCTTCACTTTGTAGATAAAATACTTTTTTTTCTGTACTTACATTGAAAGTACATTCCACCAAAACTGATGTTTCAAAAAGGTCATAAAGACATTGTTAAGGTAATCTGTGCACTATGTTTGATGTGCTCTATAGCACTGATGAGAGAACAAGAGAACATGTAGATGAGAGAACAAATCTTTTCATTAAAGCAATTGTGAACTGCTGGATTCATAAACATTGTCACAGTTTTGGTGGAATGGACTTTTAATGGAGGGACAGAAATCTCTCAGGTTTCATTAAAAACATTTTAGTTTGTGTTTTAAAGATAAATAAATGCCTTATGGGTTTGGAATGACAAAAGGGTTAATGTTTATGGACACTGTCAGACAAAAAATTAGATTTGTCTCTTTATAAAAAAGGACTACAGTTTTTCTCTGTAGCTTATACACTAAAATCCATTGTATGAGCCAAATATCACAAAACTATAAACGTTGTATAAAAGAATGACTAAGAAATGTTTCTTTATTGTAAAAACTACAACTTTTTAAAAACATTTTTGGTAACACTTTACACTAGGGTGTCATTTGTTAACATTAGTTAATGTATTAACTAACATGAACGAACAATACACTGTAAAAAATAACCGTAATTTAATAGTAAAAGACTGTAAAATGCTACAGTAAAATCCTCTTAAATGGTTAACAATTAATTCCCTTACTATATACAGTGAAAAACTCAATTGGACATTTTGGATGTAATTTTACAGTAGTATAAAGTTTTTCAAAGTGAAAAGGAATTTACAGTGAATAACCGTAAATTGACATTCCAAGAATTCCCTGCGTTACATTTTAAAATGGATGTTTTTTCTTTTGTTGAAATAACTGTTTATTCTTACATTTTTCTTATCGGTTTTGTACATTAGGGTTGTATGTTACGTCTAATGTTGTTAAATGAATGTGTATTGCATTATTTCATTGTTTAATGTGTGTAACCATCCGTGTTGGGCAAGTTACTTCCAAAATGTAATACATTATATATTACTAGTTACTGTCTTTTAAAAGTAATTAGTTACATTACAATATTACTGTCTCTGAATTGCAATGCGTTACACTACTTTTAAGTTACTTTTGAGTTACTTTCACCAAAATATCCGCAGAAGTATGACTAGGGACTATAAAATAACAAAATGTAGCTTATTAATGCTCATTATACATCCAGTAGAGGGTAATGAGGTAGGTCTATATAGCATAAAATTATAAAATCATATTTAGATAGGCTACCGGTATGTACGTCTACAATAACATTACTTGTAGTTTAGGTTAAACACAGATAAGCGCAAAATTATTACATTTATAAATAACGCCGGTAAATAAAGTGAAATGTTATAAACAGTGTTGGGGAAAGTTACTTTTAAAAGCAATGCAATTACAATTTTGCGTTACTCCCTGAAAAAGTAGCTAATTACGTTACTTAATTACTTTTTATGCAAAGTAATGCATTACATCAAATCTGGGCGGGTCTTACCTTTTTGTTTTTAATATAAAACAATTCTAATGTAAAAGCCCTTTTACACCAAAAGTGAAATGAATTCACCTCAGGCTGAAAGTTCATTTATGCAGGAGATCACTCTTTAGCTATAAAAAAAAAAGCACAAATGTTAATCTAAAGTAATTTTTGCTTATTAGTATGGTTGAATTGCATCATCAAAGGTCAGCAGCAAAGACACTGGTTAATAAAATGGAATTAAATATATAAAGGATATTTGTTTTACTTATATTTAATTATCACAGGGTTGCGTCATATTATGAGTTTGCATTTTACTGTTTTTATTCAATTTGAGGAATACTGAATCTGTTTTTTGTGAGTGAGATGAATTAATGCATGTTCACATTTAGTCTAGAATACAGTAACATCATGTTTACTCCCAGTTTCCTGACAGGAGACTTGTCAATCAATAAATGGAGAAAAAAGTAACTGGCGTTACTTATTTGAAAAAGTAACTCATATATTTTCTTAGAAATTCAAAAGTAATGTGTTACTTTACTAGTTACTTGAAAAAAGTAATATTATTACGTAACTTGCATTACTTGTAATGCGTTACCCCCAACACTGGTTACCATGATGGTGTTTAGTGTTTGTGTGAATGACACTGTGCACCTTCTATATATATGTTAGTATTTAAAAGCTACTTGTGATGGGCTTTGGTTCATCATGTGACTTTCTCATCACCATCACTTTTGCTGGTTGTCAAGTGTATTACAAAGGTACAAAACAGATTTCAGTACTTCAATATGTTGGTTAACATTACATCAGTGTGTGTTTTATGAAATTACGGTATTTAAGTGTACATTTACGTTAAATCCGTAAAACCTAAAATGTTGCTACCGTATTTTTTATGTTTTTTTTTTTTTTTTACAGTGTACATTTATTACACTATTTATAAATATTTGTTAAAGTTAGTTAATAAAAATACAGTCGCTCATTGTTCATGTTAGTTCACAGTGCATTAACTAATGTTAACAAACACAACTAGTGATTTTAATAATGTAATAGTAAATGCTGAAATTAACATGAATTAAGTTTGATTGACACGTCATGAAACAAAGAAGGTTAAGCACAAATATATTACAGTTGTTTCATTGTCTATGTGATATATTGATCCAGAGATCAGTAGTAGAGCACTTGCTCATTTCCGAGTCAAGACAAAAAATGTAAATGATATCATAACAATTAGAAATGTGCAAAAATACTGTTTAAATCATTTGAGTAGGATCCCGTTATCATATCGACAATTGGATTTTTGATGTTGTATCCAAAGTTTTGTGTTAATGTGCCTTCTTGCAGTCAGAATAACTAGTCACAATTCTGTATTGTTAAAGGCGGTATATAAATAAAGGTGACTTGACTTGACTTGACTAGTGAGTCCAGAAGATAATTGCTGGTTCATTCATCACATTGGTGGTCACTGCATTTAGAAGTGATCATGCCTCTACCCTTTTCTCTGCTGCAAGGGTTCAACCTCCACAGTGAAAGAGAGAGTGTAGGGCTCGAAAATAACAGGCATTTGGAAAGTACTTTGGTAAGAAGGGGAGTGCATTACATTATGGGAATAGAGCATCCCGCACAATGTACTCTTGTCTCTCACATGTCCTTTCTCAAGCAGGACGCAAGTAAAAAATATCCAGGTTTACTTTTTTTATCTGGTATTTATTTTTGGATTGATACTACAGACAGGGTTGCCGATTGCAAACCCGTGTCAAACTAGTAATTTTTGCAAAACTCCAACAATTAACATACATACAATTAACTACAGTTTCAAGTTGAAATGAACAACAGTGGCTGTAAAACGTCAGCAATTTTACAACAGTTTATAATTACAGGAGCCAGTGATCAATAAATAAATACGTGATTTCACGTGGTTCATGGTTATTTTCTGTTGTATTCGACAGCATCTGAAGCACAGGCGTTTGCTTTGGAAATAACCGTACATTCCTTCAAAGTAGCGATCAGGAGTTAGAGTCTCTCTCTTTCAGCCCCTCAGCATCATAATTTACCTTTCTTGTTTTCTCACTGCTGACATGTATGTTTACCAAAAGCATAATCTTTATAAAGCGGGTTAACATAAGGAGCTCAGCTTTCATAAACCATGAAGTCTGATCCTTTTTAGCAGAGAGAGCCACAGAAGAGAACTAGTTTGAAGTACGGACGTATAAAGACAATGGTGCGTTATTCCATATACATAAGTGTCCTTGAAAGGCATAAAGAAAATTCTAGAAAGAAACACTTTATGCTGCCTTCTCTTATTTATTTGCGTGCGGATGGCAGGCCTGCACATTGGCCTGAAGGGTTCTGGGGAGTGGGAGTGTTAGAATAGTCTGATCTGAGCTTTACTCAGTGTGTTGGCTGTGAAACACACCTCTGAACATGTCATTTGAATGCATCATCGAGTACAAGATCAAAAGTTTTACAGGATTAACACAAATGAGTAACAAAACAAATTAGTGTGTGCACACCAACAGATAGTGTCATCCCTAGTTAGTGTGCCTTCACTCACTTTAGTGGATTAAGTTCAGGAAGTGCACATTTCTTCTAGGTAGTTTGTGTCCAAATGAATTTAATCTTCTGGCTGAAGCTAAAATCTTCTCTTTGATTTGTTCTGAAACTGTTACATAAGGAACTACGATCTACAGGAAACCATGCCATCATATCAAAATAATGAGGTAGTACTTTAAAATTAACTTAATATTTTTGGTCATTTCCAAACATCATGTTCTGTTAATACTTAATAGATCAAAGGTCAATAAACATAAGTAGACACGCATGAACAGGGCCTAAAATTAACACTCGTCAAGCGGCAAATGCGAGTTAAGATTGCCATTGGTGAGTATATGTAATAGTGTCAATCGCCAGTAGGCGGGTAAAACTTTTACGAAATATAACAATGCAATGTAGCGATAACAACAGCCAGTTTTTAAAGTGATTCTCTTTTTCTGACGTAAGCGAATACAATAATCTTTTCCGAGATCATCGTGATTAGCTGTTCTGTTGAAGCAAGAAGACCAAATCAAATAATAGGATACAAACGGGATGATAAGCAGTGTGATGGCCAGCTTGTCTTTAGACACAGTTGTAATAACTTTTACCTGAGAAGAAATTGCTGCTTCATTTCGGAAGATTACCTTTTTCCTTCTTTATTGTTCATACCAAAATTGCACCAAAAATGCAAGGTTTTAGCGAGTTACCTCGTAAACGTAGTCTTGACCATATGAGTAAAGAGAATATCAGATATGTCAGATCCGCGTCATGTGCATCAGGTTTTAAAGAAGCAGAGCTGCTTTTAAAGGAGAAGTCCACTTCCAGAACAACCATTTACAAATGTTCATGTCTTTCTGTCTTCAGTCGTGAAGAAATTATGGTTTTTGAGGAAAGCATTTCAAGATTTTTCTCCATATAATGGATTTCATTGGTGTCCCGATTTTGAAATTCCAAAATGTAGTTTAAATGCAGCTTCAAAGGGCTCTAAACGATCCTGGCCGAGGAAGAAGGGTCTTATCTAGCGAAACAATCGGTCATTTTTTAAAGAAAATTTTTTTTTTAATACTTTTTAAGCACAAAAGCTTGTGTAGCACAGACTCTGGCAGCGCATCCACTGCGCTATGTACTATTGAATCACGCCGAAAGATCACACGGAACGTAGGCGGAACTACAGACCCAGTGTTTACAAAGCGAACGTGCAAAGGAAGTGCAAGTAAGCCAAACGCTGTTTACAAACAAAAAGGTACAACGATGTTGGAAGATTCTGAAGTTGTAGGAGAAAATGAGATGGAGTTTTTCGTCATACTCTACCTTTTTGAGCCGGAGTACACAGATGATGAACTTAGACGTGATTCGTAGTGTCATGGACGAGCATCCCAGAGCCTGTGCTACACAAGCTTTTGTGCTCAAAAAGTATACAAATGTTTATTTTTCGAAAAAAAAAAAATGACCGCTCGTTTCACTAGATAAGACCCTTCTTCCTCAGCTGGGATCGTTTGAACTTTATTTATTGCATTTTATTTTACAGTATATGCACTTATATGTAACTACATCATTTTAAAAATGATCATTTTTATTTACATGGCACCTTTTAAGACCTCACGGTCATGCAGCAAAAAGCAGTACAGAAACAGCATTACAATGTTAAAGACCAGAGCTAAAGCAAACTACCTGCCTCTACCTGCAAAGTTCAAAAAAACATACCTATACATACGAATCACTGCAGTTTCCAGTTGAAATGAACACCAGAGGCAGTAAAATGCTAACAACTTGTATTAATTTTCACACAAAGTATGATTTACAGGGCCAGAATTCTGATTAATATTACAATCTCTTGAGCAATATTGTGTTATGACTTCAAAACAATTTTAACATGTTGCAGGATTTGAAAACTGATCATTTTGAACATTAGCGTCACGTATACGTATCACTATCGGGTAGGTTTGAGGTTGGGTTTGGTGTCTGAATCGTTGCAGTACCTACATGAAACAACATAATTAATAAAAACACCGCAATACATGCAATACGTGCCTGTACCAGCATAATAAAAACTTGGCCACGGTCACACATTGAAGATGCATTTTAGCGCCACTCATTGGGCATTTGACTTTGAAACTGCAGCGAAATGTGCAGTAAGGTATGTAATAACAGTAACAAACATTGCCATGCACAGAGCACATATTTTCAGTGAGCCTGGGATGAAAGCAAATATCAACAGGACAATGCAAAAAGAAACAAAGCAGTTAAATTAAAAGAATCAGAAGAATCATTGTTACAATATACTTAAGTCACACTTAACAAAATATCAAGAACATTTGCTTGACACACACACTAGAAACTAGTGGATTATGTTAACAGTTAATGTGATTCTCTACACCTCCAGTTCCTCTGCTAACACCTTTAGGTGACCTATTTTGCCCCTTTTTACAAGGTGTAAAATAATTCTCTGATGTCCCCAGAGTGTGCATGTGAAGTTTAAGCTCAAAATACCCTGCGGATAATTTTTTTATAGCTTGTTAAAATGGCTACTTTTAGAGTATGAGCCAAAATGCACCATTTTTGTGTTTGCCCCTTTAAATGCAAATGAACTGGTGCTCCCGGCGTAGAGGGCAGAGCTTCAAGAGCTCATGCTCCAGTAATACCAGTGTTGGCTTTTGCAAATAAACATTCCACGATTAGTACAAGCCTGTTATCTTTACAGAAAACATACTTGGTTTAAAAGTCAGTCATCTGATTGTACTGTGCATAATAAATGCGCATTTAAGAATTACACAGACAAGGAGCATGGCACAATAAAAATAACTCATGGTGCCATTGCGTGCTATTACAAACTTTATAAGCCCCACTTGTGATTATGAGCTCGACTAATTCCAGCGGTCGACTTCACATTACTTTTTTATATGCAATTTTGAACTACCACATTGCTATTTATGATCATTCTGCTGAAGGCAGCATCAGTGAAAACAGGCAGAAACAACTGGTAGCTTTAGCGGCATTAGCCTATACTGAGTGCCAACAAGCACTTTCGGAAAGGCAATTTGGAAAACAAACGCATGATACTTGCTGACGTCCGTGCACAAAGCATTGGTTTTAATCCCTAAGCATATAGTGGACTTTACTGATTTTCGCTGGGACGTTACCTTTGATAATATAATTTAACCACAGTGTCCTCAGCAGCTTAGATGGAGGGAGTTTATGGAGATTCCTGTGTTCATTGGTGAATCAGAAAACACAACACTTTCAATGCCTTTTTGTATCTCCGGCAATGGCGGACTGCTGCTTCTCACTCAGGGCTGTGTTTATGTTAATAGGGCAGAGATCCTCACAAATGGATGGGACCTTTTCCCTACAATGATGTGTACGTAGGGAGAATCTGAAATTGCTTGTTCTGAAAGACTGTTTATGATTTATTGGGAAAAAAATTAGTGGGTTGATTCTTACCATTATAGGCTGGGTGTTTTCACACAGTGGCCACACAACTGTTCAAACACCTTATAAAAGTGATTTTTGCATAATAGGTCCCCTTTAAGGAAAACTGACGTCATACATCCACTAAAAATCAGCAAAACATGAGCTGATTGTAAAAGACATTAAGCAAAAATGATGAAGAATAGTGAAGTTAGTGCAGAGAAAATCAGTCGTTCACACTTGCTTCGATTTTAAATCTAATGTAATGACATTCAGACATTAAGTATCTAAATACTTTTGTGGGCCAGTGTACATTAAAAACATTTTTTGCTTACAATGACAGTACAAAGCAATTTTTGAACATCTTCTGACGCTGTTCCTCTTGTTCTCTGTAGATCAGATCATTTGATAGATTCAGGCTGCCTGCGCAGAGCTAAAGTCATTGACTGTGTCTAATTGGCTGCTCTGCTGACTGTGTCGGCCGCAGGGAACACGTCATGTCAGGCAAGACGAATACAGTTCTGGGATTTATTTTTTGGGTCCTTTATTGTCACCACCATAGTCATCATATCTGTCACACCAACCATCTGGAGCCCATCCAGACAATCTCTCTCTCACTCTCTCTCTCTCATTCATACAACATCACTCTTCTTTTTTCTTAAAAGTGACAAATGCTAGTAAAGTACCAACTAGGTAAAACTAGAAAATAAATAGTATGTACATAGAAATATGTTACTGTGTAACATCTAATTTGTGGGATCCAACAGTTTAAGTATTTTTCAGTGTTTTGCAGCTATTTGTTAAGGCAGCCATCTGTCAGACTGCAGTTTTTTGACAGACACACAGGACTGAGCAGCACACTGAAATGAATAAAGCAACAGACTCTAGAAAACACTGTCCTTTAATCTCACAAATAAACCTCACAAATAAATGGGAACATTGCTCACAGCAGGGGATTTGAAGTCTGATAATGATTATCTTGAAATTTGTTGTTTAAATGAATTTGCACGTAAAATTCAATCAATGTAATGGCTGTGTATAAAGTATTATAAATAGAAACTGCTCTAGTACATTGTGCACGTTCTCCGAGAACTGGTCTCTGAATTATTTGAGAATTGGTTCTCTTTTTAAATACATCACCACAAAATATATCAAACCTAGGGTACTAGTTGGCATAAAATCACTCACTGCTCTTGACAGAATCACTTTTAGTCCTAATACAGATTAATGTACATCTATTTATATAAATAAATTTGTCTGCTTGAAAGAATGAAGAATGTGGTAAACAAGTTGTTATAAATTTGCATAATTAGCCTGTATAAACATTGGTATTTCATTGAAAAGAAGACCATGTTCTTGTTTCTTAATGAGAAGTGGTTTCATTTAATTTTAATATAAAGGCATGTTGCGTGTCACAGCAGTTAAATCTGTCTATCATGATAAAAGATTAATATCAAGCCTATACAATGAGTTTAGTAATTTTGGAGAAATGCTAAATAAATGCATTACACTCTAACTTAACTCATTAGATTTTAGCTGACTAAACTACTGTAGATTTAGTCGACTGAAATCTTAGTTTCTTAGTCTCTAAAAATAGACTAAAACTAAAACAACTCAGATGACTAAAATATGACTAAAACGAAATGGCATTTTAGTCAAAAGACTATGACTAAGACTAAATCAAAATTTGCTGTCAAAATTAACACCAGTCTGGCAACCCATGTGAGCATCCAGTCTGCGGAGGAGGGAGCGGGAGAAGCTTCATTTTTTAACTGGACTGCCTTTGATACAGAAAATTGCTTCATATTAGCAGTACATTGTGCGTTATTTTTTACAGACTTTTCTAAGGGTGTTGTTGAACAACAGTCAACTTGGGCCAACTGTAATACTAACTACATTTTTCAGCTGTGAAAACTCAACCTTTTTCATGAGAGTCTACCTTTTTCAGTATAAACAAGCAATTTTACAGTAGCGGTGCCGCACATCAGAGAAAATTACAAAATTCCATTGCCGTTTTTGTCACATTATTTTGCACAAACAGCCTTGCAACCAAGCAGAGACTATAATGATTCTTTAGAAAGTCTAGATCATTTCAGCAAGTTTGTTCAGACAATTCTTTGTAATATACCGGTTCCAAAACTGATCAAACTTGTCATTTGAATCTTCACTTAGTTATATTGATGGAACACTCTGCATGGCATTTCCTTTCCATTGACTTCCTTTTTTAGTTCCATTGCTGTTGAGCATTATTTATAATATTTAAATAATTATGTTGTTAAATCATATAATCTGATACTTATATTATGTATAAACATATTGCCCCCTTAGTAGTTAGCCACTTTTTTAAAAAAACTTCCCGTACTACTTCTTTAAAAGAGTATCTTGGCTTTGATTAGAAGCTTTCCAGCTCTGGCTAAACGTTGCTGTTCAGTTTCGCCACCTGTTTTCAGTAGGTGAGATTTGGCAGAGTGAGCGCTGTATCGTGGGAAAGTCTAGTTAACTTGGTGCCAACTTTTGAAATCCTCTTAATGTCAGTGAGAAACAGAGTAACTTTAACAGAGTTTAACAGGATGTACTTTCACACGGGACAGTAACAGACTTGAGTCTTTAAAATGATACTTATACTGTCCCATCTATTAGCATATTAGCATCAGTGGTATTATGGTTTAAGTCTTGGTGATGAGCTGGGTGGATTTCCCTTCATCCTCCTAAGGTGCGACTGTTTTGAGTTTAAGACTCGTCTTATCACGTCAGATTTCACATGACCACAGGCACCACGGATAGATGGCTGTTACATGTGGAGGTTGGCACAAATTAGGTTCTATTTCAAATAAACTGTTCTTTTGAACTTTCTCTCTAACTTATCCTGAAAAAAATTGTATTGGTTTCCAGAAAAATAAGTAGTGTAACAGTTTTCAGCATCACTGGTTATAATAAGAAATGTTTCTTGAGCAGCAAATTATTTATTTATTTATTTTTGAATTACAGTGATAGGAATTCAAGTTTGACAGTTTGAGGGAAAATGTGCTTAACTGACAGGATAATGCAGCAATACTTAAACTAAAACAAATGTAATTTTCTTTATGCAAAATATATTTTATTTTATAAGTTTAGGGGTATAATAAAACCTTTTGTATTTTTTTTTTCTTATGAGATTGACCTTTCAAGCAGCAGCATATATTTGTGTGTGTGTGTGTGTGTATGTGTGTTGTTGTAAATTCCCTGCTGTGTGTGTAACTTCAAGCACATTGGGATTAGATTTTAACAAGCCTGTTTCAATTCCAATCATCATACGTTACTAAGAGTCTGATGTCAGAACAGTTCCAGATTGGCCTGGAAATCGTCCTGCTTTAGTTTTCTTCAGTAGCTTAGTTTGCAAGGGTTGCAAGGGAAGAATGCATTCTGCAAGCACTCTTATAGAACAGATTAATGTGTATATGGGCTTTCTCTCTACATTTTTGTGTATGTTTGTAGGTATGTGGGTTAATGTTGTGCTTTTATTTGAGTGCGTGTGTGTTGTTTCTCAGCATCTCTGTTCAGCAGTGTGTGTGTGTATGTGTGTATATATGGTCTGGTCTGCACATGCTTCATTTAGACATCAAAGAGCGCTGCTGATGATTTTGCCTTACAATCCCCCCCCCCTCTCCTCCATCTGTACAAACAAACCCCGACGGCTCGGCCCAGCCCGAGACGTGTCAGGTGATCACGCACGTGAGCGACGGGAATCAATACGCCTCCCGCGTTTATACAGCTAAAAACCCTTTTAGCATCTCTTTTATGTAGTTTCTGAAGCGCGTTCTGATTTTCAAGGGATTTAGAGGTGCTTTTTAAGAGCCGGCCTGAGTCTCGTCAAATTAAAACCTCTCTCCGAGAAGAATTCTCAGCCTTTTTATCTATCAAATACAAACATTTACGATATGCAAGGCAAATGGTACAACATAAAACTCAACCCTTTAGTGGTTTATTTTATTGCCCTTTTCTTCTTTTCTTCCACCCAACAGTCTATAAGACAAATCAATAAGTCCTGAATAAAGGATTATATTTGTGAAAACCTTCAGAGATTACTTCAGAGATTGCTGCCCCTCCTAACGCAAACACACACAGAGAAACATACAATGGTTTGTTATGGTGTTAATAGATTTGTGTGTGACCCTGTCATTGTTTTTTGCCACTTCAGTGACATGAAATTTTCAGTACTTCAGAAAAGAAAAAAAATATCTATTATCAGGATTTTCTATTTATGGCCCTCATACATTTACATGAATGCATTTAATGGATGCTTTGATCCAAAGAGACTTACATTGCATTCAAGGTATGCATGTTATGTGTTCATGGGTTTCCTGGGAATCAGACCCATAACCTTGGTGTTGTTAGCGCAATGATCTACTGTTTGTGCTACAGAAGTATTATTACTCAGGTGGAGTATGGAGGTAGAGTATCATTCCAGCATGCTTTTGCGCCCAACTAGTCAGAAAAATGTGATGTTTACAGAGAAGAGAAGAGGTCCCAGTACCGAACCTTGAGGTACACCAGGGCTGGTTTCACTTCTTTGAATAGCTGTGAACAATATGTAGTACTGAAGACTGTGCTTAAATGCTGTTTTTAGAAATCACACAGAACAACACAACCTGATCTCATGACAAAAAAGTACCTGTATTTCCAAAAATAATAAACACTAGAGGTGGTAAAACAGAGAGCACTTGTAATCATTTGCGTACATAATTATAATTACAGCTCCATATGTTTCACTTTCTGTTTTTGAGATTACTACCACCCTAGTGTTGGTAGGTTTAGGGTTAGATGTGGGTTTAGGATTAGGCAATCATGAAGCGATTTCAACAAGAGGGGGTAGGAATTTAGCAGCGGGTCAAAAATGGACACAATACTGGACATAACAAGCTTGCGCAGTAGCTCAGCCGGCATGGAATTGGACTTTGGATGCGAGATCCTTGGCTACGAATCCCGTGAAAAGCGGCTCGCAAAGAAAGAACTGAAAGATTAGAGATCGAAAAACAAGTTAAAATGGCATGCTTGCAATTTACGTTTTTACATCACATTCGCTTTTGTTCATACTATCAGGAAGGTTTAGGTGTACACTGTAAAAAATAAAAAGCACAATTTGCTGAGTCAGCTTAAAATAATTTGTTACCCTGCTGCCTTAAAATTTTAAGTTCAGTCAACTAAAATAAGTTTACTCAACTTGAAATGTTAAGTTGTACTAAGTAACAACTTAGATTTTTGTGTTTGCTAAACTTAACAGATGGGTAAGCAACCCACCTTCCTTAAAATTTGAAGTTGATTCAACTCAAATATCTAAGCTGTCACTTAGTATAATTTAACATTTCAAGTTGAATAAACTTTTTTTGAGTTGACTGAACTTAAAATTTTAAGGCAGCCAGGTTACAAATTATTTTAAGTTGACTCAACAAATTGTTTTTTACAGTGTAGAGCAGATACAATAGAGCAGAGCATTAGGGTTGTAGCGCCACTCAACGCACATTTCAAGACCTACGGTGACACATACAAAACCAACATCACATAAAATGTACCACATGTACGTTTATCTGTTCTGGGGAAAAAAAATAACACTTTTTTGCAAAAAAGTTCCCACAGGTACATTTTCGTCATGACATCAGGTTGGAACTATAAGTAAAAAAAAAAAAAAAAAACACTTTTAATTAATATCATTCATTGTCACTGAAATATATATTTTTTTCTGATCCTTTGTGGGTAAAAGCTATTTTTGTTTATATTTTCTTTATGAAACCTTGCTCCCATTAAAGTCTAGAGCTTTCTTTCTTGTCTAGCACCCTATGTTTTTCTGTCACTTTATTTTATCTTGTTTTCTGTGATAGACAAATGATTAATATTCCTCCATTGGACTTTTTTGATACTGTCAAGTATCAAAATATCACAGTTCTTTGTCTCACGATACTACATCGATACCCTGAAACTGGCATTTCTCAGTGCAGTCAAATCTATTTTTACATGCAAACTGTGAGCAAATGAAACATGTCTCTTAAAGCCAAATGCATGTAATTTATTTACGTAAGCACAGACTGTTTCTGTGCTTAAATAATGTAACAGCCTGATTAATAAAAGTTATAATAAATTCAAAGTACATTTTTATTTCTCTGGCCAATTAAATAAACATTTCTTACATTTAATTGTGATTTTATGGAGTGGATTCCCCTCTGTCGAAGGCTAAGCCGCTGGTTTTGTCTAAGGTGGGATTCTCTGCTCCAGCAGTGTGGTACACAGGCCCTAGGCGGGATGAAGAGCGTTTAGATGGCTTTTGGCTGCCCGTGTGCTGCTGGTCTATCAGAGAAAGAGCGGCAGCCCTTAGGGAGAGCTCGGGATCAAATGCTGCTGATTTCCCAGACAAAGGGGGAGGATCAGCCACTAACCCACATGTGTGTGTGTGTGTGTGTGGTGGTGGGACTTACATATCACTAATGGCTCAAGGTCAGACTACTTAAACACTGTGTTAGGAGACTAACTGAAAGGTATTGCATGCTCTCTCTCTCAGCAACAAAAGTGTAAAGCGGGTCATAATTTTATCCGTTGGGAATTATTAGATGGTGAAAAATAGATGGTTGATGGGGACAGGTTCAAAAAGCAATTTATCACATTTTGCTGAATGATTACAAACAGTTTTGTCTCTGAAATAACTTAGCATTTGGCAGATGGATTTTTCTAAAGTGATTCACATTGCATTAAAAGTTTACATCTTGATCAGTTTGAGCAAATTTGCAAGGCAAATCTTCAATCTAACACTTTTAGTGAGCTAATTTACTTTACCTGTAATTATAGCTTATATTTAAAATATTAATAAATAATTTCAGTATAAATATATATTTTTATAAATTGGTTTTCCCAGTATTATATTGCTGGGAGGGGATTTTTCTGTATGTTTAGTGTCTGGATGAAATTACTGGTCTGCTGTCACAACAAATTTGTTCACAAATGTGCTTTTCCGATTTTTCATCTCTTATTTTTGTCCTAAACAGTTATGCTCCCTGTTTGATCTCCGCTCATTGGGCAAATATAGAGTTTCTGTTCAAACCGGTTTTGATTTACAATCGTGAAATGACTTGCAGAGCAGCTCTGTTATACAGGAAGCATGGGAGATGGGAAAAGTCAACTTTTGCGCAAAGAAAAATCAAATTTAAAGTTGAAAGCGATTGCGGCGTGTGACACTGGGTGCTCTTGACCCATATGGAGATGTTGTGGACCAGAACTGTGCAGTCATTACAAGTGCATCAATGTACAGCGGTAGAGCACATCACCCGCTCTTTAAACGCTTTTGAAGCAGCAGAAAGTCAAATCTATGCAAAGTAGAATTACACCCAGCCAGAGAAAGACTGAACCTCAGCTCTTTGAAGTGTGAGAAGGATAGAGATGTTCTGCGGTCTGTTCAAAGCCATCACGCCATTCTGTTCCGGAGCGTTCTGCAGAACGACTACATCACTGAACTCTGTTTTAGAGAAGATTTACGGAGGATCTGGAAAGATGATGAGCAGAGAAGCTCTGCCTCGTCTAAAATGAAGGCGAGATGAAACAGGCCCAGATATTAAATATACATGCCGGCGTAGAAAGGTGTCCTGGATTTCTGCTCATTTTGTCGTGTTTGTAGATCTGAAAGGTTACGAGTGAACATGAGGAAGCAAGACTCGCACTCTTTCTTCCCTTCCTGACATGCTGTTTGATCTACGATAATTGTGAACCGACAGAATTTTGGTGCATCAGATGGTCGGCACTCATGTATGATAGTGAAAAGTACATACTGCATATTTAAACTACTTTTATATGCGATAGCAGGAGTTATTCAAAAAGCGTTTCAAAGTTTTATATAAAAAAAGCAACACAACTGTTTTCAACATTGACAATAATAAGAAATGTTTCTTGAGCAGCAAATCAGCATATTAGAATGATTTCTGAAGGATCATGGTGACACTGAAGACTGGAGTAATGATGCTGAAAATTCAGTTTTAAAGAATAAATTGCATTATAAAATATATTCACATAGAAAACAGTTATTTTATATTAAACTCATATTTCATAATGTTTGTTTTTACTGTTTTGATCAAACAAATGCAGCCCTGGTGAGCATAAGAGGCTTCTTTCCAAGATATTAAAAACTATTATATAGGCAGTGTTTTGAACAAAAACAATGGGTTACACATAATTTTAAGTGTTGTTTTTGTTGTTACAGTGCAACTAAATAAATGCTGCGTAATATTAACTGCATGTACTATGGAGCTATAGAGCTATGGTTAGGGTTTGGTTTAGGGTAGCTTATAATTACTTGTAATAATTGTTATTACTTGTAAGCACATATAATGTGTAACTCACCCTAAAGTGTTACCAAATTTTGTTGTTTTAATGTCTTTAATATGAACAGGACATAAATCGTACCTCAAATCATATGGCTTGTTATGGAGGGGTGTGACATTGCTGATTTTTTAGGTAGCACTTTGTTTTAAAGTCCTGCATATACAAATCTGAATAATTTAAATTAAAAAAAAGAGAGATCATACAAAATGCATGTTATTTTTTATTTAGTACTGTCCTGACTAATATACTTTGCATAAAATATGTTTACATATAGTCTACAACAGCATATTTTGCATGTATCTCTTATCACGTAGAGCAATTGTTCTATTCGACTGTTAAGTGCCCTGCAAAGTGGACATCACCGGATATTCTGCCATGATTCCAGTTCAAAATGAGTGTATATGTTCCATTCAAAGGGCATTAAAGAGTGTGAGGCGTGAATTTAAATTGTATTTATTTACAGAGGTATATGATGTCACATTTCACACTTCTCTAGTAAGCGGCGCAGCGCAAATCCATGAAGGAACATTCCGAAGTGAAGTAAACGTCAACGGATTTCGCCCGCTCAGGGAGTAGGGAGCAATGAACACTCATGTCAATTGGAACGCAGTTCATGCATGTAGCTCTCTTCTAATGATCTGAATCAGGTGTGTTAACTAAGAGAGACATGCAAAATATGCAGAGCCGGGGGGCACGAGGACTGGAGTTGGGAAACGCTAGTCTACAAGACAAAAAATAGCTGAAATGATTAAAATAACCCCCTTCAAAAGTTGAGAATCCTTGGTTCTTAATACTGTGTGTGGTTACCTGGATGATCTACGACTGTAGACGACTTTTTTGTTTTGTGATGGTTGTTCTTTCCAGCAGGGACTGTATGATTTTGAGATCCATCTTTTCACCTTGAGGACATTAGATAGACTCAAACACAACTATTAAAAAAGGTTCAAACATTCACTGATGCTCCAGAAGGAAACACTATGCATAAACACGAAGCCGGGGAGTGAAAACTTTTGAACAGAATGAAGATGTCCAAATTGTTTTTATTTTGTTGAAATATAAATATATTTATGCATTATAAATATATATATATATATATATGTACAAATATATTAATGCATTGTGTTTCCTTCTGGAGCATCAGTGAATGTTTGAACCTTTTTAATAGTTGTGTTTGAGTCCCTCAGTTGTCTTCAGTGTGAAAAGAAGGATCTCAAAATCATAAAGTCACTGCTGGAAAGGGTTCAAATATGCAAAAGATGCTGGAAAACTGGAGAATCTGCAGGACCTGGAGGATTTTTCTGAAGAACAGTGATCAGTTAAACTGTTCAGAACAAACAAGGAACACATGAACAACCATTACAAAACAAAAAAACAGCAGATCATCCAGGTAACCACACACAGTATTACGAACCAAGGGTTCCCAAACTTTTGAAAGGGGTTATTTTAATAAAATAACTAAATAAAAGTAGTACTAAATAAAAAATAGCATGCATTTTGTATGATCTCTCTTATTCTTATATCTCTCTTATATCTCTCTCTCTTATAAAATTATTCACATTTTCACAGATTCTGCAAGGGGTTCCCAAAATTTCGCATGCCACTGTACATATAATGTACTTATTACAGTAATTGCAGTACAGTAACTGGGTAATAACTAGGTACTAATCCTGAACCTACCCTTAAACCTAACCTTAACCCATGTAGTCACCTTATATTACCCAGTACTTTCTTAGGTGTACAATAAAGTGCAACCAATTTTTAGCCTGGTGGACAATATGCTGAAGAAGAAGTCCTATCTATAGACCATTAAGGAACCACCTAATTACCCGTTAGAACACTTTTGCATAGCAACTTTTGCAAGGGCGAACAGCACATTTTCTTGACAAAATGTAAAATCTTGTGGTGCACTATTGTTTAGCGAGATGTATTTATGTTGCAGCTGTCAGCTTTATTTGCGCTGCTCTGCTTATACAGTTCCTGCAGGGCAACACAATGGGAGACGTGTCACTGATCCGTCCCGCGCGTGTTTGTGTGCGTGTGTGTCCCGCAGGTCCGACGGTGAAGCTACATCACCGTTCCCCTCGGCGAAGAGGACAGCAGCCCAAGCTCCTGAACAGCCCGGAAGACAGTCTTTATTACAACCATCTCAACGTGAGTTCAAAGCCTTTCATGGAAGCCTTTGTCTAACTTTGTTTCCAGATGATAATACAATTAAAGCTACCTGTGCCAGACCCCCGAGCCCCCACCCCCACGCCGCTCTGCCGTTCTGTTGTCTCCACCATGTGCTTTGGCGCTTTATCTGTTGCTTTCATGTGAGGATGTCTCCCTTCACGGTGAATAATTGATGTGGTTTATCAAAGCCGAGCAAGATGCCTGCCTCATCAGCCTCAGCCCCGCGCGCTTTGATCAAGAAAAATTATGCTGTGACTTCTGATATTATCAGCATCTGCACACATTCAACACAAAATCACTTTGAATTAAAAATTAATGATTCTCTCGCGCATGTTCGTTGCTTCGCGCTTGTCTTTTCTGAAGCTTTTCTAACTCTGCGTGCGTGTGTGTGTTTGTCCGCGTGTGTTTGCGTGCGCTGGTTCTGTGTCCTCTCTGCAGAGAAGTCTGGATTATCAGGGGAGCAAGAGGAAACCCAGAAAACTGGGGTAAATAACAGCTTTCCTTCTTCGTATCTAAACACCCCACCAGCTCAGGAGGGGAGCCGAGAAGACCACGGCTCTGTTTGCTTCTCATGCAAATGCGCAGCTGAAAATACGAGCTATTTAAGAAGCGCCTTTTTTTCCCTATTATTTTTGGGAGGGGAGAAGACGTGATATGAGAATGCATGTATTAATTGTGAGATATGTGACCTCACAGTCTGTGAAGTTAAGCCTGGTTCCTCTAATACCTCGAGCAGGCTGTATATCAGCGCTCTTTATGAAAGGATTAACCGTTTCTTGCGCTTTCTTTTATTTATTTATTATTTTTAACCCCTGTGAAAAGTAAGTCGTTTTAATGTTTCAGAAACAAATGCATCTGACTGACATTAGAAACTCAAAAGGGACAGAGAGAGAGAGAAAAAAAAACACATTAAGAGTCAGAGGTAGGGATGGGAGTGAGTTTCAGTATTTCAGAGTGATGATACTAAATGATCTTCCACCCACAGAGGAAAGTCAGGATGTTTTGAATCCGAGGACCTCAGAGAATATGTGAGGCTGGGCTAACTAGCGGAGATAGTTGAGAGGTCATTAAAGTATCTTGTAATGGAAACGAGAAGAGACGTGCAGCCAGTTTCATTTAGAATGTAATTAGGGAAACTGGCATGTTCTGCTATTTTTAAAGTATTTTAAAAACTAATTTTACCAGTAATTTAGTCATTATTCTATACTTAATATGCATGCCATTTTTCGAGCTCATATTAGTTGAGAGATTATGTTTAAATGTTTGTGTTTAATTAATTTAATGAATTAATTTGCCACACCATAGGACCATTTCATTGAGCTACTGAAGACAGAAGTCAGAGTATACTTTTATTTTCCTCAAAGGGAAATTTTTGTGGGGGAAAAAATGAATAAATAAAAATGTGAGGAAATAAACACAAAAATCTATTCAAATAAATTGTACTACTTTTAAAAATCTGTACTGATACAAGCACAAGTTCTATTTCTCCTAATTCTAATTCAAATTTTAATACTTAGACTTATTTAATTTATACATGGAGCTTTATAGGGAGTTCATACTGTGAAGTACAAATAATGAGATGCATCAAAGTATGCGCAGTTCATATAAATAATAAATATTATGGTGGTATTTCCTCTATATTATTCTAATCTTAATATTATAAATCTCTAAAAAAAAAAATACACTTCCTTGTATATGTCAAATAAGTTTTAATATAAAATATTGACATTGTTTTAAAAAAGTGTCTATGTTATGCATCAGCTTACCTCAAGAAACTACCTGAGCTCACCGTTAAAACCCTAAAAAAAGTTAACTCAGTTATATTAATTTATATTTTGGTCAAGCTTTATTTTAAGGTCCATTTCTTGCTATTAATCAACCATTAACTATTACTTTTGCCTCAAACTCCTAATTTGCTGCTTATTAATAGTTTGTAAGGTAGTTCTTAAAGGAGAAGTCCACTTCCAAAACAAAAATGTACAGATAATGTACTCACCCCCTTGTCATCCAAGATGTTCATGTCTTTCTTTCTTCAGTCGTAAGGAAATTATGTTTTTTGAGGAAAACATTTCAGCATTTTTCTCCATATAATGGACTGATATGGTGCCCTGAGTTTGAACTTCCAAAATGCCAAAATTTTAAATGTGGCTTCAAACGATCCCAAATGCGGTTGTAAATGATCCCAGCCGAGAAAGAAGGGTCTTATCTAGCAAAATGATTTTTCATTAAAAAATACAATTTAAATACTTTTTAATCTCAAATGTTCATCTTGTCTTACTCTGCCTGAACTGCGTATTCTGACTCAAGACAGATAGGGTATGTCGAAAAACTCCAATCATATTTTCTCCCTCAACTTCAAAAATCATTTCAAAATCATCCTCCATTGCTGCAGAAGTACTACCCAGTCTTTGCAAAGTAAACGTGCAAAGAAGATCAAACACGCTTAACAAAAAAGGTAAAACAGCGAACAGATTATTTTGAAGTTGAAGGAGAACATGAGATGGGAGTTTTTCGACATACCCTAACTGTCATGAACCAGAACAGTCCAGTCAGAGTGAGACAAGATGAGCATTTGGCATTAAAAAGTATTTAAATTGTATTATTTTTATGAAAATAACCGATCATTTCGCTAGATAAGACCCTTCTTTCTTGGCTGGGCTCTTTTACAACCACATTTGGGATTGTTTGAAGCCACATTTAAACTGCATTTTGGAAGTTCAAACTCGGGGCACCGTATCAGTCCATTATATGGAGAAAAATGCTGAAATGTTTTCCTCAAAAAACATAATTTCCTTACGACTGAAGAAATAAAGACAGGAACATATTGGATGACAAGGGGGTGAGTACATTATATGCAAATCTTTGTTTTGGAAGTGGACTTAAGTTCAGGTATTGGGTAGGATTAGGGTTGTAGAATAAATGCTTTATAAGTACTAATAAACAGCCAATATGTTATTAAAAGGCATGCTAATAAGCAACTAGTTAGTAGTAAGAATTTGTCCCTGTACTAAAATGTTACCAATATTTTCCAGTTGATAGATCCAGTTAATTTAGATACTACATGAAGCATATATTCAAATATTTTTTGCAATTTATGGTCTGTTTGATGTAATGCATTAGTACCCTGCTTATATTTCTCTCTCATTTCTCAGCCAAATCAAGCTTCTGGATGGAGAGGATGAATATTATCAATTACTGTCCGCAATAGAGGCCGTCCCGGAGGAGGAGGTTTTAACTGTCCCCTCCCCAAACCCTAAGACTGTCACGCCCACCGGTCCTCCCGCCATCTCCTCCAGATGAGCTGTGCTCCGCCCTTCACTTTGACGCGTGCTGACAGTTGGTGAGAGCTTCACAGACAGCAGACCACTGTGCCTGTACACAGTTAAACACACACTACCAGCCAGCACTGTGTTACAGGGTGACCAACTCAACGGCTTATTTAAAGGGATAATTCACCCAAAAATTAAAATACTCTTGTCATTTATTCTCGCTAATTTTGTTCCAAACCTGTATGACTTGCATAGAAGAATATATTTTGAAAAATGCCGTTGTTGTTTTTTGTTTGTTTTTGTTTTTTCACCAATACAGTGGAAGTTAGTGGTCGCCAAGACTGTTTACCAAAATGTAGAAATTCATACAGGTTAGGAATGACATAAAGGTGTTTCTTGGGTGAACTATTGTTTAAAAACAGTTTACAGTGAATTTACAATGACTAAAGATGACATGAAAGCATTGCTTTTAGTTCATATCTATCAGCTTTGATGTCATCTATGCCCATGTGAAAAAGAAGTACACTTTAACACACTTTAAAGAATACTTTTCTTGGAAATAATACTTGAACATATCAAATGTATTTACGGTAGATGTGATATTGAATAACACACTACAGTTAAAACTATAATCAAGTACTTTACATGTGCTTTAGTATGTTAGTCAACACAACAAAGTAAGTGTACTTTTTTAAAGCATGACAAAATATTATTAAAGCATAATTATTTAAAATGTACTTTAAAGTCATGTAAGTGCACTTTTTTAAGTAAAATTTCCTTTTATGTTTTAAGATTTTAATTATGCATTCATTACAATTAAACACACTTTCTTAAACACACTTCTTTTTCACAAGATTATATTAAGATATCCCACTTATTTAATTATAATAACCTTATACAGAGCACAGACAAGCCCTTTGATTTGTCTAGCACCAACATCCTGTATAATAGAAAATACGCCTGTCCAGGAAATAAAATTTATCAAACAATTTATAGATTCTTTAAGGGGTGTTGATAAGTATGAAGTATGGTTAAATCATGCACTGCCTCAAGTAGCTTATTGCATTTAGAAAAAGAGCAGCAGCAATAGGATAGCAGCCACCAGTGTTTAACAAAATCAGTAACATTTCTTAATAATATCCATGCTTTCTTGTACTAACTAATATAATTAGTATATAGGTGACCCTTGGACCACAAAACCAGTCATAAGGGTCAACTATTTGAAAATCTGGAATCTGAGGGTGCAAATAAAATCAAAATATTAAGAAAACCGCCTTGAAAGTTGTGCAAATGAAGATCTTAGCAATGCATATTACTAATCAAAAATTTAGTTTTTATATATTTATGACAGGAAATGTACAAAATATCTTCATGGAACATGATCTTTACTTATAACCTAACGATTTTTGGCATAAAAGTAAAATCAATAATTCTGACCCATCCAGTGTATTTTTGGCTATTGCTACAGATATACCCGTGCTACTTAAGACTGGTTTTGTGGTCCAGGGTCACATATTTTAGAGAATAAATATCAAATTAATAACATATAATAATGTAAATACAAGTTTATGTGTGGTCCCAGGTAGACCTGTGTGCTATTAAATGAACAGTGCCTTTCTGTAATGCTGAATGGTTAGCATTCCAGTCATGAACATAATAACAGTAAAGCACAACTTCCCATTCTTTATTCCTTAATTAAATTGGCCTTTAGAACCTCAACCATCTGTATTTTTTGAAGCTGTACCCTCAGCACACAACTGGCAGTGGCAGCCTCTCTCACTCACACATGGATAACTGCTAAAGCTAAAAGCTCTTCAGAGAAACATGTTTCAGTCTTTAGTATCTCCCATCAAGTACTGAATTACATCCCTCCAGTATGAAAATCACTCACAGGCTGCTTTGTTTGTCCCTTTTTTTCTGCCCTCTTTTTTCCCACCTCTTTCTGTGATTGTAGTCTCGTTTGCTGTGGCAGACTGTCAGATCAAACACGTTTCGCCCTAATACACATGACAGACAGTGCAGATGTCACATGGCATGAATGAATGAAGAATGTAATGACAGAGCTCACTGAATTTGGAGCTGTTGATGTCCTGTGGTGTCGTAATAGTCATTCAGGACACGACAGCAGTGATTCTGCAGAAATACTGACTTTCTGTTGACTTAATTTCCATATAGTGGCCCCAAATGTACTTAGACGCTTAAGATACACTTAAAAATACATGAATGTCAGTGCATTCTCAAACCAACTTGGCTAAAGATAGCAAACAACGTTTACAAAAATGATTTACAGAAATGGTTTAAAACGATAAAACTGATAGCTATATCATGTTTTATGTTATAACAAACTATGGAAGCTTGTTTCTTCCACAGGATAAAAAAAAAAAAAGACATAATTGCAACTTTTTATCTCAGAATTGAATAAAAGTCAGAATTGTGAGATATAATGTCTCAAATACCCTTTTTTTGTTCCATGGCAGGAAAAAAAAAAATAGAATTGTGAGATGTAAATTCAGAAACTTAGAGGGAAAAACTCAGAATTGAGAGATAAACTCACAGAACTGCGTGAAAGCGTGACATTCTGACTTTTTTCCACCTCAGATTTGCATGAAAAACTAATTGTACAATAAAAATTCGCAATTAGCATAGCGGCTTCCATAAATAACTGTTTCCATTAAATCAAAGAGTAAAGTGACTTTTTGTTGTTGTGACATATTAGTGCATCATGTTGTTTGTTAATGAGATTCCCTACTCTTTTGGTTCCTCTTTAACTTGAAGAGAACTAATTTTATACAGCCTATAAAATCACCAAAACACCAGCTGATTCAAAGACACTGAGAAAAAAATGAGGAATAAAAAATGTTAGTGATGAGAAAAGCAGTTGTAGACACTTGCTTTGATATTTTATATCTACTGACAATCAGACATTTTTTAATTGTGATTTCAGTGTCCAAATAGGGTTCTTATGTAAAGTTATGAAGGTAATTCTACATTTTAAAAGGTAATTTAAAAAAAAAAAAGTTTTGAATTGTTTTTTTGTTTGTTTGTTTGTTTTATTGTAAGTATAACACTGAAATGGTACTGAAAATCAGATAATAAATGAACTAAACATTTAATGAAAGTTTGTTTAAAAGCCTAAGTTTAGGGTTCTATATACCAAATATTGAACTGCCCTTTTGTGATGTTTATGGCAGCCCGGCACTCTTAGAGATGAATTTGACCTTATCTCGTGGCGTCAGGCAACATCTGCATTTCAAAGCCTCTCATGGTTATGGAAAGTTTGAGGAATACCCTACAATGTCTTTCTTATTTTTGATTCACATCCTTGATATAATTCTTTCATTAAACACAGTTTATCAAACCAATAATGATACAATCATTAATTTGAATTCTCCTCAAGGAGGCAGATAACATTAGCACATGAAAAGTGAATCTTTGCTTTTGATCCCCCCTCACAGAAACAGAGACAAAAAGACATGAAGAGAGCAAGATAAGACTGTTATGAATGCCTCGCATTTCAAATTGTTTTCAACTTTGTTCTTTTAACGTGTTTTTTATTTTTTTTTTTCCATTACTTTTGCTCTAAATCTTTTATTCAACACCTCCATTTGTGGACTTGCCGTGATGTTGGTGTAGATGAGAAATTCTGGACAAAAAGCTCTCTGAGATGAGTAGGGCCGCACCGCGCACACAAGCCAATTTGTGGCGCTGTTTTTTGAAATTTGCATATCATTTGGTTCATCTGCAGTTGTTGACCCCTCAGGGCCCGCAAGAAAATCTGATCTTTAGCGAAGATGTAGACAGATCTTATTCTCTCAAACTCCCTTCATATCTTTCTGTCTTTCTCTCTTTCAATTTCTTTCAGGTCAAAAAAAAAAAACAACCTTATTAGCATGCTTGCCTTATTGGCATTGGCAAGGTTACATTTCCAAAGTTTTCAAAGAATGAATAAATATTGCACACATATTCAAACACACAGATAATCGAGGTATTGACAATAAAAATGCGGATATATTTGAATGTAAATGTAAACGTGTGCAGGTACAGGCCGTTTTCAACCTTTTTGCATAGTAAGAATTCTCATTTCTTGTTGCTACATTTTCACATTGCAGTTATAGGATGTAGATTTCATTTTAAAATAATTGAATTGCAGTTTATCATCTTTTGATAGCCCTTTCGTTCGTTTTATGGTACGTTATGTCTGTTGAGTGTGTACGTGGTTGGGTTCTCACTATTGATGAGAACTGTGTGTTTGTAGCCAATTGCAACAGTAGTTTATTTTGATTTGATGATGGTTTAATCCTGTCAAGTCAGTTTGTTTTAGAGACGGCAAAAACCTTTTCTTCGCAATTGATTAAGAAGTGGAAGACTTTGCCTTATTTTAGTTGATTTGTTAGTCAGTTACCATCCACAGAGTTTATATATCATCTGATGTGTGACATTTTGGTAAGAAGCCAATTTGGCATTTGTTCAGCATATATCTGTCACTAGAGAAGTGGATGAATTTGCTCTTGTATTTTACATATGTCTCTGTTTACAAATATCCCACATTAATTATTAGAGTCACATTTTGGGTTAATGAATCATCGCTATCAGATGCTGGGAATATGCTCATCTAGAACAGAATGAGTTTGAAAATGTTTTTCATGGTCAGTGCAGATTTATTTTTAGCAGTGTGGTACAGAGTTTGTTGTTATTAAGGGAGATATTATTGGTTTTGCAGTTGTCTGAAGGTTCATGATAAGGTTTGTTTAGTGTGGTCCACTTTTCTCCTTTCATTTTTGCAATTAGTGTCCTCATTTGGATCTGTCTGATATCTGTTTCTCTTCCTGAAACCAAGGCGAGGAAGTATCCTCTGTGTTCCTGAGGTCTTGTCTTCTTTGCCAAGCTTAAAACATATTTGAAAAGACATATGTAACCTTGGACCACAAAACCAGCTAAACCAGTCAATTTTTTGAAATTGAGATTTATATATCATCTGCTATAAGCCAAATAAATAAGCTTTCCATTGATGTGTGGTTTGTTAGGATAGGACAATATTTGGCTGAGATGCAACTATTTTAAAACCTGGAATTTGAGGGTGCAAAACAATCAAAATATTGAGAAAATCTCCTTTAAAGTTGTCCAAATGAAGTTCTTAGCAATGCATATTACTAATCAAAAAGTTTTTATATATATACAGTAGGAAATTTACAAAATATCTTCATGGAACATGATCTTTGTTTAATATTCTGATGATTTTTGGCGTAAAAGAAAAATCAGTAATTTTGACATCATACATACATCATAAAATGTATTTTGCCTATTGCTACAAATATACCCGTGCTACTTAAGACTGACCCCAGTCATAAGGGTCAGTTTTTTTAAATTGAGATTTATATATCATCTGAAATGAGCTAAATAAATAAACTTCCCATTTGATGTAAGGTCATATATGTGACCTTGAACCACAAAACCAGTCATAAGGGTGCAAAAAAATCAAAAAAGTTCTTAGCAAGGCATATTACTAATCAAAAATTAAGTTTTGATATATTTATGGTAGGAAATGTACAAATATCTTCAAGGAACATAATTCTGTCCCTTGCAATATATTTTTTGGCTAGATCTACAAATGTAAATTGCTACCCGTGCTACTTACGACTGGTTTTTGTGGTTCAGGGTCATATATTTCATTTTAAACAGCCTCCTTACTCATAAATGGCCTATACGCACTCAACTGCCATGTGTCAGGTTAGGCAGATTTGGGTTTTGGAATTCATTGTGTTCAACTGAAAGTGTAGATTTGAATCTTGTTTGTTACAAAGTACTTAAAATATAAGATTAACAAAGTGAATTAAAGCGTAATTTTGAATGACAGTAATTCCTATGCTTGCGGACAGAGGCCATATGGATAAATGATCACAAAGTCGTGTTAATAACGCATTTGGCGTTAGTGTGTGTGTCAGTGTGTGCGTGCTGACTAGTTCTAGTTCTAATCATAGCTGGCCATGTCCAGTTTTTTTGCGTTTGGATGAGGCGGTAATGAGAATATTCTGCAAGCATTATTCCCCGTCTGAGAATATTTAGTTCCTCTGAAAAGCGCCGGCTGAAATAGGTCACTCTAACACCCGCGAGTGCCTCTTTAAAGAACATCGAATCCATTAAGAGAGATCTTGTTCCCTAGATTATTTTGGCCCTGTTTTGCCATGGAAATCAATTTTGAACAAGCTCTCTAGTTTTTGTGCTCGTGAGAAGAAGCCTCTGAAGTTCGCCTTCACGGTGGAGACCGTTCTTCAGCAGGCTTCCTCGGTTAGCTGAGACGAGAAACTCTGTGTGAGGTGACGTTTAATAACCAGAAGCAGGAAGAGAGTGAAATGGAGCCGTGGAACTGTCAAACACAATGGTTTTATTGACGAGCTAAAGCTACCGATGATCCCCGATCTCGTGTCAGAAGCTCGGCTCCGGTAAACAATGTTGGCCCTGCACCTGTGCTCTTTAATATCTCAATAACTCTCCATAAAACCAGGGCGGCCTATTCTTTGCGCTCATTAAAGCGCCCTCCGCATCTGGAGCGGCCGCCGCTCTCTTTTAATGTGGTCCGCGCACAACGCCGAAGAGTTTTTCAACTGTTTGTTCTAGAGCGTGTGTTTTCTTTTCCAAGTATGCGGAGCAATGTGGCACCTTTCAGATATTTTGCAGCCGTAATCTTTAGATAGAGCAGTATTTATTGTCAGACAGCACACTCTCTCATACTAATAGACAGGGTGGACTTCAAAGGGGGAACACAAATAGACTGGCATTGTCCTGTCTCTATATCCTCTAGAGTTCAAAGGAAGAGTTTTGAATAGCAGTGTTTCCAAAGCCTCTCTTTCAAACCTGCTGGGATGTAAAGCAGGTAACCTGCTATTGATACACGAGAACACACACACACACACACACACGCGCGCTCGTGTATATGTTCGTTCGCTAGTAAATGCTTCTTGCGAGCAGCATCTCGTAATCGCGGCGGGATAATAAAGCTGGGAATGAAAGTAAACACTTTATTTTGCCGTCTTTGCTCGCCGCCTCTCCGAATAAACAGGTACTTTAGGATATTTGCAGATTAGCAGAACGACGCTTTTGCGCTGACTGATGTGTGACAGACAGACAGGCATGAGAGCCAAACAGATGTCGGGTACAGGAGTGGGCGCCCTCCCTAAAGACTGATTTAATGAAGAACCGCGGAAAGAGAGCGGGTTAGAGGAGAAAGACAGAAGGAGAGAGCGAGGTAGCGTAAGATGTAGAGAAGAGAAGGGCTGAGAGGGGGAGAAGGAGATAAAAGAGTGAGTGGAGTACGCACATCAAAGACTTGCTAATGATGCTGGATGCCATTAGGGCTTGTAGTGGCCTTTGTTTCGGCTTCCTAACACCTGCAATTTGTTGAGGGCTTTCTATGCCCCGCTGAATTACCCACATTTGCATGAGCACTGAGTGAATACCGGAGGGATAAAAGTGGGAGATTTTGCCCCGCTGCATTTGGACTTGAATGTGGGCTGCGGCCAAATCTCGCCAATGTTCGGCATCTGTCTCAGCACTAACTCAGCTATTAGCCAACTGTGTCTAAAACATTTACCAAACTAGTCTTGTGTCTAAATAATTTACCAAACTAGTCTTCTGTCTAAAAGATTTACCAAACCAGTCGTGTCTTTGTCTGTTGATTCGCATGAACTCAAGTGCGTTTCCTCAACTATGGGACTTTTTTTAAAAAACAGTTTGGAAACTTTTCACCATGGCTTCATAATTTATTTTTGTTACTTTTAAAAAATACTTTCTTTGAACGTGATTATTGTAGGCAGATTTTTGCTCCTAAAATATGAAAATCATAATATGTTTCTAAAAAAAAAATGTCATTATTTGTTACCCTACTCTCAGTAAAAAAATGTTATGGTTTTTGAAAACTTTTTTCTTTTTGGGGTAATGTTTTATGCTTACCAAGGTGGCATTTATTTGATCAAAAATATAATTAAAACAGTAATATAGTGAATTAGTTATATAATGTTTTTTTAGAAGTAAATATTCTTGTGATCAAAGCTGAATTTTCAGCATCAGTCTTCAATGTCACATGATCCTTCAGAAATCATTATAATATGCTGATTTGCAGACTAAAATAAATTAATTCAATATTAAAAAATCTTATTGTTGACAAAGCTGAAAAACAGTTGTGGTTCTTAATATTTTTATGGAAACCATGTTTTTTTTTTTTTTTTTTTTTTTTTTTTATTCTTTGATAAATAGAAAGTTCAACAGTTCATCATTTATTTGAAATTTATCATTTAAGTAACATTTTAAGTCTTTACTGTGACTTTTGATTGAAATTGTAGTACATGTGAAAATTATTTAGATTTATTTTATAATTTTACACAAATTGGCAATCAGACTACCAATAAATAAATAAATAAATAAAAACATTTACATTTGGGTAACACTTTACAATAAGGTTCATTAGTTAACATTAGTCAGCTACATTAGTTATGTATTAAAATCAAAGCTAACATTAGTTAATGTACTGTGAACTAGCATGAACTAAGTGAATGACTGTATTTTTATTATCTAACATTAACAAAGATTAAAGATGAAAGAGCTTGAAATATGAGAAATATGAAACATGATCTGTGAAGAAAACAGAAAATCTATGTAAATATATTTTTATTGTTTTACAAACTAGTTGTTAGTTTGTGAAATTGTATAAAAAGTTAAAATACGATTTAATTGTGTTTATATAAGATAATAATATCCTAGCTATAAAACTCTCTTTTAGCATACCGTAAGTTTTGTGTTAAAATATTGTGTTGAGTACAAAAATTAAATACAGTAAGTAGTTGTGACATGCGATGAAACAGGATGACAAATTTGTCCTGTGATCTAGTGTAAATCTACTGTTAAACACTGAAACACAGAAATTAAATAGACTGTGAAAATCTTTCCAAAAGTGCCCATAGTTGGATAAAGAAGTTTCAGCGTAAAAAAAAAAGCGCTGGATTCTGTAATCATGAGGTATGAGCTGAAGACCCTCCTGCATGAGCACGGCCATATGGAAGCGCATGTAGCCCATATCTCCTGAAAATGAGCTAAAGTTTCTTTTCCTGCGGGGCTTGGATAGAGGTCTGGGGAAAATCAGAGCATGAAATTGCGATTAGCCCCTGTTGTTTGTGCAGACCAGGAATAGGCTACAGGACTTGGCATGGCCGAAGGTGTAACCTGTTTTGTTTGGCCTTGCTGAAGCCCTCCCAGATGGTGCTCGCAGCTGCCACTGAGTAAACGCAAGCAGGGCGAGCGCTGAGAGAAGTGGCCAGGACCTGTTTACATTCAGGAGGCAAAACAACAAATCTGTCCCTTACAGTCAGGACAAGCTATGGAAAGAAACTGTCTCAGTTCAAACGGTTTCTTACAGCACATCATAATGTACCCACATAACAATTATGGAAAGTAATTTACCTGATTAGCTTCTAATCATTAGCTTCTCTACACAAAGTGTCATCGAATATGAGTTCTGTGATCATAACAATTAAAGTGGTTAAATCAGTTTTATTTAGATACTATTATAGTTTTTATTCATATTTTTGGTTGTGGTTACTTTAGTGTAGTAATTTTGCCAGTTTTTTTAAAATGTCTATATAGTTTATATTATTTTTTATTTCTAATTTAGTTTTAGTTATTTTAGTATACCAAATGTGTAAAATGGGAGTAGTTTACTGGCAACTTGTTGAAATAAAATAAAAGTTTTTTGTTAGATTTTATTTCAGTTAACATTTATTTCAAGTAACTTTTTCATGGTTTTAGGTTTTGTTATAATTATTGACCCTGGGTTGGATGACTAATGGGATATAATATATAATTACTACAATACCAGACTAAATCTTTAATAACTCAACTGTGACTGTGATTCAAACAGATTAAATGAAGTGCATTGCTTAAGTCTCCTGATTTTTATTTTGAGAAAAAGACGTCAGTAATCTCTCAGGTCAACTTTAAAGTTTCAGAAGAGGTCGCAATTATTTCTCAAACTGTGATCAGATTTGGCAAGATACTTTGTTTGAAAATTAATCTTAATATAAACTCATATTTCTCATCAAATTCTTCCAAGAGCAAATAATCTGAGCTGCCATCATATACTTCATATCTCTATTATTGTAAGTCACTATTGACTCATTCGAGTCTATATGCATTTCTTGGATTTACAGGGAAAAAATGCGATAAATTTGATTCTTATGTCCTTTGAGCTATTGAAATGCTGTGGGATTTGTGGTTTTTGCAGCTCTATTTTCCATCGTTCAGTGGTTTGAACAATATCTCGAATTCCAGTTGGATTCCTATTGTTTAATATTAATTTGTGTACAAAACTGTTTGTTGATAAGAGATTCTAGTGAAATCTGAATGTTAATTATCTCACTGTCTGTGCTCAGACTGAAACGTTTGATTAATTCAGCAATAAAGAAAGCCTCAATTGTCCCAAGGACAAACATCTGCACAGGGCTTCAAACCCCATTAGACTGAATCTAAAATTAGTAAACATCCATGAACTAGATGTTCTGGCCCCTCCGTCTAATCCGAAACCTCTGATCACGCTCGAGGAAGCCAGACGTGACCCCGACAATTACCCCGGGCCGACGGGAACAGAGCGGGTCAGAGCCGCGTTGCCACACACAGCGGCGAGCGGGTGTTTAAGGGGCGACCTCTCCCTCATCTCCTGACCCAAAGCCCGTCAGCGCACCGCTCCAGCCTGAACGCAGGCAACAGTATCAGATTTCAGGGGAAAATGTTGGAAATTAGCAAGAGCAGAGTCAGGCTACACAGCGTCGAGGGCAGAACACAATGGCAGCTTTCTGTCAGGGAGAAACTTCAAAGGGCTGCTGAGTGACTACTCTGAGTTGGACTTTGTTGTAGATCACTGAGGAAATTCACAGATGTTTTCTCATACGAGACACCATTACAGAGGCTCTCGTAGCCAGTAGCCCCGAGCATTTCTCTGCCTTTCCATCTCTCCTGCTCTTGTGTGTGAGACAGATGTGGAACCCCTTTTTTCTTTTTTCAGACTTTTTGCTTTATTTTCCTCTGCTGTCTGTCCACAGAACATGAAAAGTTAGACAGGGCTCTGACCTGTCCGAAAGAAGCCTTAAAAAATCAAGAAACTCACTGTTGATGCTTTTATCAAAAACTTACGGGCAATGCTGTGATAATGCTGTCAAAAGTTGTGCGTCAGCACCAAACTCTTGTAGATTAGACTGATATTTGACAATATTTGCATGTGATTTGATTAGCCTACTGTTTCTAGCCATCTAGATTATCAACATGATCAAAACTTTCCTGGAAAACCTTTTGCACACAATCTGACTGATGATTCAAACTTCTTTATTTACCAAGTAAAAGGCCATTTAATGTAATTGTAAAAAAACGTCTCCCATTCAGCTCATGGTTCACATGTCTTTTGATGTAAAATCTTTATTGATTTTTATGGAGTCAATAAAAAAATAACCTTCATATTGTTAATAATATTTCAAGATGAACACTTATTGGACTGAAGCTACTTAGGTTTATTATTTGATTATCCATGCATTATTTTTAGAAACATCATGTCAAAATGTCTCAAATATAATACACAAGTATTTTGAGGAGCATTTATTTTTTCATTTCTCAATCATTGTATTGCATTCACTATATGTTTTGCCCACAACAATAAAAACTAGAGAGCTAATCATAAAACTAAGCATTTTAAATGTGATCTTACTAAAACATATCATTAGGAGATGTAGAGTAACAACTGATATGGTAACACTTTACTGTTAACATTAGTTAATGTATTAACTAACATGAATAAGCGATGAACAATACATTTATTACATTTTTTATTAATCTTTGTTAATGTTAGGTAATTGAAATGCAGTTGTTCTTTGTTAGTTCAGTGCATGAACTAATATTAACAAACACAACTTGTGATTTTAATAATGCATTAAATGCTGAAACTAACATTAGCTAAGATTAATAAATGCTAGAAGTAATGTTCATTCTTAGTCCTTGTTATCTAATGTTAACTAATAAATCTTATTGTAAAGCGTTACCACTGACGTCTACATGCATTCAATGTACTCTGCTCATTTTTAACAAATAATTGATTTACATTACAATCTTACATGGCTAAATGCTGAAAACTAACTACCTTCTTTTTTCTTTTACAGATTGCCTTCTGCAGCTTTTTGCTACAAAATGTTCTGTATATGTAAAATAATGAGGGGTAATTATTTATGTATGCATTATTTTCACAGTATTTGGATGTATGTATTTATCATGAAGTACAAAAGTGCTATTTATCAGTTTTCTTGTAAAATAAAAAGGAAAATGCATACTGTGGTTAATTATATAAGGACTCTGCATGGCAGCCTGTTGAACTGTTAATATTTAAATTAATATGTTGCCAAACAACATGATTAGATGAGTGATGGCTGATTCACTGTACTTCATTTGTTTCTTTTTTTCTGTTTAGTCTGAGCTGTTTATGAGCAACATGACCACAGAACAAAGTGTGTACATCCTCATGAGAAAGAGTGATCAGCTGCTCAATAATGTGCTTTCTTCACTTTACAGAAGCAGAGCGTGTAAATGAGCAGGGCTGTAATGTGAGACCTGCTGTTCCAGTAACGGTTTGGTACAGATCTTAAATCTACATCACTGGTTATTATAAACTCCCCTCTGGTGATAGATTGATTCCAACTAAACAGTAAAGATTTTAAAAATATATAACATCTGGAAAGTAACACACTGCATTGTTGTGAGTTTGGGTGAAGTTTCAGCCTTGTACAGTGTTGGTGTTCTCGATCCAATCTTGCCAGCTGTTTTGTATCCTAATCCTAATCTACCTAAAAAATAAAATAAACAATATCAAGTTTTGTCATTTATTGTGTACCGGCTCCTTTTAAAACTCATTGCATGGACTGAATTAAGGTTACCAGAAATGTGAATACCAGAAATATATTCACATATAAGGAGAGGTTATAACAGTATGCACCATATAATTGGGGGTGACTGTTAAGAAGAATAAACAGAATTGTGCCCTCTTGCAATTCTCTATGGACTGCAGGAAAACTGAGATCTCCTCCCGGTGGGAATCCCCCTCCTTCCCCCATTACTATGTGAGAAACCTTAATCCCATCAAAAGAGCTGATCTGCTTCAACATCAACCACTCCAAACTGCTCGAAAGGGACAGTTTAAAAAGTCATAGATTAGACACATCTCTCCGTGGGTGTTTACTTGTCTTGTTTTTTTATTTAGCCTACTACTCACATTTAAAGTTGCACTGATACGACAGCCTGCAAAACTTTGAAGCTCCTAAACGCATCCTACTTTGAACCACTTTTGGTTTTTAGTTCTCACTTATGATGCTTAGTGTTTGATTCCTGTGATATTTGTGGAGGTGTCACATGTGCTGAAGACTGGGTTGCACTGAAGGCTTGACTGGTTCAGGGCGGAGCAGAGGGAGGAGAACTGGAAAATGTTCAGACTTTCTCAAAGATTGGATCTCCTCCTCTTGCCAGCCTGTGAATCATCACACAACTAAGACATCATCATCATCACCATCATGTCACCTCCACACCTGGATGTCTCGACGTTGACTTTCACGGGGTGTTGTGGGATTGTTCTTTCCTAAATTAATTGTCTTTTTAACTATGAAAACAATAAGCAGATGCTAGTTCTTTTTGGTCTTTAATCACAAGCAATTAGTGTAACCAAAGGAAAAGTGATTTGAGAGTTGCTTTGTTGACTTCCTATACTTTAATTATTTGTTAAAAATTTTGTTGCCATTAAATCTGTTGATCACAGTCATGTGTTTCAGACATATTTTAAGGTTCATTATTACTGTATTAAAATGCTATTATTGCATTTACTCACAGGACATCTAATTATTACATAAAATATTCATTGTCAATTGCACAAGTTTAATGTCTGCATTAGTGTGTATATATACTGCATACAATATCAGCAGATTTTATGACATGTTATATTATGAATAACTGCTAATATGATTTTTGGAGCGAGCCAACAAGTCAAACTCCTCGCAAGTGTAACTAACGTAGGCAATAATCGTAAATTTCGGGACAGAAAAAGTACGTGTGAACTTCCCACTGAGTCAAATGATTCCTTCCTCTTGAAGTTATCTCATAAGCCTGTACCAGATCTCTGGAGATAACACACAGTCCTATTGTCGCACAACAAATCCTTAATTACAGAAAGGGGGATCGGGTGACTCCGGCATCCAATAGCGGGGGTCTCCAGGCGGCGAGGGGGTCTTTGATCAAGAAAATCCAATTATTTGTGTATATACATTTCCCACATAGTGATTACTTCATTAATTGTCCCGCCTTTATCCCCACCCGTCCCATCCCCCCCTAATAATCAGCCCTTTTATCCAGACCAACAAACACACCATAGGAGCTTTGTGTGGATTCAGAGGATTTGCTTCCCCCTCTCAAAGAGCCGCTCTTCTTTGATGATTGGGCAGCGGCGAACTTCAAAGTCATAAATCTCACTCCTGACTGGCTGGCGGCCCACCAAAGTCCTTATCAAATCCAAAGAAGTGATCCTTCACTCCCTCAGATAGTCCAGGGATAGCTGGAGGAGAGGAAGCGACGCGACCGCACTTTCCATGAGAAGACGTATTCAAGTATTTTTCAAGAAGTGAATTTGGCTGCTGTAAATCGGGAAGCTTGAGGAACTCGAGGAAGTGTTGCCATGGCAGCTGTGGCTGTGCTGAGGAACGACACACTACAGGCATTTCTTCAGGTTCGTCAAAAGTTTCAGATATTGTTGAAAATGTCCTGCGCAACGCGCAGATAACGCGAATAAACGGGGGTTGTTGTCGAGAAGTGTCTCTGAACTGCGCGAACTCCTGCTGATAACGAGTCAGTTCTACTTTATTTGGCGATTTCAGTTCGAACGATTTCATATTTAACATGCAGCACGTAAACAAGACTGTACGAACTGTAGCACTTCCTTCGTCTTTATGTTAAAACGATGTTTCCATCCATTTAAATGGCGATTACTGAGTTTTTGAGAGTTTCAGATGTTCATAATCAGTCATTCAATTTAGTGGGACAAAAGCGCAATAAACTTGTTTTGCACTTTATTTTACATTGATTTTAAAGTTGGTTTAATGCATCTCTTTTTTGCTTGAACGTTACTGTAAACATATTTCCCCAACGCAGCTAAAGTTATGCATATTCAAATAACCAAATTCCATCGTTTTGTCTAACTTGAGCAGAAATCAAATGACATTTAACTGGCTGATTAATGATTCATATCCTTCAAAAACGCCAAGGTAAATTTGTTTTTGTGGAGAATTTTGTATGCATCTTTGAACAAAACGTGGAAAAGTTTACCTCAAAAGTTCAATCTGATCTTTAAAAAGTCTTTTGAAACATGTGTCATGTGTAATTGTTTTAATGTGGCTCTTTCTTACGATCCAGGATCGCACTCCCAACTCCTCGCCGGAAAACAGCAAACATTCTCCTCTGGCACTTCTAGCAGCGACGTGTAACCGGATCGGTCATCATCACGGATCCACTCCCACGGACTTTATTCAGGTTCCCTACGACACGACCCTCGGGTCTCCGTCACGGATTTTCCACCCTTGGAGTAACGAGGCGAATCCCCAGTCCTCGCTTTCCAACAATTCTTCCTTTGGACTATCCTCGAAATCTCACCTGCAGGGCTCCTACACCTCCCACCATGAGCTCCCGTTAACCCCTCCGGCCGACCCCACGTATCCGTATGATTTCTCTCCAGTCAAGATGTTGCCATGTTCCATGCAGTCGTTACAATCAAGCTGCCCGCCGACCTATGTGCCCGCAGTCACCTACGCGGCGCCGGCCCCCATCCCGCCCGCCATGCCCGGTTTCGTGCCGGGACACTCGGGCCTGGTCCATCAGCAGCAGAGACAGCTGTCTCCGAACCCGGGGGAGGATATACCATGGTGGAGCCTTCAGCAAGGAAACCACGTCAGCCACCCGTCGACCCTCGGCCCCCACCGCTTCCCCATCCAGAGGGGTTTGGTGCTGGGACACACAGACTTTGCACAGTACCAGACTCAAATCGCAGCCCTCCTCCACACCAAATCCCCCTTGGCCACCGCCAGGCGCTGCCGGAGATGCCGGTGTCCTAACTGCCAGTCATCCAGCTCCAGCGATGAGCCCGGGAAAAAGAAACAGCACATCTGTCACATCCCCGGATGCGGGAAAGTATATGGCAAAACCTCCCACCTGAAGGCGCACCTGCGCTGGCACTCGGGAGAGAGACCCTTCGTGTGTAACTGGCTCTTCTGTGGGAAGAGCTTCACCAGATCGGACGAGTTACAGAGGCACCTGAGAACTCATACCGGGGAAAAACGCTTTGTGTGTCCAGACTGCTGCAAAAGGTTCATGAGGAGCGACCATTTGGCCAAGCACGTGAAGACGCACCAGAACAAGAAGAGCAAAAATCACGAAAAGAGCTCTGATTACGTCAAACGAGAAGACCTGAGACCTGTGTAGTAGACTTGGATGAGCATAGACTAGTGCAATATATATATATAAAATCTTCAGGATCCTCATGAAGTGGAAAGAAGTTTTTTATTTTTTCATTAAAAAGGTTGATGAGACTTGCAAGACTGGGAGTCTTTTTTTGGACTTGTAAATATAATTTTCAAGTCATTCTCAGTTCCTAAAGGAACCCTGGAAAATGTTTCCCGTCCCTGAGCTACTCAAAACATTAACAAGTTTTAACTTGTGTTCAGATCTCTGTCTTCGGTGGAAGATTTCTTTATTCTGTAAATATATTGATAGCTTTTGTTGAATGAAAGTGTCAGTTCTCGCTCCTTGTGGGGTGTTTTAGCATGCTATTGAAAACCATCTGTTAAACTTTCAAAATTATTGTGTGAAAATAAAGACTATGACCTGTACATGCCATTGAAACATAAGGCGGTGAAGTGGAGTTATTAAAAGTGCATAGAATTATTTTTTAAAGATGAAAACAGCAAGTTTGAATTCAAGTAAGTTTTATAGTGTGTATGAAACGCTTAACAGAGAAACAGTGAAACTCTGTTAAAAATGTCTGGAATGAGCGGAGAATGAAGCACTGTGAGATTTATCACTTTGGTATCACTTATCAGTTCAAAGGACAGCTTTTATACAGATTTTAAGAACAAACTCAGCAAAAATGACAATAAAGCAAATGTTAACTGACATCAGCTGTATTTTTATGTTTTTCGCAACGTCACTCATATGCATTTTGCAGATGCTGTCAGTATTTGATATGTTAAATATATAAACACATCCCCAAGCTACTCAACAAATCAGTTTTTTTGCAAATGCAATGCATCAAAATCTAAAAATCGCATTAGTGAAATAACATGAGTAATCATATGGCGGATGTGTTATGTTAGACCATGTCACGTTCTTAAGTTCATATAATACCATCTGTGTGACCCAATTAGAAAATGGAATATTAGTACTGTGGTGTTCAAATCTGCTCCATCTAGATACAACATATTCAGATGCACTGCAAGTAATAGCAAAATCTCATTTCTATGCGGATCCTGATGTTGTTTTTGCTGAACTGAAATCAAATTTTTAACCTCAATCTGTGCATTCAGATTTTGGTTTCTGCCAATTCAGTCTAAATAATAGAAATAGTATTGTAGTTCATTCTAAATTAGGCTACTAACAGTTCTGCACATTTTGCACTGAGAAAGACAGCAGCACAGAAAAAAAAGTGAGGTTTCAACTTACAATTTATATTATCTTGCATGCCTTGACAAACCATTTCATACATGACAACATCTAAAGACGGCATTGCTAAACCAGATTAGAATACATGACGTATGTGTGTATTATTGATATTTGGAAGGGGAATTTTTGGCACCTCGAAAAATGTTCTATGGTGCAGTTTCTCCTGCAATAGCGCCTCCATTGGTAAAATCCTGGCACAAATCACTAAAACCATCTCTAATGTTTGCCCGCTTACCTGTGTTTAGAGGATCTAAGCTGGTTGTTATAGCTGTACTAGTTAGGGTTAGTCTCTTAAGTGACATAGGCTATATCTATACATACAATATCTACTACAGCAACACCTTAACTACAATTAACTGCATTTATAATTGTTATAGTTTTGCTGTAAATTGTAAATTAATATTCTTTGAAAATGCAGTTATTTTTCTGTTTCTTAAACACACTATACAATAACATTTTATTCAGATTCATAAAATCTTCTTCACTGATAACATACACTGACAGGTTGTTGGTCGCTTTGGATGACAGCATCTGCTAAATGCACAGATGTTAATTGAATCGTAGTTAAAGTTTCTAACAAATGAGTGCTTTGTAATGTGTTCCTGACATCATGTACTTCTGTATCCTTTAAATTTCTAGGAAAAATATTTCTGTTTATTTTCTGTTTATATTCATGTTTATTTATTTTATTAATCTTAACACCACTTCAGGAAACCCATAATTCTAGTTTCCTAACTCCTAATACCAATCATTCAATCATGCGCTGGGTCTTCATCCATAAACATGAGTGAGCTCAGTGTTTTTACAACCACATTCTGAATTATGTAAAGGAGAGAAGCTCCTTTTTTTTCCAACTTAATCTTAATTTGTAAATATGTTGATTTAACATATTTAAACTTAGTTCTTTCATATATATTACTGTCATAAAGAATAGTGATTTTCTCAACATGGAACCGCTTATTGTTATTTGCTGCACGTGTAAAACAAGAAGACAAATTATCATAGTCATCTCTTCACATTCATTCATGTTTTTAGCAAGTACTGTCTTAATAGAGTGATATAAAAATACACGATCAGTAAGTTAGGCCTTAAACATCATGAGAAGCCCATACCAATTCGTCAGTTTACTAAAACATGTTCAATTCACTAAAAAAGTGTTGGAATTTACTTATAATAGTCAATTAATCATGTTGTGTTGAGTTTTTAAGTAATCTTGATGCACAAACAACATATGTCAAGTGCTTTAGTAAATGTGTCAGTCATGCCGTAGAACTAATAATAACTCAAAATGTCCCATTAGGAAGTTAAAAACTGGTTGCTGAAGGATCTGCACCAAGAGCCTTTTCAGGTACGGAGTAACATGTCTCAATGTGCCACTGCACCAGCAAGCAGTGAATTCTTCCCATAGGGCAGAAAAGGCTGTTCCTCTCCTTCAGAGAGTGAGATATGGTCAGGCTATCACAACAACACATGTGGCTTTGCATGGAGGGACTGCTGGAGGGAGTTTGTGTTTAAGCCTCACCGTGACCTGATCTGAATGCCACACTCTGATCTTCCTTTGATGTCAGTCTGTTGAAAGTCTGGCAGAATCAGGCATTTAGACACACATACTTAAACATGCATACTTGAAATCTAACATGTGCTTGTTTATTTTAGAGTATTAAATGTGGAAAAAAAATAAATAAATAAACCCAGGCCGGGCTGAGCATCAAAGGTTGTTTGGGGTGTGTTTAAGAGCATCACTTTTGACTTGAGAATGAAGTGATGCTTTGCGTCAGAAAATTGATACATTTCTCACCTCAGCCTCACCTCAGTGTCTCATGTTACTTTTTATTTCCTTTCCTTTATTCTCCCCAAAACAACACATTTATTTTGTAAAGCAAATACATTTCATTAAGTCATTATTTTATTAAGATAATTTACTTTGTGAAATCCTTCCACTAAAACAGTGGTTCTCAACTCCAGTCCTCGTGGCCCAGTGCTCTGCGCATTTTGTATGTCTCCCTTATTTAACGCACCTGATTCAGATCATCAACTCGTTAGGAGAAAGATCCATGAACTGAACTAAGTGTGTCAGATTCAGAAACATACAAAATAGCCCTAATACTTGTTTCTGTGCATTACAAATAATAATCCACTATAGGCAGGGTGGATTGCTAAAATAAGCAGACCAAGGCTATGGCTAAAATGCTGTACTGAGCAATCAGAAGCCAGGGCCAAAACTATTCATATATGCACAATAAACAAACAAACAAACAAAACTTTTATTTATTAATTCATTCATTCATTCATTCATTCATGCACGTTGAGATGTCTTGAGCATTCTTTTTAGGCTATGAAATCTTTACATCATAATAATCATGGGATTATTATTATCATTATCACTGCTTACCTGAAGCATATGATCTCCTGTCCACATTCAAAAAAGTCAAATGTCTAAGAACAATGTTTAATGATATCCCAGCGGCACCTTGATATCATTTTCACATCAGATATTTGTTAAAACTTGATCAAGATGCTGTAACATCATTTTAAATTCAGTTTGGACTGCAATTTCTTCCAGTGGTAGCCTAAGTGGGTGAAAACAGGAAGTTAATCCCACACTAAAACTTGTTTAATGCATATGTAGGCCAATATGTTTGACATTCAATTTACATAAAATCAACCTCGTGTCAAGATTCTGACGTCTGTTTGATTTGCATATTGCTCCTGATTTTCAACATCAGTTTAATGTCTTTACAAACATAGTACAATTATTTAATTTTAATATTTTATTTTTGCTTTTATTTTATCTACTTAATGTGTCTCAGGTGCATAGACGAAAAAGGTGCAAGCCATGACTGAGCTTTGCAGATCGCTACTAATATGCCAGCGCCATCTTGCGTCGACTTGAGGTTCTGAGGCTACAAAGTGTAATCATATTCTGCTTCTTTTCACTGAAATTACTATGGCATGAATGGATTATTTAAACAAGACATGATCTTTTCGACAGCTGTATTTATAATCCATAGGTGGGTATAGTTCCACAAATTCGCGTTACAGTCAAGAACAGCAGTGTTTTTTTTTTTTTTTTTGTTTTTTTTTTTTTTTCTCAAAATGAACGTTTAATCGCATCCATACATCTACTGCAAGACCAAAAAACTTGCAATAAATGTGCTTTATTAGGTAATTACCACAAATATCTATAATGCTAATGTCTATGTAAAAATACTGATAGAAAATTAGATAGCTGGACTGTTAAAAAGTTCTGAAGTTTCTTAAGTTACACAATAAGGGTTTCTTTGTTCAACAAACGCACACATAAATTTAGAACCTGCGGTGTAACAGTAATTTTTAAAAAACTCTATTGAACAGAAAATTATTCTCCATAGAATAGACTTTTTTTGAGTTGGAAAAACCACTGAAGAACCTCTTTGTAAACAATAAACCCCATATGATGAGTTTTCAATTTGATTAACTGAAGCTTAATAAATACTTAGTGCTGTTTTTGTTGTAGTGCTTTTGCAGATTTGAGTCACAGAGGGAGCTGTCCAGGTGCTGAAGCGCCACAACGATGTCGTACATAAATATTGAGGTACAATATGACAGAATCTAGCTATCGGTATTATTCCTATACCGTGGACGCATTCTCTCGTTTCAAAATGATTAAGGAAAATAAAGCTTAAGGAAATCTTATCACCTTCATGAAAAAAGGTAAACGTAAAAAGCACTGCAAGCATGAACTAAGAATGTGGGTGTGAACCGCATGAGTCTATTACATTAATTGAACGCTTGCTGCCACCATGTGGAATGCTCCTACAACACCAGTCTGAACAGCATTCCCATTCGTGTCCAACATTTAGAACTAAAACTTCTCAGACAAGAGCTTCTCTTTTCAAGGTTAAGAAGATCGCTTGCCCTTAAATATATAGGCTGATCCTTCAAAGCTCGATGAGTATCACGCTTATAGATATTTATAATGAACAACCTGTTCAGAAACAGGTGATAAAATGCACGAACACTCTTGACATTTGGTGTTCTACAAGCACTGTTGTCCTTGATGATTCAAGGTCAGAATGACCCAGACTCCTCTCACAGCCTCTTAAGCTCCAGAGCAGCATGAAATGTATTGTGTTGTGCGTTGCTGTCGTGTGTGGCTGTTGTGTCAAACTTGCAAAGTGTTTGTTCGTGACTTGCGTTCTCATTTAAGGCACAAAGTCCTGCGGGAACGTGCCAGAGCTGTCGTAATGCCCGTGCTGATGCTTCTGTAGAAATGAGATGTGTTTCAGAGCCAATCTGATGTTGTGGAGAGGGTCCGAGGATTACTAACGCGCATGTAGTGTCGAATAAATAGGCGATTGACGCTTTGAGTAGCAGCAAATAAAACATTGCCTCCGGAAAGGTCATCGCGATCCGTCAATGAGATTTTTCGGCTGATATTTGTGAGCTGATTTTGGAGGAGTGAGGGCGCATCTGACGTCGAGGAAATTTAGTTGCCTGGAGATTTTGGATACTGTTGCATACTCTCGATTCTTTCACAGGTAAGCGGCTTCCTGTAGTTTTAAATGTTTTTGTTGATCGTGTAAAGTAAAACTGTAATTATTACTCTAACAGGTGCTTCACGACAGTCCGGCGTTCAGTAAAGCGCAGTCTATGCTTTTGTGCTTTATGTTCATTCGGTAAAGCAGTAAATTTTGTGTTATCCGAAAAAAAAAAAAATATTATTTTAATATAACAGTGGCAATCTATATTGCATACTGATATCAGGTTTCTATTAACCTTTCAACAGCCATCAGTTTCGATTATCCATATGTCACCTGAATTGAGAAATCAATATACACCATTTCTTAATCAGTGTTAACATGTGTAGGCTATATTAATCAAGACAATATGCGATTCCTGTTGGCATGATGATGAGCATCAAATCATTTCTGTGACAAACTTTTAGAGTACCGTTTCGGTTCAAAGGTATTATTTCAATGCAGAGGTCTCAAAATCATTTGACATATTGATCCAGGCTAGCATTTCATCAGTAAAGGGGGCAAAAAAAAAAAAAAAAAAAAAAAAAAGCAAAATCGTCATGGGTTTGTCATGGTATGCTTATTCTCGGCTTATTTGAGAAAGTTATCCTACAAGAAATCATTTTAAGGCTTGGCAACTTGTGTGCGCGTAATAGTTTAATTTTAAACAGCATCCACTTAAGTAATTCTTTATGCTGAAATGGTTTTGTTAAGGTTCTGTTCTGTTTTTCTGCTATTCTATGGAACATTTAAAAAATGTTCTGTTTTCAGAAGAGCTTGTAACCCAAAGAACCTAAAGTAGCCTATTTTATTTTTTAAAAGAAAAGAGTGGCACATGTAGACTATATGAGACCATCTAGTTCATTAGCATATTCGACATAATTATTGTTTTAATTTATGACATGAAAAATCTGTTTCAGTTAAATGATTGTAGATATGGACATTAAATTATGCAGGTATTGATGCTGAACTTCCCCTATATCTCCCCTGCAGTCAGCTTGACTTTTTTTGTCTGCTAAAATAGGAGCCGTTTCTCTGAGAGTGACAGCGCTCTTTGGATTGAGGACTTAAACACTGGGGCTGATGGCGGCGTCGGCACCCTCCTCCTCCTCCTCTGGCGGCGATCCGGATCCCAACTCGACAAATTTACGGCCACCTTCCTCAAGTAGGTCCATCACCGATAAACCGCTATTTCACTCCGGCTATTTGCTTTGTGGCCAACGTCATTAATCTTGTCGGTGAGGCGGGAAAACGGCGCTGTTCGCAACGCGTCAGGACCAACAAATCACCGCAGCATTGAGCGCGCCGCGGACCTCCCGCGCCAGCCGGCCAGCCAGACCAATGTCGTTGTCAACATAGGTGATGGCCTTTAAACACACCTGCTCAGAGGCAATTAGCGAAGACAGACGAGCCAACTCTGATGCGTCATTATTCATTTTAAATACATTTTTTTGCCGTGCTAGAAGTAGTAACAGGTAGGCTAATCTGTAAAACACGATTGTTTAAAATGTATTATGAAAATTATTTATCATTTTTATAATTTAATTAAATGATTATTATTATTATTATTACTATTATTATTATTATTATTATTATTATTATTACTCAGTAGTGTATTAAATATATTTTTGTCGTCTCCGTCTAAAGGAAAAAAAAAAAGGGGGGGAAAGAGTCTGTCTGTAGAAGTGTGTAATTATATGAAGTGTAGCTATAATTGTAGGAACTCTAAATCGGTACTAATGACTCGCTGCTCGCTTCAGTGTGTTTCTTTGTGATGGGGGAAGCACACAGCTCTGTTTATTAATTTCCTTATGACCGGAACAGAAACATGCTCTTCAAAAATTAGTCACGGCATATTGTGACTTTGTGTATGTCTGTAGGCTAGCTGCAGGGTAAATTCAATTCATCCTGAGCTCTGTTTTCTTTTTTTTTCTTTTCTTTTTTTTTTTTTTTTTTTTTTTTTTTTTTTTTAGATTGGCAATTGCATATTTTAATACTTTAATTCTCATATTTTTAATATTGTTTTTAAGAATTTACAAAAGCTATTTTGTAGCTTTTATAATTGTATTATTATTTAATTTATCATCGCTATTTATTCAATTCCATTATTCTACTCTTGAAGTGTTTTACACTCTTAAAAATAAAAGTTCTTTATTGGCATGGTTCCATGAAGAACCTTAAACATCCATGGAACCTTTCAAATGCAGAAAAGGTTATTAATAGTCGAAAAAGGTTCTTTAGATTTTAAAATGTTCTTCAAAATGGTTCATTTAGGAACTGTTCACTGAAAGGTTCAATGGGGAACCAAAAATGGTTCTTCCATGCAAAAACCTTTATTTTTAAAAGTGTATATGCAGTCTTTTCAAAACAAGATATCAGTAAATTCGGCATATAGGCCCCTATATAAATTTTAAAATATACAATTTAATCAGATTTCAAATAATCATTTTATATTTCCGTGCCACATTTATCTACCAAGCATGGCAATTATTTACATCACAGTCTAATAAAAGTAAATCAGAATTGCAGTTGAAATAGAAAACGATTTAATGCACCTGAGATGAATAGAGGAGAATCCATTTGGAGAAGAATGAGACGGAATTGCTGGGAGACGCTGGGCGGCTGAGCTCTGGACCGACAGAGATAATGAGCTGGTAAATGGTGCTGAACTCGTAATAGCGCTGCTGAGGATTTGGGCCGCAGGGGCGGGACCGCGGCGGAGCTCCAAATGAACCTCTTGTCCTGATTTGGCCTGTATTAATGCTGAATTCTGTTCAGCTGCCACATTAATTTCATATTAGTAGCATAAAGGATGGCGCATTTACCGCTTCGGTACATTTAGAAAGAGCGCCTCAATTGTATTTTGTGGATAGGCGGGAACCATAATTATCGCTTTATTTGCCAGATTACTCAGAGGTTTCGCCGTTTTTTCCCCGTAGACTATGACTGGAGTGGAGTCGCTCATGGATGTACGAGGAAACTTGGAATGAAGATATGCGGTAGGTTGAAAAAAAAAATAATAATAATAAACGTGACGTCTCTATAAACAATTCAGTAAATAAGAGGGGATTGTTTAATGGTTCGTAGGCCTGAAACAGCTATGCCAACGATTTTGAAATATTACCTGGCACTGTGGTGCATAATGTCTGTATTAATTGCTTTTTGATAAGCAGATGTGTTAGCGCCCCCTTTTGGTGGTTTCTGCTGGTCGCCTAATTGACAGTCAACAGCACCATAGCAATTACCTCCATTATGTACCCATGAATGGAGAAGACTAAAAATGCGTTTCTTTTTATAGACACATTTAAAGGGGTGAGTATTTGACTCGTCTGAAAAACTGAAGATGCACTGCAGTAAGAAGACTACTGAAAAAAAAAAAAAAAAAAAAAAAAACATTCTGAATATTACAGAATTTGCTAAATGTTGCTTAAAGAAAATTCCTTCGAAAAGGCGCGGTTATTCAAGATAAAGAATAGCTTTACGATTGTTTTGTCCGGCATATAGTTAGAATGGAGTTAAGAGGTGAGCAGATAAATCTATATGTGTCCCAAGAGAATTTATGCTCAGTGGAGATCTATTAAACGACGATCCGTCAAGCCTCTGTTTTGCCGCGATAACACAAGTCCTTTACATAATGCTTACTGATAAGAGGTGCTTTCAAAAGAAACGGTCTTTCATGAATTAGTCGTGCTAAGTCGGTTTATGGTTGTGTTTCATTAGATACACTAGATTCATTAGATAGAATATAAATAAGAAATTTCGAATATAAATAAGACTTCCTATAGAATGACAATGTGTTTTATGGAGTCAAAAAATATAGCCTATCATTTCTGAAAAACGATTTAAATGAAATATTACGTCATTTACAATAGGTTCATTTGGCGTACTTGAAATGTGGCGCTGCCGTGGTAGAAGAAGAGCGTTCATAAGCACCGCTTGAATGATCCCATATCAGCTGAGGAACACGAGGACGAGAACAATGAGAAAGCCGAAGAAGACAAAATGAAATAATCTGCAGTGGCGTTCATATGCGGATGGAAAGCGTCTGCTGCTGTCTCGATGCTGAGTTTTTTCTGTGTCTTGCTTAACTAACGTTATGCTATAATTCCTCTGTAGTAAATACAGTACGATGAGGTCTTAAATTCTGCTTTCAGGTAGATCTTTCGTTGTTTGTTGTTTTAAAACGAAAGCACCGTGTCAAGATACAAAATTAAAATAAAATATTTTTGTTTTTGCTGATTTTTATTATAATTTATTTTAAATTTAACGGACTATGGTCCCTAACATCACCCGCGCGTCCCCGGCGCTCAAGTCTCGGGCTCTGTGATGTTGAGGGTTCATTGGGCATTTACAGTCCATCTAAATCACTGTTACACTGATGTCATCAGTGGTGGCCTCCCCCCAGATAACCTATGCCATAAATACACATGAGTCGGACAAGTAAGAGCATCCTCACTGCTCCGAAGAGAAGTTTAAAGACATTTAATCTGTGTTAACTTATTTGCTGCAATGTTTGGGAATGGAAGCCGCTCATTTCAGTCTTCTTCTCTGTGTAATAATATAGGATTTTTGCAGAAGAGCAATAATGTTGACGACAAGAGCCGAATTGTCGGTTTTTTTAATGATCAGCAGCCAAAGAGCATTTTAACACGGGACAACGAGCGAGACTCTCGCTTCAGACGAACAGAGACAGACTTCTCCAATCTGTATGCAAGAGGTGAGTGACAAAAGCCAAATGCCGCTGTCTTACAGTAGTGTAGTAGCTTTTTGGATTTTACTAAAATAACTATTTTCTGGTGCATTCAGATGTGTTCAAATTATTAAAAAATACTTTGTCTAATATAATTTGCAATCGGATACTTTTTATTTTTTTTTATATTTTTTATATTTTTTTTATTATACATATTTCTTCTATGCAGTTAATTATGTTTTAGAATGAACAAAAATAAAATAAAATATATAAATTCCAAGGTTTTCAACAGTAAAGCAGATGTTACAAAGATGACCCTGCATGTCAATACATAGTTTGCATGTGAATAGTTGGTCAAAGTAAACGTTAACATGATTAACGTTTTTGTAAATGATTTGCATGATTTACATTTATGGCATTTATCATTATTTTCAGTTTAAATATTACAATTTTTTTATGTTTTTGAAGGAAGCGTCTTATGCTCACAGGCTACATTTATTTGATCAAAAATACAGTAAAAATGCCATATTTTGAAATGTTATTAATTAATTTAAAATTATTGTTTTCTATGTGAATATATTGTAAAATGTCATTTATTCCTGTGATGCAAAGCTGAATTTTCAGCATCATCACTTCAGTCTTCAGTGTCACACGATCCTTCAGAAATCATACTAATTTGCTAATTTGCTGCTCAAGAAACATTTCTTGTTATTATTATCAATGTTGAAAATAGTTGTGCTGTTTAATATTTTTGTGGGATTTTTTTTACATTAAACAATCAATATGAACCGAAAGTTCAAAAGAACAGCATTCATCTGAAATAGAAATCTTTGTAATATTATATATTTACTGTCACTTTTCGTCAATTTATTGCATTCTTGCTACATTTAAAGTATCAGTTTCCCTCTTTAAAAAGGAATTTCTTTCTTTCTTTCTTTCTTTCTTTCTTTCTTTCTTTCTTTCTTTCTTTCTTTAAAAAATAAAAAGAAAAAAGAAATTGAATTGTAGTGTGTCATATTTGCCATCAATGGAATGCATTCTATTTCAAAATATATTCGAATAGAAAACCATTATTTATAATACAACTGTATTTTGATTAAATGCAGCTTTGGTGAGTGTAAAAGACTTTTCCAAAAACATAAAAAAGACAAGAAAAAAAAAACTTAATTATTCAAACTTATTTTTATGTTAATTATGGTAACTGTCAGAACAAACAGAAATTTGATTGACTCATAAATGGTGTAACAAACCTGGTCACAGATCTACTTCCTGCTAAAAATGGTGAGGAGTATACGATGCAGTTCCTGTTGGAGGTGGTGGACATCCTCACTAACTATGTGCGGAAGACCTTCGACAGATCCACAAAAGTGCTGGACTTCCATCATCCTCACCAGCTGCTGGAAGGAATGGAGGGCTTCAACTTAGAGCTGTGTGATCAGCCAGAGAGCCTTGAGCAGATCCTGGTGGACTGCAGGGACACGCTCAAATACGGCGTCCGCACAGGTGACCCATACCTGCTCTTCCTGCCCTATTCAATGAACATTTCAAGAGCATTACAGTAACACATGGTGAGCATGTCTCATTTTCTTTCCTTGTTTCTCTGCAGGTCACCCAAGGTTTTTTAACCAGCTGTCTTCAGGTCTAGACATCATTGGTTTAGCTGGAGAGTGGCTGACCTCTACTGCCAACACTAACATGTGAGTTCCACTTTTCTTCATTCAGTTGTCATTTGTTGTGTTGAGTGAGTAAATTAATTTGACAGTTCAGCAATCTGACCATTGATGACTTTGTTTTTACACTGTTTATGAAGTTTTACAGTGCTTGCAAGACAAAACTGTAAGAATATTCCTCAGACTTTCTAGATAGGGCCTGTTATAAACCCCTAATGCTATGTTAAGTATAAAATTTTTGCTATTGATTTAGCCCAAACAGCTTAAATGTATAGCCTCAATTCAAGGTTTGTCTGATTTAGCTTTATATCTACTGTCATTTATAACGACTTTATTGATTGATTTGATTTGATTTTAAATTTAAGGCTACAATTTGAAAAACACCTATTGATTTGATGTCAAACATTCAAATGGTAACCACACTGTAAAAAGTGGTGACCTTTGTTGTATTAAATAATTAAATATTTTTATAAAGTTTTAATATTAAATTAAATTAAATATTTTTGACTTGAATAGATCCAGTAATTTTAGATGTCACCATTTTTTCACTGCAACAGCAGTAACATATACATTTTTGGATAGTCAGTCTATGTAATCGTAAAGTCATCTTTACGTTTGAAAGATTCATGCACAGATGACAGAAAACATAATTGTGCTGATGAAGCATAGAATCAAAGTCTGAAACATAAATTTAAACATATTAATACTATTGAATTCAGGAAAAGCAAATTAAGTATAATATTGCTCTGTAAACTGAAGGCTGAGATAAAATGTACCATGAGTGGCATGTACCTTCTTGTGGCAGCTCAAAATAACACACGTTAGCTCTCATCAGAAAAGCTCCAGTGATATGTGAAAGGCTGAGGATGGACATGGCCAGAATGAGGAGTAACACCTCATTGGTCAAGACTAATTTACAGCTACACACTGAGACACAGTGCCAGCTGAGACACAATCCACACCTCCACCCCCATCACTCCACCCATTCATTCATCTGTCCATCAAACCATCCGTCCATTCATCTGTTCATTCTAAAAGTAGACTGGTATCTGCGAGTAGTGTTTAAAATGTCAAAAATAATAGTCTTATTATAAGAGTGCATATACCAAGATTTTTTAAAAGAAAATGTACTTCTCAATGCAAAATTCTTAGCCACAGTGCTAAGGCATTGCTTTGCTGTAAGGTGTTCTGGGTGTTTTTAGTGTGTTGCTATGCAGTTGCTAGGTTGTTGTGGTTGCTTAGAGGCCCAAGGCAAAAAAGCCCAAAGTCTTTAAAATGTTTTGATCTCTAGATATTTTAATATAAGTCCAAGTGAGTTCTTTGTTTTTGCCACAGTTATGAACACTTTTCTTGTGTTTTGTTTCACATAGGTTCTGTCTTCCATATTGGTTTAGTCCTTTTTTGTTGGTTCCTTCCAATTCCTGTTTGTCCTTATTTGGTTATGTTCCTGTTCTCATTAGTTACTAGTTAACTCCCATTAAGCTACCCTATTTAAAATCTCCTGTTCAGTTTGTGTGTCAGTTATTGTCACTGTCACAGCTGTTCGATTACCTTTCATGTACCTTGTGGCGTATATTAAAGTTGTTGTTTTCTTCCTTGGACTAAATGTAACAGTTTTGTTATGGCAGGGAAGTTCATTTCCAGAGCAAAAATTTACAGATAATTTACTCACCCCCTTGTCATCCAAGATGTTCGTGTCGTTCTTTCTTCAGTCGTAAAGAAATAGTTTCTTGAGGAAAACATTTAAGGATTTTTCTCCATATAGTGGACTTCAGTGGTGCCCTCAAGTTTGAAATTCCAAAATGCAGTTTAAATGCAGCTTCAAAGGGCTCTAAACGATCCCAGCCGAGTAAGAAGGGTCTTATATAGCAAAACGATCTGTCATTATCGAAACAGATTGACGATTTATATACTTTTTAACCTCAACCGCTCGTCTTGTGTAAGTCTGCGTGAACTGTTTATTTTTGTGTATTTTTTTTTCCCGGTTCAATACAGTTAGGGTATGTCAAAAAGCTCCCATCTCGTTTTCTCCTCCAACTTCAAAATCATCCTACATCGCTGCAGAAGTACCGACCCAGCGTTTACAAAGTAAACATACAAAGATGATCAAATGCCCTTTACATAAAATGGTAAAACAGTGATGTAGGATGATTTTGATGTTGAAGAACAAAACGAGATAGGAGTTTTTCGACATACTCTAACTGTATTGACCCGAATTACACAGACTACGCATGCGCATTGCAGAGACAAGACGAGCATTTGAGGTTAAAAAGTATATAAATTGTCAATTTGTTTTGAAAATGCATTTAAACTGCGTTTTGGAAGTTCAAACTTTGGGGCACCATTGAAGTCCACTATATGGAGAAAATACCTGAAATGTTTTACTCAAGAAACATAATTTCTTATTGACTAAAGAAAGAAAGACAAGAACATCTTGGATGACAAGGGGGTGAGTAAATCTTTGCTCTGGAAGTGGGCTTCTTCTTTAATATCACACCTCTTAACAAAATGTGAGGTATCATACATTCCTGTAGCACAAATGATGACTGAGGGGCTACACACAAATTTGTGATATGTAATGTTTGTTCAGATCCTGAATCATGAGCAATAGTAATAGTGATGTTTTTCTTAGAACAAAGTATTTGAGGAAGAAAAAAAAAATTACTTAGAGGCCTAAACGAAACATATGCAATTTGCTGCAGTTGCTGATATTTATATGGCCAAAAAGTAAACTGACATTCTCACAGCTTGTAATGCAAATCACACAAAATGCATATAAATATCAAAATGCATATAAATATCAGTTGTCACTCTGTATTTCCCAATAATGTATCTTAGTAAGATGATATTGAAATGCTTAGTTTTATGATCAAAGCCCAGTAGTTTTAAAGCATAAAATGCAATGCAATGATGATTGAGAGGATAATCAAATAAACCTTTGCTTCAGCTGCTTCAGTCCAGTAAATGTTCTTGAAATATTACCAAACAGTATAAATGTTCTTCTTCTTATTATTATCATTTACAATTATACAAAAAAGGCATTTTAAAATAAAAATAAACTATCAATCAAAGGGATTCCAGTCGTTTTTTAATCATTTTGATAGTTTCGAGGCCTTAGAGGTTTGTGTATCACGTATGATACAGTAGGCTTTGTTAAACATAAGTTATGTAAGGAAGACTAAAACTAACCAAGCCAGTCCTTTAAAAAACTATATGGCTGCATGGTCTGGTCTAATGACTCTGATGTCAGATTATAAAACTAAAAGGAAGTTTAATTCTGCTCTCTTAGTATTTTTATGGGTCTGTTGGGATCTTCTTAATTTATGAAGGACAGCAGCAGGGAGTCCCCTGGTCCCGTTTGACCTCTGAGGGTCAGAGATTTTATGACGTCTTTCACAGTCCATGCCCAAATTCTCCTTTGATCAATAAAAGATTTACTCCACATCCTCAGATTTACTTTCCTCATTCCCAATTGACTGAACCTTTGGATTCTAGGGGCTGCATTGTGTGACACTGCTGCTTAACGCCTATAATGGCCAACAGTCAGTTTTATGACAGAAATGATGGTGTCATAAAAGCAGCTAATTAACACTCTCAGAAAATGACATAAAATCATGATCTCTTGTAAAATGCCTTGTTTTCTTCTTGAAGTACTTTAGAGTGAACATATACAGACGTTTGTATGTGAGGAAATATATACCAGATATAGACACACTCAGTGCCTCAGTGAATGTTGTGTATCTTCAAAATCTTGTATGGAAAGATAATTAACATTTTTAACATTATTATCCAGGAAAATTCGAATTTTGTTGATTTATCTGAGCAAAACCTAAAGTGAAATAATTCTAAAGCATAATACAACTCAAAAAATAACAAAAATCAAGAGGCATATTTAAACCGGTGTAATTAATTTAATAAAATGATTATTTTATTGAATTTATCCAACAGCTAATACAAAATCCACTGCTAGAGAAATCACAATTATAATTGGACTTTTGACTAGAAAACCTGTGACAACTAGCCCCGCTCTCCTCTGCAGTATATGATTTCACATGTTTGCACATGCTCACATTGTCTCTAAATTATATGTCAGTACTGTTTATATTGATTAGACAGAACTGCATGAGCACTTGACATTTGCATGTACTAATGAGCTGCTCATCATTACTAATCACCGTGGATGATTATTGACTGGCACTAATAGGTTGAAGATGCCTCCAGTGGGGTTCGTCCCATCACAATGATTCTGTGTTGGATTGAACAGACTGACATGAATACAGATAGTTAGTTAGTGAATTACCTCCTGCTGTCAGGACACTCATTAATGTGGGACAAGTAGAATCGAGATGTGTGTGTGTTTACAGGTTCACATATGAGATTGCACCGGTGTTTGTACTGATGGAACAGCTCACCCTGAAGAAAATGCGAGAGATCGTTGGCTGGCCAAATGGAGAAGGCGATGGCATTTTCTCACCAGGTGTGGTCATGTAAACAACAGAATAATGAACAGTTTGAGAAATGTTAATATACAGTGCCCTCCACTAATATTGGCACCCTTGGTAAATATGAGCAAAAACATCTATGAAAATAAATCTGCTTTGTTTATCTTTTTGATCTTACATTCAAAAAATTCACAAAATGCTAAAATTTCATTGAAGTAAAACAATTAAAAGTGGGGAGAAACTTACGTTATGAAATAAATGTTTTTCTCCAATGCATGGTGGACACAATTATTGGCACCCTTAGAAATTATAATGAGTAAAATATCTTTGAAGTATATTCCCATTCATATTTGCATTTATTTAGCACACTAGAATGACTAGGAGTATGATATTGTCCAGCCATGACTTCCTGTTTTACAGGATGTTAAATATGATGAGCACAAAGGCCAAATTCCCTTAATCATCCATCACAAGGAATAAAACCAAATAATATAGTTCTGATGTGCAGAACGAGATTGTTGAGCTTCACAAAATAGAAAGTGACTGCAAGAAAAGAGCTAAAGAATTGAAAATCCCCATTTCCATCATTAGAACAATAATTAAGAATTCCAATCAACTAAAGATGTTACAAATCTGCCTGGAAAAGGACGTGTGTCTATATCGTCTTAATGGATGGTGAGGAGGAGAGTTTAAGTGTCCAAAGACTCTCCAAGAATCACAGCTGGAGAATTGCAGAGATTAGTTGAGTCTTGGGGTCAAAAGACTAAAAAAAAAATTCAAACAGCCCCAACATCAACACATGTTGTTCAGGAGGGTTTTAAGAAAAATCCTCCTTAGTCATCCAGGAACAAACTTCAGCATATTCAGTTGTCAAACACGACTTGAATTTCGAATGAGACTGGCTTCTGTGGTCAGATGTAACTAAAAAAAAGAGCTTTCTGGCAGCAAACCCACCAGATGGGTTTGGTACAAAAAGTACCCCATGTCCACGGTTAAATATACTGCTAGATTTTTAATGTTGTGGGCTTATTTTCCTGCCAGAGGTCCTGGACGTCTTGTTCAGATACATGGCATCACGGATTCTAGCAAATACCGACGGATAAAAAATCTAAATCTGACTACATCTGTTAGAAGTTCTATATTGAGCTGTGGTTGGATCTTCCATCAGGACAATAATCCAAATCAAACATCAAAATCAACACAAAAATGTGTCACTGAGCATAAAATAAAGCTTCTGCCATGGCCGTCCCAGTTGCCTGACCTGAACCCTGTAGAAAATATGTGAGGTGAACTGAAGAGAAGAAGCACCGGCATGGAGCTGTGAAACTGAAACATTGGGAGTGTTTCTGTATGAAGGAATGGTCTCTGATTGCTTGTCAGGTGTTCTCCAAACTCTTCAGGCATTAAAGAAGAAAACTCAGAGCTGTTATCTTAAATAAAGGACGTTGCAATAACTGGGTGCCAATAATTGTGGTCAGCATGAACTAGAGAAAAACATTTATTTCATAATGAGATTTTCCCCCTGCTTTCCATTGTTTTACTTCAATGATAGGTTAGAATTTTGTGAATTGTTTGAATGAAAGATTAAAAGGATAAACAATGCAGATTTATTTTCACAGCCACCTTTGCTCATATTTACCAAGGGTGCCAATATTAGTGGAGGGCACTGTAAAACATCAATGGCTAATGTTTTCTTCTCAAGAACTGGTTGGTGCACAGATTCACAAACAAAAAAATGATTCCTGTATGCGAACTGTGGCACTTTCACAATGTTTCCATAGTTTATTTAGTAGTAGTACATTTTTTTTTTTTTTTTTTAATAGTGCAAGGAAATAAAATCATTACAGTGTTTTAGATGAGAAACTTTATGAGAAGCCAAGAATGGACAAGGAGCCCATCCTTATCTAGCTGTCATGTTAATACATATTTTTGCTGACAATTACAAATACAAGCATGCACAAATATTAATTTGACCCAATATAATCCAGCCACAGAATATTCTAGAACTGGTTTATTCCATATTCCGTTGTTATTCAATTAAGGCAAATGTGAATGTTTCTGTCTGTTTTTGAGATAATTACTACACAATTTTAACACTGAAAGCCTAATATATAAAATAATAATCAGAAAAAGAATCTATTTTATTGAGGCCCAATCTGAGCCCAATCTGAGCAAACATATGCAATTTGGTGCAATATATATACAGGGGTTGGACAATGAAACTGAAACACTCGCCAATATAGTATTGGAGGTTTCATGGCTATATTTGCGCTGTCTGGTGCCCAATCTTCACTTATTGTACATTACACCAGTTAGAGCAGAGTGTAAAGTTTCATTATGTGCACCCAATGGTTCAAACATTGTACCTTGAAGGTAGTGCTCTGTATCAGGATAATAATGCACCAATACACACAGCAAGACTGGTGACAGACTGGTTTAATGAACATGAAAATTAAGTTGAACATCTCCCATGGCCTGCATAGTCACCAGATCTGAATATTATTGAGCCACTTTGGGGTGTTTTGGAGGAGCGAGTCAGGAAACGTTTTCCCACATCAGCATCACATAGTGACCTGGCCACTGTTCTGCAAGAGGAAAATGGCTCAAAATCCCTCTGGCTGCTTTGCAGGACTTGTATTTGTCACTCCCACGATGAAATTATGTTGTATTAGCTGCAAAAGGAGGCCCAATATCATACTAATTGTGATCTAAAACCAGGTGTTTCAGTTTCATTGTCCAACCCCTGTATATATATATATATATTGCCATTTGTGTACAGCAGGTTTTTCAGCAAAGTTTTGATCATGTTGAAAAAGGCCTTAGAAATGTGTGCATCACATATGATTTGGTAAGCTTTATAGACCCATTAAATGTAGTAAAATGTGTGTTTTTGCAGGAGGAGCAATCTCGAACATGTACAGCGTGATGGTGGCACGATATAAACATTATCCTGAGGTTAAAATCAAAGGCATGGCAGCTGCTCCCAGACTGGTGCTTTTCACCTCAGAACATGTAGGTCATTTACCCACACTCTTTCTTACTTTTCCTTCCTTCATATATACAGTTCCTTGCAAAAGTGTTTATACCCCTTCACTTTTTCATGTTTTGTTATATTGCAGCCTTATGTTAAACTGCTTTAAATTATTATTTTTTTTACCACATCAATCTACACTCTGTACACCATAATGACAAAGCACAAAACAGACCTGTGACAACTTTGCAAATCTAATAAAACTCTGAAATAAGTATCTTGCATAAGTATTCATACCCTTTACTCAGTATTTTGTTGAACCGCTTTTACAACCTCAAGTCTTTTTGGATACAATGTGACAAATTTTGCACATCTGCATTTGGCAATTATCTGCCATTCTTCTTCGTAATTTAAAACAGTTTAACATAAAGCTGCAACATAAAAAATGATGGGGTATGAATACTTTTGCAAGGCACTGTATATACTTGCATATAATTGCAGTTAGATGCTTATGATTTGAGAGCCTGAAAATGTTCCAAATATTTAAGTTATCACTCAGTTTGCATTGTTACTATCAAATGTTTCAAAAATCAACACATAGAATAGGAATGGGACAACATGGGAAAATTCTGTCATCATTTACTCATCTGTGTGATTTTCTTTCTTGCTGAAAGAGGGAAGAATTTTTTTTTGCAGAATATCCTGGTGTCTGTTTTTCATACAATGTATGCAGTGAACTACAATCCTGACAAAACAAGCACCATAAAGTAGTCTATACAAATTGTGCATTAGGCATATATTGTAAGTTTTCTGACACAATATACTAGTTTTTTTGTGAGACCAATTTACTGTAAACCTTTTCCATTTGCTGCAGCTCTTGCATCTCATTGTCATGCATTAAGATATGCATTAAGATATCAAACGATCTTGGTTCCATGACAGATCAGCATTGATGTCAAACCTGGTGTGACGCACATATTTGAATGTATGCCAGGGAAAATGCGATGTGAGAGTTGCTAGATGGTGCTTTCCTGTTGAAAAAAAACAGCATAAGCTGGTTAGGTAGGTTTTAAAACGTGGATGCTGGTTTGAGCTGGTTTGAGCTAGTCCTTAGCTGGTCATGTAGTTTCTGCTCAGGACCAGCACATGACCTGCTAAGGACCAGCTCATGACCAGCTAAGGACCAGCTTAAACCAGCTCACAACCAGCTAAGGACCAGTTTAAACCAGCATTGATGCTTCAAAACCTACCTAACCAGGATTTTTTAAACAGGATTCTTCCTGTCTTTTCTGTCAGTTTTGAAGCTTTGAATGTAATTAAATATGCATACCACCATACACTTACCAGTTACAATATTGTTCCCAGAGTCACTACTCTATAAAGAAGGCCAGTGCAGTGCTGGGTTTCGGCACAGAGAATCTAATCTTGCTGAGGACAGATGAGAGGTAAGTGGAAGCTCCCTGTGTCTGTGCTGTGTGTTTGTGGACCGTCTCATCAATGAGAGTCTGTGTTACATTTGTGTGTCTTTGTTAGAGGTAGAGTGATTCCGGCTGATCTGGAAGCCAAAGTCATTGATGCCAAACAGAAGGTGAGTCTCCTGTGCACAAGAATAAACTCTTCAACTCTAACCAAAAGACTTCAACATTATATGAGACTATTGTGTTTAAATTGTAAAAAAATTTAACTGTCTTTGTACCAAGTTATAATCCAGCTTTGAAATGTCTGTCACAGTCATGTAAAACCTTTTAACATAGTCATTCTTTTCTCACAATAAGCAACAATGAAGTCAGTAACGCATAATCATATATTTATCTGTGTTTGTCTATTTTTATACAGTTTTTTTTACAATAGCTCAGATAACGCACTGTTTTGTAAGGAACAGTTAATAGTGCTTGAGCAAAATGAAACTGCATTTCATGAGTTTAGTGTGAAAGATTTAGTTCTGAGCAGCTCTGATTTCCATTGTGTATGTGAAGTTAGTTTATCTGGTGAAATGGCTTTGGTGTGTCTCTGCTGTCCAGGGGTTTGTGCCAATGTTCGTGAATGCTACAGCTGGATCTACAGTGTACGGAGCCTTTGATCCAATCAATGAGATCGCTGACATCTGTGAGAAATACAACATTTGGCTTCATGTGGATGTACGTTTGTGATTATTTCATTAATCACTTTAACAGACTTATGGTGAAATGCTGTGAACTGATGGTGTGAATATGTGTTTTAAGGGAGCGTGGGGTGGAGGTTTACTGATGTCTAGAAAACACAGACACAAACTGAACGGCATTGAGAGGTATGATACATTATCATGTTTGCTCCGTGAGTATTATTTGGGTGACATAACATTCACGTAGTAGTCCTAAGCTGACTGGATTTTTTTATCTTCGCACTGCAGATATGCAACATAATACTTAAATATAATGATTTTCCAAAAGTGGTGAAAACTTCAAATTTCTAAATGTTATAATTGTTGCTATGCACCTGCTAAGCCCCTATAAACAAACAATGTGTGAACAGCGTGTTCTGATCAATGTTGTTTCTGCAGAGCAAACTCGGTCACATGGAACCCGCACAAGATGATGGGCGTTCCACTACAGTGCTCTGCCATTCTGGTCCGAGAGAAGGTAAGAGGAAAACAGAGAAATGAGGATATCAGAGTAAATGAGTCTGAATGGCAATGGAATGGAGTAAAATTCAGTAATAGAATACAAAGAAAACTGAGTAAGGTCGAGAGGACAAGACAGGTGGAGAGACAACGAGTCAAAAGAGAGATGGCTGCTATCTGAAGTTATGATGTTTATCTCAACTCTGTGTTTCTGCTGTCTCATTGTGTTTGTGTGTGTGTGTTTTCAGGGTCTTCTGCAGGGCTGCAATTCCATGTGTGCTGGGTATCTCTTTCAGCCGGATAAGCAGTATGATGTCACCTATGACACGGGGGACAAGGCCATACAGTGTGGCCGCCATGTGGACATCTTCAAATTCTGGCTTATGTGGAAGTCAAAGGTGTGTGTGCACATCCGTGAAATTGTGAACATCGGTGTTAATGCATTACTTATCATGTTTTTAAAGGACTGATGAAAAACTAATTGGATTGGTTGTATGGGTGATGAATGCACTGGGTGGATGGATGCATGAATGATTGGATGGATGAATGGATGGATGGATGGATGGATGGGTGGGTGGATAGATAGATAGATAAATGAATGGTTGAATAAATGATGGATGCATGGGTTGATGGCTAGATTATGGATAAATAGTAGATGGATGATGGATTAATTGATGAATGGATGAAGAGATGGATTGAACAAATAGATGGATGATGAATGATGAATGGGTGGAAGTTGAACGGTTGTCTGTATGAAGAGGTGGAAGGATGTATGGATAGATGAACAGTTGGAAATAATGATGGATGGATGGATGGATGATGAAGATGAATGGGTGGAAGTTGAACGGTTGTATGAAGGGGTGGATGGATGGATGAACAGTTGGAAATAATGATGGATGGATGGATGGATGGATGGAAGAATGGTAGAAGAAAAATGGTTGTATGTTTGCAGAGGTGGATGGATAGATGAATAGTTGGATGATATATGGATGGATGGATAGATGGATTGGTGGATGATGAAGATGAATGGGTGGAAGTTGAACGGTTGTCTGTATGAAGGGGTGGATGGATGGATGAACAGTTGGAAATAATGATGGATGGATGGATGGATGGATGGAAGAATGGTAGAAGATAAATGGTTGTATGTTTGCAGAGGTGGATAAATAGATGAATAGTTGGATGATATATGGATGGATTGGTGGGTGGGCGGAAGATGAATGGTTGTATGTTTGCAGGGGTGCATGGATGGATAGATAAATATTAGAATGATGGATGGATGATAGATAGATGGATGAATGGATGGGTGAAGATGAATGGTTGTTTGTTTGAAGGGGTGGATGGATGGATGAACAGTTGGAATTAATAATAGATGGATGGATGGAAGAATAGGTGGATGATGGATTGATGGATGGGTGGGTAGATGGAAAATTGAATTGATGATGAATAGATGATAGATGAATGATTAGATGGATGATGGATGGATGAATAGTTAGATGGATAATGGATAAATGGGTGGAAGATTAACAGTTGTATGTATGAAGCACCCTTGGATGGATGGACGGATGGATGGATGAACAGTTGGAATTAATGATGGATAGATGGAAGAATGGGTGGGAGATGAATGGTTTATGTTCAAAGGGGTGGATAGATGGATGGAAGGTTAAATAGTTGGATGATAGATGGATGGATGGGTAAATGAATGGTTGGATGAATGATAAATGATTGGGTTGATCGCTAGACTGTCGATGAATAGTTGGGTGGAATATGGATTACTTGATAAATGGATAAATATATGTGGATGAGCAATTACTGTAGATGGATGATGGATAAATGGGTGGAAAATAAACGGTTGTATGTATGAAGGGGTGGATGGACAGATGGATGGATGGATGGATGAACAGTTGGAATTAATGATGGATGAATGGAAGCATGGTTGTAAGATTTTGGAGAAGGGGTGGATGGATGGATACATGGTGGATGAATAGTTGGATGATGGATGGATGGATAGCTGAAAAATTGGATGGATGATGGATTAACTGATGAATGGATGAACAGATGGTTGGATGAATGATGGATAAATAGGTGGAAGATGGACAGTTGTATGCATGAAGGAGTGGATGGATGGATGGTGGATAGATGAATGGATTAACAGCTGGGATGTATAATGGATAAATGGATGGATGGATGTTTGATGCATCTTTACTGTACTGTCATGTATAGAATATAATGTCAATCCAACACGATGTCTGTGTAGACTATCAGCTGTCATGTTATGGATCTCTTGTGTTTAACAGGGCACTATAGGCTTTGAGAAGCACATTGACAGATGTCTGGAGCTCTCTGAGTATCTTTACCACAAGATAAAGAACCGAGAGGGATATGAAATGGTGTTTCAAGGGGAGGTGAGTGAAAACAATCACAACAGTGTTTACCATCATGTCTATCACATATTCTATAGTACTATGGAGAGTCAAGGTTTCTTTCATAACTTTTTATTGCTGTCCTTCTCTCTGTTTCTTAGCCCCAGCACACCAATGTGTGTTTCTGGTACATTCCTCCAAGCCTCCGGCTTCTGCCAGATGGAGAGGAGAAAAGACAACGACTTCATAAGGTAAGATTATACTCAGACTCACTCCTTCTCAGTCTACATAAGTTGCTATTTCACCGCTAACATTATTTTGCCAGGTTACCTTATGCTTCTGTCCTGTGACTTCTATCTAGGTTGCCCCCAAGATCAAGGCAATGATGATGGAGTGTGGGACGACAATGGTGGGCTACCAGCCTCAAGGTGATAAGGTCAACTTCTTCAGAATGGTCGTCTCTAATCCAGCTGTAACCAGGTCTGACATTGACTTCCTGATCGATGAGATAGAAAGACTGGGACAGGATTTATAAAGCACACAGGTTGGAAAGTCTGTAGAAGTATAGGAAATGGAGAAGACATTCTGAAGTATTGTATCAGCTGGACATTCCAGAGTATTAGACCAATGAGGTGCTCTAGAATAATGAACCTCTCGAATATTCTAGAATGTTCCACGAGGAAACTGGACATTCCAGAATGCAGAGGTGGTGAGCTCTTCAAGCTATAATTTCATAATGAAGGATCAGATTTCCTCCTATGACATTATATGTCCTCTCCTCTTCCCTTCTCCCAGTGGCTCCTGTCTATTGTGTTCTGTTCTTTCTTTGGTAACACTAACAATAAGGTTCCATTTCTTAACACTGGTTAACTACATTCATTAACAAGAAAAACACTTAAAGGAATTATTAATCTTAGTTAATGTTAATATTTACTTTTTTATATAATAAAGTAACCAAGGTTTATAAATACTGTAACACATATTTTGTTCATTGTTTGTTAATGTTAGTAATAATAAGGGGCTGATGAAATGTTGATTGTTATTTTCAGGGAAACACAGAGTTAAAGTAGTCCCAGTTCACAGTTACAGTGAATTATTTTCTAATAATTCAATGGCCCGTTGTCAGTTATTCCTTACTTAGTACATTAACTAATGTTATGTAATGAGACGTTATTGTGCAGTGTTACCCTTTCTTTTAAAAGGAAATATTATACTAACTGTACAGCACAACTGTATATTAAAGAAATGTTCATGGTTTAATACAAGTTAAGCTCTATGACAGTGGCCATGATACTCTGTTAATTACCACAGAATTTAGAAATTTAGAAAATTTGTCTCTCACTTTCTACAAAGAAGCAAAAATTGTGCTTACAGTATTGCTCTCACTGCAAAGTTAATGGGTAAGGCTTCGGATTTTTGTACAAACTGAGGGACATGACTTTTCAACTGTGAACATTTCCTTTAAAATCCAGATCTGCTCTGAATTCTCAGTAAAAATAAGAGTTTAAGAATATACTGTAATATACCACCATCTAAGAGCCATCTGGACTGTCCATGTGATTGCACAAATGCATAACTTCTTAGCTGTTATGTAATGAAGATTAATTGAAGTGTGTACCATTGTACCAAGTACTGTATTGACACGCTGTGTTTTTAGAATTTATGACTCTTTGTGTAAATTGTGATTGTTTGTGACAAACATATATCACATAGTTTTACAGTAAGAAATGTTTGAATAGTGGTAAAGATTCAATAGCTATAACTATTTATATCATAAGAAGAATTGTGTGACAGAGATTATTCCTCTATTTGTACCCTCCAAGTATTTTCATTTGTATTTTGAGAGACAATACTTATCTATATTGTTTAAAACATGCATTAGAGATTTTAATTAATTTATTAACCAAAGACATGGAACAAAAATGACATTTCATTGTCAGTCTACACACCTATAATACTCTGCTACATTATATGGCCAGAAGTATGTGAACATCTCATTCTAATTAATGGGTTTTGCAATTCCAGTAACTCCAGTAAGGACAAATTTCAATGTTACACCATAACAATGCCCAGCTAGAGAAATGGTGTGGTGGTGAAGACCTGTACTGTCCTGCACAAAACACAGAGGTGAACCGCACTAAACAACTTTGCTAGACCCCCTCATCCAACATCAGTGCTTTTGGCCATATAGTGTATCTAACTTAGTGTAAGAAATGAATGTCTAACTTAGGATATCAATATAACAGAGCATTTTCTAACCATAGTGCAATGAATGCTGTATCTGAGATTTAGTCACTGGTGTTCATGAATTAATATAAAAAGTTTAAAAAAGGGAATAAAAAATATAGTCTCTTAACTTTCGTTAAGAGAAAAACACAGCGACGTCACAGCGATGATCCTCCAGAAATGGAGATGTATTTTATTAGCAGCTATTTGTAGTAGTAATTAGGTTTAATTTCTTCAGTATAGACCAAACAAAAATTCACATTCCTGAATCAACAAACTATGCTAATATTTTGTGTACGCTATGCTTACTTCAGTCTGCACAGTAGATGTAAAGCTAATGATCTCTAGATTGAAGGGCCTGGGTGTTTACTAACTAAAAAAATGTGCATTAACTGGCTTGCAGTATGTGCAATATTACTGTTCACTGTCACCGGTACAAATAAACACTCAGCTTGAAACATGTTGAATTATTTTGTGTGTATTCATAAAAGAAGCTTATAATGGTTGTCATGTATCACTGAATAGAACGCTGCTGAGAATAGAGCACTGCTTAGAAATGATTTGCTCCGGTTCTATCTACAGTTGCTATTGAAATGGTTCAACCCCCTTGACCTGCAAGACATCTTGCTGCAAAGAAAAAAAAAAAAAATGTGAAAACAATTCAACTAAGGCATCAGTACACTATTAGAGAAAGTTTATTAATACACAAGTTATTCTGAGAATGTAAGTTGATGAAAAAAATTCTAATCGGCTCTAAACATTAATGTTCAAAAATATTCAATCCCCAAAAGTTAAATTTGGTGCAGTCTTTTATTCTTTAAAACCACTAATAAATGCTGCTTGGAAGTGCTTAGAAGCTTCTCTCACCACTCTACTGCAATCTTGGCCCATTCCTCGTCTGAAAAAGTGTTCAGATCACTAATAATCTTTGGTTTTCACTTTGCCACTGCTTTCTTCACATTCAACTGGAGACTGAACAGGCCACTTAAGAACATTCTATGACCGATCACTGAACCAGTATAAGTAAATTTGGATGTTTACTTTGGGATGATTGTCCTGCAGGAAAGTCCATTGATCATTAGCTTTAGTCTTTGCACCAAAGGCATCACAATTCTTGCCAAAATGGCCTGATACTTCAAAAAATCCATGATGTCCTTCATACGGCCGTGATTTTCACTTCCCACTACAGTAAAACACACCCAAAACAGGACTAGTCCACCTCAATCTTTGACCATGGAGATGGTGTTCTTCTGCTCATAAGTTTAGCCTTTTTTGCACCAGACATACTGCTGATCCATGGGTCCAGAAAGTTCCAGTTTGGTCACATCACTCCATAAAACATTCGCTGAGAACTCCACGGGTCTATCCAAATGAATTTTAGCACATTCAAGTCAGCGTTTTATGTTCTTCTTGCTCAAGAGTGGTATTCGGCAAGATGTCCCAACATGAAATCCATACTTGTCTTGTGTTTGTCTTATACTCTGCATTGAAATGTTTTTCCATCTTGGCTCATCTTGAAAGTCTTTGGCTGTACATTGCAGTTGTTCTGACCAAACATTTTATGTTGTGCTTTTTCTTCAACACCCTCAAGGGTTTTCTGATACAACACATTTTAAGCCTAAGAATAAGGCTGCCAGCTGTGTCTCTAGGAACGTTTAATGTCTTGGAAATCTTCATATAGCCGTAGACCTTCTAAAGTAATTAAATTATTTCTTTTCTATAGCATCTCTATAGCTTTTGTATGAGCACTGTTGACTTTGCCGTATTTGCTACTCAACTTCAACACATGCGTGGGCTAACTATATATGTGTAACAGCTCAAGCTAATTCTGTTTACTAATAGAGTTCCTAAAGGTTTGTTTGTGTTTTATGACAATTTTGTTCCATACCATACAAATAAGTGACTAAAAAACAGCAATGTTGAATAGGGGTTCAATAATTATGACATAGCTGTGTTATTAAAAAATATCCTAGAACTTAAAAATATTACATTATATTGACATTATCACTTTCAGTATGCAAGTAATCTGTTATAGATGCAATTTTTCAAAGTCTTGGATCTTCAGAAAAGCTTGTATTTGTAAAGTACTGCAGTCTCTGGGGGTTTGAATAATTTAGATTGCAACTGTGTGTAGAAGCAGATAAAAGGAAGTATTCACCCCAAAATGTAAATTTGTTAAAAAAATGTACTCCCTGAGACCATTCAAGATGTAGAGTTTGTTTTTTCATTAGAACAGATTTGGAGAAATGTAGCATTACATCACTCGTTCACCAGTGGATGCTTTGCAGTGAATGGGTGCCGTCAGAATGAGCATCCAAACAACTGATAAAAACATCACAATAATCCACAAATCCACACCACTCCAGTTTATCAGTTAACATCTTGTGAAGTAAAAGATGTGTTTGTAAGAAACAAATTTATCACTAAGATAAAAAAACAAACTCATTTACATCTTGGATGAGCTGAGGATGAGTACATTTTCAGCAAATTTTCGTTTTTGGGTGAACTATTCCTTGAATATCTCAGATCAAAAATAAATGATGTCACAATGGTTTTCTTTGAAGAAAAAGACGGGTGTCTTGGGGTCAGAGCATCAAACAAGAATAACAAAATCAAAGCACTGCGTAAGGTCATCATTCATTGTAATAGACAAAGAGCCTACACCACTCATTAGACTCCATAAGCTGCTGAATTTCCATGTTCCAGCCCATTTCACAGGGATTATCTGTGAATTTCACAGCCATTGGATATAATGTTGAGACACAGCTGCAGCATTAAATGCATCTCTCTAATCGAAATGCAATCACTACAAAACGCACCATTACCTTACCCAAAAAGCTTCTTATGGCAGATTTCAGTTTACTTTGCCGCAAATTAAAGTGATTTGCTTAAGGACAGGGAAGAGAAACTTCAGATCTACAGATCTCATCTTATATCCAGCCTCTCTTTTCTAAATCTCTTCTGTCACTCTTCGTTTCTCACATTAATAACCCTGAGCAGGAGTTTTACTGGGTGATCACAGCAGTGAAGTGTTTCCCATCCGGTGGGAGCAGGTTTGCTCATTATTTACCTCTTTAAAGATATTTATCATAAAAGGCATCAGGGCTTGTTCTCTTTCATAAGCAAAAGCGGCTTGTGGGGAGCCAATTTCAACGTTCTGCTGGCTGAACGCCTTTTATCTGGGTTTGGGTTAATGCGGGAGAAAGGTATATTTCTGTATTTTTCATTTCAAGCTGGGTTTCATCCTGCAGCCTGAAACGTGTGATTCTTGGCACTGCAGAAGACATGGAAAAACAACAAATAAAGGCTCCTATTTGAGTTCCATAATAAACCTGGCATTATGAATATTGGCTCTTTGACAAATTGCCTTGTTCCTCTTTGTTCCTTTGGATGAAAGCGTCTGCTAAATGCATGAATGTAAATGTAAAGGTTTCAAAAAGGGGGTTTCACATTCATGCCATAAAAGAACCATAATGATATATAGACATTAATTATAGAATAGCATGTATTGTTTACATTAATTGTATGCGTATGTAACTTCAAAGAACTCTTTATAAATTCTCTGTTATCAAAACTCTTTATTTGTCTACTAGTTCGCTTTCTATTTGAGATCCCGCTGGTACACCGGTAAATGTTATTTTCTCATACTGTCAAATGGAAAAGTCTTGTGGAAAGCAGCCAAAAGCGCTCTCACTTGCTCACATTAGCTTCACAGTCTTAGCAGAGCTCTTCTGCACCCATCCATTCCAATTACAAGCATTATTAAACTCAGAGCTGCATTGGAAAGAATAAGCTTGGCTCTGTTCCCTCACACACACGTCTCAGGTGTGCTGTGCAGACTGTGACCAGTAGACTGAGAAAACCAGCCGTCTGCTCTGACTTTACACCCCATATACACAAGGCAACTTACTCTCTCTCTCACACACACACACACACACACATACACATAAACTTCTGCCATTGCATTAGATAACTATCCAAACCAAAATAGACTGCTGTGAAATCTTTTTGCAGTTCTTTTTTTTTTTTTTTTTACAATAACATAAAAGTATCATGAGATTCTTTGAAGTGCCTTTGAGTACCACACAAATACAATGCTACATGAATATGGTAATCATTTAGTATCATGGTGCATATCAAAGTAACTTGGTATTAGCATCTGGCACATCACTGCATCTAGTGCAAAGAAACCATCCAAAATCTACATATTTTTCTGACTGATGAAACAAGAAATTTGAACCTGGTTTTATTCAATGCAATTCAATGTTCTGGAAATGTATGTAAATTAGTGCACATTTACAGTGCCCTCCACTAATTTTGGCACTCTTGGTAAATATGAGCAAAGGTGACTGTGAAAATAAATGTGCATTGTTTATCCTTTTGATCTTTCATTAAAAAAAAAAAAAAAAAATCACAAAATTCTAACCTTTCACTGAAGTAAAACAACTGAAAGTGGGGGGGAAACTCACATTATGAAATAAATGTTTTTCTCCAATGCAAGTTAGTCACTATTAACGGCACCTCTAGTAATTCTTATAAGTAAAATATGTCTGAAGTATTTTCCTATTCATATGTACATTTTTTTTTGTAGCACATAAAGGTGACTATGAGCATAAAACTGTCCAGCCATGACTTCCACAGGATTATAAATATGAGCAACAACAAGGCCATATTCCCTTAATCATCCATGACAAAGAGTAAAACAAAAGAACACAGTTTTGATGTGAAGAACAAGATTGTTGAGCTTCACAAAACAGAAAGTGGCTGTAAGAAAAGAGCTAAATCATTGACAATCCTCATTTCTACCATCAGGGCAATAATTAGGAGGTTACAGTCAACTGAAGATGTTACAAATCTGCCTGGAAGAGGATGTGTGGCTATATCATCCTAATGCAAGCTGAGGAGAAGAGTTTGAGTAGCCAAAGACTCTCTGAGGATCACAGCTGGAGAACTGCAGAGATTAGATGAGTCTTGGGGTCAGAAGGCCTAAAAATCAATCAATCAATCAATCAATCAATCAAACAGCCCCTAGATCACTTCATGTTGTCAAGAAAATTCCTCCTGGCTCATCCAAAAACAAACTCCAGCATATTCAGTTGTCAGACATGACTGGAACTTCAGATGGGACTGGCTTCTATGATGAGATGAAACTAAGAAAAGAGCTTTTGGCAACAAACCCACCAGATTGGTTTGGTGCAAACAGGGATAAAAAGTAAAACGTTTCTGCCAGGGTTCCTAGACATCTTGTTCAGATAGATGACATAATGGATTCTATCAAATACCAACAGAAAAAAAATCTAAACCTGACTGCCTCGGTTATAAATCTTATAGGTCGTGGTTGGATCTTCCATCAGGACAATGATCCAAAACAAACATCAAAATCAACACAAAAATGTGTCACTGAGAACAAAATGAAGCTTCTGCCATGACCATCCCATGCAGTTCCCTGTCCTGAACCCTTTAGAAAATGATTAGAGTTAACTGAAGAGAAGAAGCACCAACATGGAGCTGTGAATCTGAAAGATCTGGAGAGATTTTGTATGAAGGAATGGTCTCTGATCTCTTGTTAGGTGTTCTTCAAACTGTTCTCTCAAATCAGGCATTATAGGAGAAAATTCAGAGCTGTTATATTGGGAAAAGGACATTGCAATAATTGGGGGCAAATAATTGTGACTAACTTGAACTAGAAAAAAACATTGATGTCATAATGAGATTTTCCCCCACTTTCCATTGTTTTACTTCAGTGATACACTCTTAAAAATAAAGGTACTTTAAAAGGTTCTTCGCAACAATGCCATAGAACAACCAATTTTGGTTCCACAAAAAACATTCAGTCAAAGGATCTTTAAAGAACCATCTCTTCTTTCACCACAAAGAACCTTTTGTGAAACAGAAAGGTTCTTCAGATGTTAAAGGCTCTTGATGGAACCATTTAGACAAAAAAGGTTCTTCTATGGCATCGTGAAGCACCTTTATTTTTAAGGGTGTAGGTTAGAATTTCGTGAATTTTTTGAATTAAAGATAAACAATGCAGATTTATTTTCAAAGCCAGCTTTACCAAGGGTGCCAATAATAGTGGAGGGCACTGTAATTAGATCATGCATAATTTTAACATAACATTTTAGAAAACTTGTAATATAAAACAGTTCCCGTAATGTACTGTGAGCTAGTATTCACCTGTTGTGCCTTAACTGTAACCTACTTAAATTGGATGAAGTTAATGCTATATTTGTACACAACCAGTGAATTTATTGTAATGATTTATGTATTACATAAAAAGACTTGATCTGTATGCTATTTGACTTGTTTTTTGGCTTATAACAGCCAGTATGAATCTAGTCTGTGATAGTTAAAAGCCACTGCCTGAAATAATGCCTGCGATACGGTAAAATCATTTGATAAGGCTGATATACTGTTTACAGCATTTGTAGTTGAATAATGGAACATACTGCTATTAATAATAATAAGAAGAAGAAGAAGAAGAAGAAGAACACTGTGTACTGCGCAGTATGCAGCAAGCCGTGAGCTGTTCCATTTCAAACACAGCCCAACATTTACTCAAGTCAGCGCTCCAGCGCCCTCAAGCGGTCCGAGCTGCAGCTGCTCGCTGTTCTCTGGCTCTGCCTGCGTCTGATAAATACCGACAGCCATATTGACAAAAACGGGTTGGAGTGCAGCCCGTTTGTTTCCTTGTCGTTCTTTTTTTAAATTTTTTTTTATTTGTGCCTTCCTAAATCTCTTTCTAGAACGCAGTGTAATCAGTGCAGGGTTAACACATTAACCTCCCCTGTTGAAAAACAACATATGCTGGTTAGGTAGGTTTTGATGCTGGGACGCTGGTTTTAGCTGGTTTATGCTGGTCATGTGCTGGTCCAGGACCAGCTTAAACCAGCTAAGGACCAGCAAAGAGCCTGCATAACCCATCTAAGGACCAGTTAAAACCAGCATCCCAGCATCAAAACCTACCTAACCAGAATATGCTGGTCTTTTCAACAGGGTCTGCATACGGGCGTCTGTGCAGTCCTTACTAAATTATAAGCTACCGTGTTAACCATACTTCACTGATAATTCATTCAGCAATCATTCATAATAATTACAGCATCATTATCCGTGCCTAATCAGTTATGTAAAATAAGATTTATTGTTGAAATAGGAGCTCTTTGAAAAGGATCAGCATTTCCACAAGCAACTGTTAGCCTACTTGCTCTGCGGTGTGATGCTGGTCTGCTTCAGAATCAGAAGTATTTGTTTGGTCCACAGTGTGTGAGTTTGCAATGGGGCTCTTGTTAAGGTTAACAGTTTGCAGGTGAGTAGCTAATTAAAAAGCCCAAATGTCCAAGTACGTACAATAAAAACACAATCTGCGAATAGAGCTGTAACAGAAACACTGCATGAGACAATAAAATAATACACATAAGTCCTTCTATTAGTCAGAAACACATTCACAAATTGAAAGGGGAGTGATGGGCTGTCAGATGGCTGTACAGACATGTACTTTCAAATCCGTGGATTCCATTCACTTCGTTTGGTTATGCTATGCCAGCTGGACATCTAGCGGCCGATAGTGGTATGCAGTGCAGTCAGTGCCATTTATCAACACTTTACCCAATGAACGCATTATTTCTCTGATAAAATCATGGCCAAATTTGTTCAGTGTTGTGGAAATGAAATAACTGGTATGTGATGTACAAATAAAATGTTTTTAAAAAAGTTTATTAGCTTACACACTACCAGTAAAACGTTTTTGAACAGTAAGATCTTTAATTTATTTTTATTTGTATTTTTTTAACAGCAAAAACAGTAACATTTTGAAATATTTTTACTATTTAAAATAACTGTTTTCTATTTGCATATATTTTAAAATTTAATTTATTCCTGTGATCAAAGCTAAATTTTCAGCATCTACAGTGTCACATGATTCTTCAGAAATCATTCTAATTATGCTTCAAGAAATTAATAGTTTTATTTAGCATGGGTGCTTTAAATTGACCAAAAGTGATGATAAAGACATTTATAATGTTACAAAAGATTTCTATTTCTGATAAATGCTGTTCTTCTGAACTTTATATTCATCGAAGAAAAATATACTCAGCTTTTTCAACATAATAATAATAATAAATGTTTTTTTGAGAAGCAAATCAGAATGATTTCTGAAGGATCATGTGACTGGAGTAATAATGCTAAAAATTCAGCTTTAAAATTAACAAAACTAAATTCCATTTTAAAATATATGCAAAAAGAAAAGAAGTTATTTTAAATAGCAAAAATATAAAACAAAAATGAATTTTTGCTGTACTTTGTATTAAATAAATGCAGGTTTGGTGAGCAAAAAAGACGACTTTAAAAAAACATCAAAAATCTTACTGTTCAAAAACTTTTGACTGGTAGTGTATATATTATAGGCCCATTAATCCATTATAAAAATTATACAGAGTTAAAATTGAAATGGTTTGCGGTAACTGTATTTCTTTAATTTCTTCGGCTTTTGATTTTTCATTTATCAACTCTCTTTGGACTTGGGCTTTGGCCCTTCATGTTTTGACAGAATTTTAAAATTTAATTTAATTTAATTTAATTTTTTTTTTTTTTTTTTACTGCTGGTTTTTGACATTTTATCTGGTTTTGAGTGATTGGTGTTTTATCAGTGTAAGTATGCAATAACCACACAGCACATTACTAACACTTCATGAATACTGTCTATAACTTCACTAAATTGTTTTTAATATAATCTTAATTCATCAGCATTCTAGTCTTATTTTCTTTGTCAAGTATTGCAACAAACAACAGGCTGAAAATTGGTTCTGTATGGAGAAATATATATTATAACCCTGCTGTATAAACTAACAGCTACACTAAAAGCTGTAAACTCACTTTCTCATACGTACAGTGCAATTCCCACCAAACCTTCTTTTTTTAATTTCTCTTTTAACAATAATAATAATAATAATAATAATAATAATAATAATAATAATAATAATTTATAACAGTTATATAGCACTTTTTTGGGTATCAAGTACTCAAATGTGCAGCATCCACCTGGATGATGTGACGGCAGCCATGTTGCGCCAGAACACGCTTATTGGTGGAGAGGAGACAGAGTGAAGAAGCCAATGCAGGGATGATTAGGAGGCCATGAGGTGAATTTGGCCAGAATGCCAGGCTTACACCCCTACTCTTTTTCAAAAGACATCCTGGGATTTTTAATGACCACAGAGAGTCAGGACCTCTGTTTAATGTCTCATTTTAAGGACAGTGCTTTTTGACAGTATCCATCCACCTCCATCACAATACTGGGGCATTAGGACCCACACAGACCAAAGGACGAGGACCTCTTCCAGCAGCAACTTTCCCAGGAGGTCTCCCATCCAGGTACTGACCAGGCTCAACCCTGCTTAGCTTTAGTGGGCAACCATTCTTGGGCTACATATGTCTTACCTTGTACAGGTGGAAATGCATGTTTGGTGTGATGAGACAAGTGTTTCTGCTAGTGTTTCCACACATACACTCTTAAAAATAAAGGTGCTTCACGATGCCATAGAAGAACCTTTTTGTCTAAATGGTTCCATAAAGAACCTTTAACATCTGAAGAACCTGTCCGTTTCACAAAAGGTTCTCCGTGGCAAAAGAAGGTTCTTCAGATTATAAAAAGGTAAGAAAGAGATGGTTCTTTAAAGAACCTTTGACTATTTTTGTTCTTTGTGGAACCAAAAATGGTTCTTCTATGGCATCGCTTGAAGAACCTTTTGGAGCACCTTTATTTTTAAGAGTGTAGAGGGCTTCAAAACGCTGTCAGGAGCTGAGGAAACATTCTGATCAAGGAGATTTTCCAGAGTTGGACAGTGGGGATATTCTTATATGGCCTCCTTATTAAAACGTCCTTAGGGAATCTGGACTGCTGGATTCCAGAGCCACACAAGTCTTTAAGGGGAAAGTGTAGTTGAGGTGGTGATGAAAACCTGAATTTGTAGTCATTTTAACTATCAAATACATTGAATCAACCAATTACTGTATTAAACACCAGTATGTATTTTTTTATTAAGCTTTTAATATATCATTGGAACACAAATAAAATTTCAGAACAGCATGTCTGCTGTGCATCCGCTATGTTGACAAGGTAACTTTTTAAAACAGTTACATGAACAAAAAAAAAAAAAAAAAACAATTAGTTGTTACCTCTATTCATTTATATTTTCTTAATATTCACATTTAAACATCTTAACAAATGATCCAAAAATGATCAAACACATATGATCAGAATACAAATGAACTGTATTATGTATACATATGTTTTATCCAGTGTTATGTGTTCCCTCAACACTAACTCTGCTAGGAGTGATGACTATGAATCCACAAAAGCAATATATGCTGTCAGGTCACATATTTAGTATTTATACATAATTAGAAAAATAGAACACTATTTTATTTAATATAATTAAAAATGACTTGAAAGCCACAAAAATATGATGACTTCATGCTGAACGTCAACTCTGTCATTGGCCCATCACCACCATCAGAACAAAAACGCTGTGACATCTGAAAGTGTTGACAAATTTGGCATTTCTTTCACAAAACAAATTGAGTTTATGTAGTAGCCATTTTGTTTTCTCTGTTGATGCTAAACATTTGAAATAATTTTTTAAAATATTCTAAAACTATAAAACGCACCAGAGCCTGTCTGACACTGGTGTACTCTGCAGAGGTGGAATGTGACAAGGGGGTCGTTAGAGTGACAGCTGCCCCTGATATTCCCTGATTTTATTACATTTTAATGAATGTCTGACAGTGTTGACAAAAAGTGGGGACACAACTTTGAAACCTTATGAAACACCATGAGATATTAAGTGTTGTTTTTTTCATAATTAAAAAAAAAAACATTTTTATTCATTTTATAGCATATGAATGACTGAATTCTTTTTAGTGGACACAAAGTTTTAGATGTAGTGAGAAGACGTGTCATAGATTTCACATAATAATGATAAATTAAAATGAAGGGGATAATTGTGTTGTGATACATTCTATTATGAGTCCCTCAAAACATTTAGAATTGATAAACCTAATAGCAGTTACAATTGCTGGACGTGTTTTGTCCCATGTCTCAAGAATCAGTGAATAGACCATTCTTTAATTTTGCATAAGAGTGTATGTATTTGTATTTGTGTGTCTGAGGAGGAAGGAGACTGGACTAATGAAGAGTGTGTCCAACAGCTGCCATTCACAGAAATCAGGCATATATGCTCAACACACGTTGACAAACATGCACACATAGAATGTAGATTATTATGCATTTATTATAATTCATTTGTTGTAGATTGCTTGTCAATCCAAAGCCTAATAATCATGCGTGTTCTGTGCATGTATGATCCAGCAAGTATATGAAACTGCATGACATTTGAGTTTTTGGAGGAAATGTGTCCGTGCACTGGCAGGTACAAAGTTGTGTTTTCATGTGCTTGTATCCATACATGAGTAAGATCAGAAATATTAAGCGAGTACATTTACAGTAGTCAGCATTTGAAGTATATCAAAACTTTTCATGAAAGTTGTCCTAAAACCAAAACAATACCCATTCTTGTCTTAGGACAACTTTGATGAACTTTTTTTGAGCCACTTCAAATGTTGACTACTGTATACAGGTCATGACGTGAGCAAAAAAAAAAAAATTATTTCTTTCATTTTTTACCCATGGGAACAGCATAGAGAATGATTAGAGCTGTGAAGAAGGCTAAGGATAAGGGACTTTCTAAGGTGAAACCTTGCAGACAAACCAGCACTGCAGTAAATCAACAGAAGATACTGAGGTTGTTGTAATAGTGTGATCTCTGCAGTTTACATTTACATTTTTTCATTAACTGATAAGATGTAAGGTTACGAAAAGACGTTTTTGTTTTTAACTTCTAACTTAATGTTTTTGGCTACAGTCATATCTGCCAACATTAGTTGGGCTGGCATCAGCCATAATTATGACCATTATGACAATGGCTATTTTTGCAGAAAAAAAATATGTTGTCACATCACCAACATGGCAGACATTGCCATAAACATACTTGTCTTGTATGAAACTTGAATGCAAAAACATGACAAAATACCCTTCCACTACATTATATATATTTACTAGGTATAAAGTTTGGCTCATCTTGCCCCATAGGAATTTATGAACTTTCATTTCACAGAAATGTATTCAATTGTAGCGCATGTACTGTTGCGTTCTATGCGCATTTGATAAACTCTGGCTTGATGCATGCATAGAGCGTTACTTTGAAAGGCCAGCGGGTGGCGCTACAGACTGCTTGACAGAACAGCAATTCACATCAACCATATTCAACACACTAAATGGAGCTTCCCGGCATTTATTTGCAATTATTCTTTTAACAGGACTGTACAATTTATACCCAAAGTACATTATACAGCGGTTTGAAAAAGAGCAACATCAAAGCAGCAAAATCAAAGAAACACACCAGGAAACCAAATTTACAAGAAAGAAGGAGAGAAAAAAAAAAAAAAAAAAAAAAAAAAAAAGGGCAAAATGTTAAACCTCTGTACAGAATGAATCTGCTGCAAGTTAATATCTGAAATCAAGGTCCTGTACAACAAATATACATGGATTCTCCAGAGGGGATACTTTTATTTTGTCCTGCATAGGATTCTGTACATTGCCATTCGTCTACATTTGGTTATTTTGTGCATTTAACATTAGTATGCTGCCTGGGCCTAGTGTGCCAGTAGCCGCTCTGTATGCTAGAATTACATTCTCGTAGCTAGTTGAACAAAGCAAGGAAAGCTAACACTGTTGTCTGTACCACATAACATTACTACAGAGTGAAGAATGAAACCTTTGCAGGCCAGTTACAGTAACTCTGAACGTAGGCTCTTCAAAGAAATCCTTAATTCACGGAAACCCAGCAGAGACCGCGGAAATTGATAGTGGTTTGCCGGGTCTCTCTCCTCTTTGAACGTGGAGGCAACCGTGTGAAAAACCAAGTGACAACAGTCGCATTTAACAGTAGCTGTGCCCTATCGAGTCTCCAGAAGGCATTATTTTTCTTCAATGACTTTATCGTGACATTCTCTGGGTGTCTAAATATTCATGCTTTATTTTTCTTCATTCTCTTCCAAAACACTTCTCTCAGTAAACCCAAATCTCATTGCTGCAAAAGCACAATAATTCAACACACACTTCCTCAAGCGGAGGAAGCCAGCTTCTTTTCCTTATGGCTGCCTGGAAATGGTCCCGCCCTGCTCCAGGGAAGGGAGATCAGACGCTGGCCGGTTAGGGCTGTCAGTCAGAGTGTTCAGTGCAAGTTGTCAATAGGAGGCGGAGTTTGGCGCCAGGGTTCCTGATGAACTGGCCCGTCTGATGTGAGGCAGCAGGTAGGAGTCACTGCCCAGCTGGTGCACATCAAACCGGTCCTCCTTCCTGTAGGCTAGACACCGGCGGATGAACGCCTACAGAGATAAGTAACGTGCCAATTATTACAAATGCAATCACAAAATTATAATGAGCCTGAGAAACAATGTGCCTGAGTTTTCAGCAATTTGACAATGAGAACTAACTTTGTGGTTAAACTCCAGTGACTGAGTTTGTCAGCCAACTCGTGTTTTAATATTAAAATTTAATAAACAAACCAGCTGAAATTAATAGCTAACAATATCTGTTAAGCCCAGTTCACACGGCCAGAAACAAAGCGACAGCATACCATTTATTTGCAAAGGAGTGCTGGCAACTTTAGGCAAAATATGTGACAGTTGACTATGGATGACACAATGAAGGTGAGCCCAGTGACAAAGATAATAAGTGTTTAACTTTATGCAAATATAGAGTGTCTTTTGGGAGCGACGATAGGAATGAAGACACACACCAGTCAGGCAAGTGCAGATAAGAAATGAAAGTGATTTTATTGTTCTATATGATTGATCTGTAACCATGCATGGATATGTAACAATATCAAAATCTTACGATAGGATAATATCTCGATAAGTGCATGGCGGGACATTTATTGCGTTATTTTTGAAAAAGAGCTGGAAAGAATGAACATTTCGCACATTTTAAAGTTAAATTATTCATCTAATGCACTTTGAGAGTTAAAAATGTAGAGCTCCAAACCCATGTTCTTAACTAAGAAAACTTAAGTCAGAAAAAAGTCAGTGAATTGTACCTGAACTTTAAAGGGGACTCAACCCTCTTGTTATTTGTGTTATACTGTCTCAGTCTAAAATACATTGACACTGGTGTTTTTAAAGCCAAACAAATTAGAATAAAATAATAATAATAATAATAATAATAATAATAATAATAATAATAATAATAATAATAATAATAATAATGGGAATAACAATAATATAAAACTGTTGTTATTCCTATATATATGACAGTAATAGCATACATTGCACTGGAAAATAAATGAAAATATTTCATAGGTATATTATTTTTGCTTTACACTACAGTAGGGAAATTACAATACTTCTTTCCTAATTTGACTACACTTGAGAAAGATGTTCTGAATTTGGACTGCAGTAACGTTACCCATTTAAACCACTAGCTGTCAGCACATCGAACAGCATTTTTAAGCTTTTATTTTGATGGAAATCTCCAGCTTCAGTGAAAACAGGCTTACAAGAACAAGTCTCACTACAAATCTAGTGAAATGCTGTAATCATTTGCCACAAAAATGAAGCATAACTGGTGGCCAATGCGTTCCCAAACGTGCACCAAACTCACAGCACATGCAATAAACAAATTCACTGTGAACTGAGCCGTTCTGAAGCGCGGAAAACACCAGATCATGAATTGATCACCTGAATGAAGTGCATGCTTCACTTTGAAACATGCAGCGAAAACAGACTTAATGAAGGGATTAAGCCATATTGTGCTTTCGGTTTTAGCTCATTTGACAGATACTATGCCAAAGCAGACTTACGTTAGAATAAGAAGTGTAAATTATAACTGAATAAACTAAACTATTTGTTATAAACTAAAAAATTTTGCCCGGAAGACCTATTGTTTCATAGCGTCATATATATATATATATATATATATATATATATATATATATATATATATATGAAACGATGTGTGTGTATGTAAATGATGCATGGAAAAGAAACTAAATTTGTGTCTTACTAAATTCAATTAATTCACTGATAGTTATTGTTGATTATATGATGAGCAGATTTGCACTGGTGCAGTTAGTATTATGACAGTTTTCTCTGCATAATGTTCCTTATTGGGAGAGGAAAACTAATTGACTCTCAGGAAATTGACAGTATGAGTGAATTCAAATGATATATTAATAGACTGTTTGTCTGGTTAACGACTTGATGCACTAGCACTACTGTAGTTTATGTAACATCACTTTTCAACAGCAAAATGTTACTTTTTTAGAAAACTAATTTCTGGTCATATTAAACTGGCAGGGCTGGTGAACGCGGCTTTAGTAATCTATATCGCTATATTGTCTGTGGGTAACTGACAAGTAACACAGACATGAACATTTCTTTAATATTTTAGGTTTGCATTTACATGTTTACAGGTTCCCAATTCCGGTCCTTTATCTAATTTAAACAAGTTACATTTATTTTCATATTACATTTTGCAACAGACATTTTAGCACTTTAAATTAGCACAATTTATAATAATTCAACTATTGATAACTTTATATAAAATGCACTTGTTTGTGTGACATACACTTATTAAACAGAAGCAGGGTAATTTATGTTGTATTTTTTTGCAAATATTTATTAATTTATTAATTACAAGTATATGTCATCATACCTCAAACTTCTCTAAAATACCCTAATCAAGTTCAGTTTGTTTGATGACAGTGCAGTCTAAATTAATGCATTATATCAAGTAAAGTGAACATGCTCAGGGAACAGGGAGCAGTGAACACTATGTAGGGACCCTTTCAGTCGGAACAGTTGAGTTCATGGAGTTCTCTCCTAATGAGCTGATGATGTGAATCAGGTGTCTTACAAAGAGACGTACAAAAATATGTAGACTGGAACTGGAAAGTGGATTTTCTTGCCATTTTTAAAATCACCTTTCAGCAGTTCATTTTAAATAGTTCTACAGTGCAACAAACTAATAAAGCATGATTTAAAATGGGCTAACAATGAAAACTGTTCTAATTTTAATTCACTGCCTCAACAACTGTTTATTTTTAAAAGAGCTACTGTTTTATACTAAGTTTAGCATGCCAAGTTGCAAAAAACTACAACATTGCCCAGTCAACCACCCATCATTTTTTATAATTCCATTTAAAAAAAAAAAAAAAAAAAATGTATGGTTATTTTTCAAAGAAAATCTGAAATGACCTTGGCCTCATTGCTGGCAACAGGTTTGGAAGGGAACTGAACCTCTGTGGCTTTCAGGATGGTGTTCTCCTGTAGGATGTCCTGCTGGGACTGGTTATGGCCAAATGGCTAGCAAAAACACAATTAAAATTTGCATAGTTAAACATAACTAGATCTAGTTCTACAGGTGTACTAAAAACAGGAAAATGATAGCCACTTCCATTTTACACTCAAACCTGTAGATAATACTGATAATATTCCCAATTATTCAGATAATTGTTCCTCACCTTTCTTCCATAGAGGCACTGGAAAAATATGACACCGACAGACCAGACGTCCACCTTATTGGAGATCTTTGGAGGCTCTTTACCCACCACAAAACACTCAGGGGGTAAGTACCTTACAGCCAAAACAAAACACTATTGAGTTACATGCTTTAAAAGGCAAAAGCCAATATGTTAGTGAATGAGTGTGTTACCAGTAAGTGCCTGCCCCTTGTGATGTCAAGTCCATCCCATCTACTCCATAGTTGTCGTCGTCCATGATTTTAGACAGCCCGAAATCTGTGATCTTTATCTCGCCACATGCAGTTCCATCTACCAGTAAAATATTCCCTGTACACAACCACAGACGCACACAAATAAATACACAAGCACGTTCCCTATACTGGATTATCTTGATTATATCTTTCACATATGCATAATAGGGGTGGGTGAAAAAAAAATACATATTCAAAAGTTTTAAAGGCCAGTAAGATTTAAAAAAAAAAAAAAAAGAAATTAAAGTAGTTCACTTCCAGAACAAAAATTTAACTTCAACTTCAAAATTGTCCTACATCGCTGCAGAATTACAGACCAAGTGTTTACAAAGTGAACGTGCAAAGAAGGTCAAATGCTCTTTACAAAAAAGGTAAAACAGTGAGTTTTGGAGAAAAGTTGGAGAATAAAATGAGATGGGAGTTTTTCAAAATACCCTAACTGTCTTGAACTGGAAGTACACAGACTACAGATGCACATCACAAAGCTAGACAAGATGAGCATTTGAGGTTAAAAAGTATAAAAACTGTACTTTTTTTTTTTTTTTTTTTTTTAGAAAATGATCGTTTTGCTTGATAAGACCCTTCTTCCTCGGCTGGGATTGTTTAGAGCCCTTTGAAGCCGCATTTAAACTGGATTTTGGAAGTTAAAACTCACGGGCACCATTGAAGTCCACTATATGGAGAGAAATCCTTAAATGTTTTCCTCAAAAACAATTTCTTTACGACTGAAGAAACAAAGACATGAATATCTTGGATGACAAGGGGGTGAGTAAATTATCTGTACATTTTTGTTCTGAACTTTATGAACTCCTTTAATACATTTAGCAAAGCTCTATTAAATTTATCAAAAGTGACAGTCAAGATATTTACTGTACATTGACAGAAGAAAAATATCCATTGTGAATAAATGCTTTCTACTTTTTTATTTTGTGGAGTTTCCACAAAAATATTAAGCAGTGCAACTGTTGTAACATTAATATAATGTTTCTTGAGCATCAAATCAGCATATTAAAAAGATTTCTGAAAGACAGTGTGCCATTTTTTAAAATATGTCTGAAAAAAATGTCCATTTTACTATATTTTTAGTTAAATAAATACGTAGATATAAACTGTAACTTCTAAATGGTTCTAAACAAACAAATGCCTATATAAATGCATATATACAGGTTAAAAAAAACGATGGACTATTTCATCATTTTTTTGGAAATTAATCGCGATTAATCCCACCTAACATTAAGGTTTTTAAATATACTTTTATATTGCAATAATTTCATTCAATCTTGAAATTCATGCAGAAACAACATATTGGCCCAGTTTCACAGACAGGGCTTAAACTAAACCAGGATTAGGCCATAGTTCAGTTAGGACATCTAAGTATTTTTTTTATAAATGCTTAGAGAAAAAAAAAAAAAAACATTACTGGTGTGCATCTTGAGACAAAACAAAGACACTGCTATATTTTAAGATCAGTCAGTGGAAGTTTCTTTCAGTTGAAACAGCTCAGATTTACATTTTAGTCTAGGACTAGGCTTAAGCCTTGTCTGTGAAATTGGGGGAAAGTATAAAAACATTTGTTAAATATTTTTTGACTGAAGGTGATCACTGACACCAATATTACTGATGTCTCTAAGAAATTGTTCTTTTTTCCTAATAGCTCCTTGTCACCTGTACTTTTCCCACGCTCGTTTGACTAGCACCTGGTACTGAAGTGAGGTTGAAGTGCATGTCTGAAAAGTTTCCCCGTTTGATGTGGTCGTAAAGATGTTCTGCGACTAAAACACTTCTTATCCAAAAAAAAAAAAAAAAGACGGAAGCAGCAGTTGTGAGTGGGGTGGCCAACCCTAGCCCTACCCCTGCATTAACTGCGTTAAATATTTTTAACACCGTTAAACTGGGAAAAATTAATCGCTTGCGTTAACGTGCTAATTTTGACAGCACTAGTTTGCATATTTGAGTGTTAGACAGTTGTGAAAAGTAAAGTAAGACAATGTGTGTTCACCGGGTTTGAGGTCATAGTGTATTATGGGTGGCTTGATCTCGTTCAGGTATCGTAAAGCATTAACAATCTGCATGACGATAGAGCGAGCTTCTTTCTCAGACATCAGCTTGTGCTGCTTCAAGTAGAAATCCAGATCATTTCCTTCACAGTATTCCAAAACCGTACAAAACCTGCAGGAAACAGAAACACCCATGTAACTTGCGCCCATCTCACTGATGTATTTTGATAGTTGATAGGTGAAATCTGCAGGGCTGGAACTCACGTGTCTGTGTCCAGTGAAAAGTAATCGTACAGTTTTACTATTCTGGGATGATCCAACTGTTTATGTATTCGGTATTCCCGACAGGCGTGTCTGCAGAAAAGAGAGCCACAGGTTACCATGGGCAACAGAGGTGAGACCCAGGCGGCCAGCGTCATGAGAGACAGACGGACTAGATTTCCAGACATTTCAAGTTCTGTACCGAATATCAATTGGCATGGAAATACAGCCTTACATAACAATGTCCCCATACCACAATATAAGCCTGCAAGCCTGCTACATATCAATCGCATATAAAAAAAAAAGGAATGGCTCTAAACATTAAAAGAACTTATTTAACCTTTAAGAAATTTCCAGGGTTAAATACAGCTCCTGTGGAAGGCTGTCAGGGTAGGTAAATCGAAAATCAAATGAGGCATCGACGGTGCCGTGTTTGTCTACTTTGAATTTTTTATAAGATGTATTTTAATGTTTGATTGGCTGAGTGATCCTGACCATCTTCAAGGTTCACAACAACATACTGAGCAGGTAGCACATCTATTTCCCTTTCCATCATGCTGCATACCCGGTCTATAAAGTAAGAGAGGATAATTCACATCTGTTCTGTTTATACAATCTGAAATCTAATTTATTTCTTGTGGTGATGGGCAGCATGCCACAGATGCATTTAACAAGAACATTTCCTTGTACAGCATCAAAAAGGTGAAACATACTTGTGGTAATTTTCTTTCTTCTCCTCTCTCCAGTTTTTGTTGAGCTGATGAATCTTCACAGCAGCATAGCGTTGCTCAATTAAGTCAAACGCCTGAAGAGCAGAATGATGAATCAAATGATACATGTAAGGTCAGCATATATATCAGTCTGTGTTATAAATGAGGGGTAAAGATACCTTGTAGACCTCACTGAAACCACCCCTGCCCAGCAGATGTAACAGCAGGTAGCGCTCATTCAGGGTGGGATGGTCCTTGAATCTGAGAAAGATTAAAACAACACAAAAGAACAAAAAGAGAAACAGGAGAAAAAGGGAGGGTGGGTGGAAAATAATCATGTAAAACTAAATCATGTTTTTGGTAAAACAAACAAACAAATAAATATAAGCAGAAAACATTATATAAAAATGCTTCAAATGTGTAGAATATGGGCCTTTTACGCTCAGCAAACTCATCAAATAGCTGTTAATATGAGAATTCAATGTCCACTACAAATGACACAAAGTAACAGGGAAAAAAAGAAATAAAGATCAGAGGCTGATGTCATCATGGTGTCGGTACATACTGTGAGCTGTCTTCATTGTTTATTCTTTTCAACTCTCGGATGTGAAGATTGCGCACCCTCTCCAACCTCTCCAGCTCTGCCTGAATCTCTGCCTCCTCCTATAAATACATAAATGCATGAAGAATACAAAAAATACAAACTTTTGTACATACTTTTATACATACATATATACACACACACATATATATGAAGAGTTCAGATGCCAAACCAGCTAAAAGCCACCTCGGTCAAAAATGAGATAATGATACCGAGTGAATGCTCCTGACACATAGTATATGTCCATCAAATACTTTTACTTCAAACTTGCTAGCCTCAGCCCAATCAGAAGTACCAGTACTTACATAGAATCCTATACAAAGTAGCCAGAAAAATTTTTATTAAATCTATATTATATATACACACACACACACACACACACACACACACACACACACACAGTTGCATGTGAAAGTTTGGGAACACCGTGCAGAATCTGTGAAAATGTGAATAATTTTAACAAAATATAAGAGATAATACAAAATGCATGTTATTTTTTATTTTGTACTGTCCTGAGTAAGATATTTTTTTACATAAAAGATGTTTACATATAGTCCACAAGACCAAATAGCTGATATTATTCAAATAACCCATTTCAAAACGACTGTTTTTCTTGTTTTGTTTTGAGGTGGTTGTTCATGAGTCCCTTGCAGGGTTCCCACACCTTGGTTAACTTCAAATTCAATGACCTTTCAAGGACTTTCCAGGTCTAATACCCTCAAATTTAAGGACTTATTGTGGTGACACATTTCAAGTGAGAGCAAGGTTACATCATGTTACCTTATAAGATACATTGTTACAGTTTTCAAGTGTCAAACACAACAATTTTTTGCATTTATTTTTGGCCATATGACAGAGATATGATATTCTATTTGTTGTATTTCTGTTTTGCATAAAACCGAAGAATATTTGGAACATCCTATACTGTATTCTAAAATGATCTGATATTAACTTTTGCATGGATTCTATTGAAAAGAATTTAGGCTCATTTAATGTTAAGTTAGCGTAACGCATAAAGGTCAGTAACTAACGTAAATCAAGCAAGCTAGTATGCATAGGCCACGAAGTGTTGGCAAAATAACACATTAGCAGACCGGAGAAAATAATATGGAACTTTTTTCCAGAAAACTTGCATGAAATAAATTCAAGCACTTTCAAGAACCTGTATATGTTTGTTTATTTTTAAAAACTTTCCAGGGCCTTGAAATTTTTTTTTTTTTTTTTCAGATACACAAACCTTTAAGGATTTCAAGGACCCATGGGAACCCTGCCTTTGTTCGTTTTGAACAGTTAAACTGAGCACTGTTCTTCAGAAAAACCTCCCAGGTCCTGCAGATTCTTCAATTTTCCAGCATCTTTTGCATATCTGAACCAGCAGTGACTGATACTCCAGAAGGAAACAATGCATTAGGAGCCAGGGGGTGAAAACTTTTGAACAGGATAAAGATATCCAAATTTTTCTTATTTTGTTAAAATATCATTTTTTTTTCTCCATTTAGTACTGCCCTTCAGAAGCTACAGAAGTTACCTGCATGTTTCCCAGAAGACAAATAAAGTACAATTTACCTTGATGTTCACATTTTCACAGATTCTGCAAGGGGTTCCTAAACTCACGCATGCAACTGTATAAAAATCACATGATCTGATATTCTGCCGCTTCTACTGATAGTGAGATTACAAGGTGCACAGAAAATAATGGTACCTTGCTACTTCTTCTTTTTGAAAGAAATGAACACTTTTACTAAGCTAAGACAGATTAAATTAATCAAAAGTAACAGTAAAGACATTCATAATGCTACAAAAGTATATGCTTTTGGAGTGCTGCAAAAAGAAAGAGAGATTACCTTCCCCATTCAAATTGTTTTACATGTTCTGAAATGCATGAGGATCTGAATCATACAGGAGCCACTGAGCTTGTGCACTGACCTTTTTGAGATGGCCAAGTCTCAGTTTGAAGATCTCTTCCTGCTCATGGTACTCAGCTAAAGTTAGTCTGCAGGAACATCAGAGGAACAAGATTAAAAACCTCCATACACGTACTAGGGTAGGATGATCTGACTGTCAAAGAGCTGGAAACAATCACATGATCACATGATGCAATTTCTCCACACTACTCACTTACAGACTCGTGTGTTGTAGCAGACAAAAAGTTATTTTTCCATATAGTGGAAAGAAATGTCATGTAAATTAAGATTTGGCTCCTAATAAATCATGTCCTGCCATTTTTTAAACTATTCGCATGTTAAGTCTGATGTCACGCGCCGCCTCTTCCGTGACTTCCGGGTCCAAACGCTATATCAGACGACACGAAGAAAAACAACAAACGGTGCTAATTATACACTCACAATGAGATATAATACTACCAAAAAATTATAATCGTACCCTTTAACTCCATACTGAAATCCCAGATAGCCAGACAATGAAAATATAAATATATATAAATAAATAAATATAAAAATTATTTGTGTTTGGGGTGCTGTGAGAACGGAGACTGTAGTGTACACTGTACATTTGAAAACATTTAGCCTAAATGTTTAATATGAATAAACGGTGCTCATAAACAGCTGCTAATAGTATTCTCAAGTGAAAGGAGTTGGCGATTGGATCCAGAAACAGCATTCGTTGGACACATTACGTCACCACTTAACAAGCCCATAAGCAAAAATATTGTTTATTTTATTTTAACTAACTCTAGCACTCTATATTGCAATTCTATTCTAAAAACAAAAAACAACAACAAAAAAAAAAAACTTGACTTGCACTCTTTTTACATTTACTAACTGCTTGTTTTCTTAAAACAAACAAAAATACACTAGCTTTTAGCACTAGCCTCTTTATCTGTTCATCTATTCTTTTTGTATTTATGCATTTTCTTATTTATTATTATAAAAAAAATGCCTCTTACAGTAGCCTGCTCTATTCTTATTTCTATTCTATCTGTTTTCTTTATTAATTATACATTTAAAAAAACCCTTGCTATATGTACTGCCTTACTTATAGTCACAGCACTTACATATTGCTCTTTTGTTGATTTTGAATGCTTCCATTGTCCTCATTTGTAAGTCTAAATGACTACATGTAATATAATATTAATTCACATAGAAAAAAAAAAACTAAAATAAAAAAACTCATGTATAATTTATGTGTGGCCACAAAACTATTTTCAAACATTTACGCAAAAGCCTTTAGATCAATAGGTTTTTTAAATAAAAAAACATGTCAGTAAAATGTGTCCAAAATTGGTAGTGTATATTCCTGCTTAAAGAATTTTGCGGCAAATTGTGAAAATCTGTGAATGTTAGTGATGGTACATTCTAGTAATTTTAGTGCAATTTATTGCAATTGCACTCACAACTGAGGAAGGCTGGGTTTGAGGAAAGGGTCGTTCTCGGATCCGTTCACAGCCTTGGTCTTGCGTTGTTTGGGCTCAGAGTTGGTGCTGGGCGACTGTGAGCTGCTGGCTGATGGTGGTTTTCTCTTAGCTAACAGTTTCCTCTGTCTCTCGATTTCTTCACGCTGTTGAATGATCCATTCCTGCTGTCTGCAATAAAACAGTCAATGAAAGACAGTTCATATAAATTAAAAGGTCTAGTTTACCTAAATAATAATAATAAGTAAAAAAAAAATAATAATAAATAAATAATTATTAATGCACTCACTTATGGATCTACAAAAGACCTAAAAATGGGCGAAAATTTGAGTAAAGACAAAGACGTGATTGTTGAGGGACTTTGGCCCAGCGTATTTTACAAGTCAAGTTATAGTAATGTGCAAATCTGTGCACCTGTGTTCACACATGCAGAACAGTGTTTGCGTAAAGGCCTGCATGTGCAAATACAGAAGTATACTTTGGGCTCGTGCTGTGTCAATCTTCATTAAGCATCTTACTTGACGAGGTTCTGGAAGGCGTAGCCGTCTGTCCACTGCTCTGTAAATGAGGCTCCGTGTCTCACAGTGGTAAAATGACCCAAGCGCAGTCGATCCTGCATGCTCTTCTCCCGACAGGCCTGCTTCTCCTGTGTGCTCTGGACAAATACACACACCTTAAAGATCTGATTTGCTTTATATTCTTTTTACTGCTTTAAAACTACTTTGACATTTACAGATTTACAGCACATTTAAAACACTGATTTCTGAAATATCACAAGGATTCTTCACCTTCTCAATCAGAAGTTTTTTGCTCATAGTGATGCACTTGTTTAAACGTTCTTTGTACTTTTCTAGAAGCTTTTGCTGCTCATCAATTTGTCTCCTAAGATCACAGTTTGCCTGCAGAGAAAAGGATTTTTTTTTTTTTTTAAATATTTTGTTAAAAAGACATCAAATCACATCAAAACCATTTATAGTAAATCTAATTTTGTCAAAAGTCTGCATAATAATGGAAGCAGAATTTACTCCAGTCACTCAATGCATCTGAACTGAAAACTAAAAAAGACATTTCTTTTAATAATATCATGAATGGTCTGACACATCATTTCTGAGATTAACTCGTTTTCTCCCTTCTCATCTCTTCTCTTTTCTTTCTCATCTTACCCGCAGAAGATCGTCTATCCTGCCCTCCTTCTTCTCCAGGTCCAGGTTCTTATTGCTCTCTATAGTGGCCAGTTTTACCACAGTCAAGTCAGTCTACAGGAGCAATAAAACACAAACACACAAAATTCAACACAACTACACATATTCATGATTGACATTCTTCAACTACAGTCATTAAAGGAGAAGTCCACTTCCAGAACAACAATTTACAGGTGATGTACTCACCCCCTTGTCATCCAAGATGTTCATGTCTGTCTTTCTTCAGTCGTAAAGAAATTTTGTTTTTTGAGGAAAACATTTCAGGACTTTTCTCCATATGATGGACTGATATGGTGCCCCGAATTTGAACTTCCAAAATGGAATTTAAATGCAGCTTCAAACGATCCCAAATGCGGTTGTAAAAGATCCCAGCCGAGGAAGAAGGGTCTTATCTAGCGAAACGATTAGTTATTTTCATAAAAATAACACAATTTATATAGTTTTTGATGTTAAACGCTCATCTTCGTCTTACTCTCCCTGAACTCTATGTATTCTAGCTCAAGACAGTTAGGGTATGTCGAAAAACTCGTATTTTCTTCCCCAGAATACACAGAGTTCAGGGAGAGTAAGACAAAACGAGCATTTGAGATTAAAAAGTACTTAAATTGTATTTTTTTAATGAAAATAACCGATTGTTTCGCTAGATAAGACCCTTCTGGTTCGGCTAGGAACGTTTACAACTGCATTTGGGATCGTTTGAAGACGCATTTAAACTGCATTTTGAAAGTTCAAACTCGGGGCACCATATCAGTCCATTATATGGAGAAAAATCCTGTAATGTTTTCCTCAAAAAACACAATTTCTTTACAACTGAAGAAAGAAAGACACAAACATCTTGGATAACAAGGGGGTGAGTACATTATCTGTAAATTGTTGTTTTGGAGGTGGACTTCTACTTTAAGTCACAGTGGATCAAATGTTATCAAAACAGATTTCACTTTTTTTCCTTTTGCTATATGAAAATGACATCAAAATGCCCATGGAAACATTTTCCATGCATTAATTATTTATTTGTGAATTTCTTTTCAAATGCTTTTTATTTGCCAATTTTATTGTTTTTTCATGATCCCAGAAACTTTTTTTTTAATAAATAAAACTCATACATTTATGACAGCAAAAAAAGCTAAATATTTATCTATTTATAAATATAAAACTCATTTATTTATTTATTTTTTTTTTTTACAAGAACAGTGTCAAGTTTACAACAAAAATGTTTTACTCTTTTTGTAGTTAACTTGACTATTGATTAATTAATTGATTGTAGTAATCTACTGACAGTAATTATTCTAAATGGACTGCAAATGAGTTTCTTATAATTTAATTGAAAGTGCATTTATACACAGTCCCACCTGAACACTCTTGACTGCGATCTGTCTAGAAGAAATCATGGAGTCTCCAAAACACAGACTGGTAGGAGACGAGCTGCTCTGCCGGGTCTGAAACACAACATTGTAACAACATTAGACTGTGTAGTAATGTTGTAGTAACCGTGTAGTAAAGAGAGGCACACACAGGCAGTTTATATTCTGACTGAGCTAAAAGTAGTTTAGGAATATATACAAATGTTGTGACATGCAAGTGTGTGTTTGTTCCTGTGTGACAATGTCAGCTGTTAATGTAGTGTGTGTGTGTTGAGACGTGCTTGATTATGATGCACAATTATTGGACTGAAATAAATCAGAGCATTAGCATCCGTCTTGGATGACCAGATCACAAGTGGCCAGGTGTAAACAGTCAAAAACATTTTTTGATCAAATCCACATAGTACCATTGTAATCGGAAACGTGACTACTGGTTTAATGGTACACAAAAATGTTCAGCATGCACCTTTTTAAATTCACTGTTCAGCATGCTTGTAGGTAGAGCAGGTTAAAAAAAAAATAAAAAATAAAAAAAAATAACTCTTTTCTTTTTATTAAACAGTGCGGTTTCCAGATTATGGCTCTCTCAGTTAAAAAAAAAATAAAGTCTGTCAATACCGCTTCAACACACCGTACTGCAGTTCATGGTGCTGTTGTACATGGGGAAAGAGATTTGAAGGGCTTTCACTTTTGGTAGCAAAATGTATATTTTAGTCAGAAGCTCACATTCTATCTGTCTTTTTTCAAGTCTGTTTAATGGAGACTAGCATCCTTCCATTTTCCCATTTATTTTTCAGACAGGTTCACAGCATCAAAGTGTATCAAGATAAACAGTGCTATCCCACCCTAGGAGGGAAACTCACATTTCAAATCACGTTGTGAACACAGAAGTTCCACACATGCAGTGGATAACATAATCCTGCATTCATTCACTACCCATGCAACTGAAACACCTGTAGCAAACATTTTTGGCACCATTACACACCTTACATCAACATGAAGCAACATGCATCCAAAGTTTAGTTAAAACAGATGCTCCACTAATCATAATGAACATTCTGCTCAAAACAGAATAACACAGTGATGTGTGGAGTGATGAAATCAGAGACCCTCCTTTTGAAATATGAACACAAGTGTTCAGAACAGATGCATGTTACTTCCAGGCATAACTAGTGGTCCGTCTCGCCTGTCCACTTGTGATCAGATCACGCAAGGCACCTCTTAATGGCAGGTGTAAACAGGGTATGATTGAGTGTGTGACTTACGCTGGATCCTGGTGCAGAGTGGGAATGTGAGTTCTGGGGTGAACGGATGACTGGTGGTAGACCTCTTACTGGACTGGACCCATTACCACCCTGAAACTACAGAAAAAGGGAAATAAACAAATTACATGGTGTTAAATAATCCTCTATGTAAGAAATTCTAGACACCGCTCCACTGAACACCATATGGATTTTTTTTTACTTTTTTTTTGTCCTTTTTGGAGTTTGACAGCCGCTGGTTATTATATGCTTTCACAGCATGGAACAGCAACTTGGACATTGTGCAAAAATGTTTTGCTTTTGACTGAAGAAAAACCATTTGCACTTGGAATGACACAAGGATGGATAAATGACAGAAACATTTTTAAAGGTGATTACGTAATATTTTCAACGTTAAAACACTTATGGCTATCCCAGCTTAAAAGTGAGAGACAAAAATCAGACCAATGGCAGACATGGAAGGCATTCAGGAAACCGATTTGAAAATATGCTACATCATTGCAAAAATATTCACAGCATGTCTGATGATGCTACTAGTGACGCTAGTAGCACAAAGATGATGCATTACTACAGAACTAAAACCAACACATTATCATTTTCAATAAATGTAATTTTATTAATAATATCTTTTTATTTTATTTTATTTATAAAATCGTATTATATCCGACTTATCAGTTTGTTACAAAAAAGAAAAGTCTTTCATCAATGTAAAATGTTTTACCACCTCTGAAATGACTCTGATAATGCCTGAGTGGGAATATTTTATTACTTATATTTATATTTCATATTTATTTATTTAAAATACACTCTAGATTATCCAACCACTTCACAAATAAAATCAAGTCCACTCTACATAATTTCCTTGCAAATTTGTTTTGGTTAAAAATGTTATGTTAACTACGCTCCAAATATGGTTTCATGTATTAAAACATCATCCAAGCTGCAATCATTACGTCAGTTACGCTTTCATTAAGCCGATGCCAGGGATTTATCATATGCTTTCATTAGCTTCCCCTCATATTATGGACAAATACTCACATCAAAATAATCACTAATTTTGGGTCCCCGAATGACAGACTTTCCTATGAAAGAAAAGGGAAAAAAGACATGATTAAACATGTTAAGCTAAACATAAAGAACATACTAGAAAACAGAGAGAGAGAGAGAGAGAGAGAGAGAGAGAGAGAGAGAGAGAGAGAGAGAGAGAGAGAGAGAGAGAGAGAGAGAGAGAACTCAAGCGTGTACCCTGACTGCTCTCTGATTGGTTGTCAGCTTTCCTCTTCCTGCCCCGTGATGATTCAGAGTGCTTCTTTTCAGGAGTCTATAAATGAGAGACATTACATTCATACACCTCTTGTTATGAATTTATTCAGGTCTTATTTTGCACCCGATGCACAATACCGCTGGCCTCAGCAAGCACTGAGCACCACATTTAAATTCATAGTCTCCAGAGAGCAAATCGTACAATCTCTGAATATCAGCTGAGAGTATAACGAGACATATTGTGCGTCTTCAAACAGTATTTAATGACTCTTGAGTCTAAATGACTCTAAGAATATCCCTAATGTGAGAGTGTATAATCCGAGGCCTGGACCAATAATCAGAGTCTATTTTCTCTCTCGCTGGGGAAAGGATGCAGAAATATCCTGCTCTTTTCAGCACAGACAAAGAGGGGTGTGCTGCCAAGGGCATCTTTGCATTCTGATCAGAGAGGAGTTCTCGCTCACTGGCTTGGACTGAAACCTCCACGTCTGCCACCAAACTCCAGCACAGATTTTGATACCCACACACCAAAGCTATTAAGAGATAAACTGTGTCCTACACACACATTTAATCTAAAAAAAGAAATGCTGGCTCATCTATATGTTGATTAAAATGCTAATCTCTTCATAGCTGTGAAACAGAAAGAGAGAGTTTCCAAAACAGATGCGGTTAAACTCCACCCTGTTTATTATACGTCGCTCCTTCATATTAATTTCTCATAATCTGAGCTTAATTTGAGGTTATCGTAAATAAAATGACGAACTCTCGTGTGGGCTAGGCCAGTGCGTTTCTGGAAACCACATCACGTCTCTCCGAAGAGAGGACTGCTGATGTGACTGAACCAAGAGCCTCCAAAAGCATCATTTATGTCTCTTTTCAATTCTCACATGACTGGAACAGAGAGACTTACTGAATACGCAGGAGAACTTCCTCTTTTCCCATCTGATCCCTGCAACAGAGAAAGAGGAAGAAAGAATGAGAGAAGAGGAAAAGGAAAAGGAAAAGGAAAAGGGAAAATAAAATAAAATGTGAGAATGAAAGATAAATGAGGAAAAGAAAAACAGAAACAAATAAGATAGGCTAAGGAAAATTAAAAAGACAAAAAATATAAAGAAAAAGGAAATGGAACGATAAGGACGAGAAAAATGAGAAAAAAAGAGGAAAGAATAAGGACAGAAATTATAGGAAAAGGAAAAAGATAAGGAGGACAAAGGAAATGAGAGAATGACAGAATAGAGGATGAGAAAGAAAAGAGAAAAAAAGAATAAAAGGACAATAGGAAATAAGAAGGATGGGAAAATTATAGGATAAGGAAATAAGGGAAGTAAAAGGAAATAAATGCAAGGAAAAAGAAAAAAAAGAGGAACATACAGGAATGCAGGCAGAAAATAAGAAAATAAAGGAAATAAGATACAGAAAATAAAGGAAAAGGATAAAGTAAGGAAGAAAATTATGGTAAAAAGAAAAGGATATGAACAGGAAATGGAAAGAAAATGAGAATAAAAGAAAGAGAGGAACGGATAAAAAAAAAATAAAGGGAAAAGGAGAAAACGAGACAAAAAGGAAAAAGAAAAGGATATGTTAAGGAAGGGGAAAGCAAATGAGAGAATAAAAGAAAAAGAGGGGAATGGATAAAAAAAATGAAGGAAAATAATAAAGAAAGGAGAAAATGAGATAAAAGGATAGAATGAAAAAAGAAATGGAAGAAAACGAGAAAAGTGAGAGAATGAAAAAAAAAAAAAAAAAAAAAAAAAAAAGGTAAAACAAAATGGAAAAGGATGAGAAGCAGAAATGAAAGGAAACAGGATAAAGGAAAGTATAAGGAAAAGGTAGAGGAGAGGAGGGACAGTGAAGTGTTTTTAGATGCGAGTGGGTCAGGAGCTGCAGACTATAGGACTGAAGCTGGTGTTTATAATTAGCCCTCAGTGACAATGACAGAATGTCACGGTGGCCCTAACGAGCCGGCACAGCCTGATATTGATGTTCTGCACGCTCCAAACTGGCACTTTTGGGTCACAATGGCCACAAGCTCAGAACAAGCAACAAAAAGAAACACGCTCGCCATCAGAGAAAATCTACCACCGCTGCGCTACAATTACTAAAGCTCCGATACAAGATGCTGACGAGATACAAAGGCAAACAGAATTCAATGCATCAAAAAAAAAAAAAAAAAAGAGAACAATCTGTGCTTCTTCATCTGTCTGTCTTCATTTGATAGAAGACACTTCTCTGCATGAAGACTTCTGAAATACAAAGATTACATAATCTTCATTCCTGTCACTGAAAATGGAAATCCTTGATATATACATATATTCAAATCCATCATGAATATGCAAATCAGTCTGCACTAAATGAGTCATGTGCTTCAGGCTGCAGGTGTCGGAGGCTGTGATTAGCGTTCAGGGGATTATGGGTAATCTAGTGTACGTAGTCTGAGGTGGGGCTGTAATGGAGGTTTTGGCGTCTGTTGTGAGTGAGTGAAAGTCTGTGGCAGTATGTGCGTGACAGGTGTGTGTGTGTGTGCGCGTCCACACTATCTAGGTGTCTGACATCTGGCATAATAAGCAGCTCACAGCCACATGAGAGGAGTTTGTTCTCAACCTCCCAGTTCACTTTCTCTCTCCCTTCATAACTCGCTCCATTGGCTTCCTCCTTCTCTCTCGCTCTGATTTATGTCACAGCAGGTGTGTTGTGCAGGGGGAGGGGAGGACAATTCTCCTTACTATGATGCTTCATGTGTGTGTGTGTGCGCACATGTGTAGTGCTTTGCCTGCTGATGGTTTAACTATCGGGGGTTATGACAGATGCCAACCCAGCTTGAGTCTGCTACAAAACCTAAACACACACACATAGAGTGACACAGCATCCTCTATGAGGCAGAAGCACAGCCCTCAGCACACACAGAACTAGAGCTTCATTACAGGGAACATTTCCCATCGGCCTGAGTCACACTCACACACCAGCATCAATTTCTCTGTAACGCTTTGATTCAAAGAAAACACAGCAGAACGTCTCTGCGCCATCTGCTGAACTATGAACTGAGTTATTAACAACAGCTTTCATCAGGACTCAACCGCGAGCAGTTAGAAACAGAGCATCCATTACAGATCTCAGTTTGGCTTCAATGTACAATTAACTGTTTTACTGATCTATTTATTTTCCTGTCATTCACAGTCCTTATGGAGAAAATGTCTATAAAATCTCACAAACTGTGATTCAGACACACTTCTCGCATGGCGAGAAAACACCTACAGCACAAATGCCTTCGTGGAAATTAATATTCTGAAGGTTGATTCTACTTGCTGTGAGGAATGAAGAAAGCCAACCTTCTGTGTGGAAGTATTTCGAAATAGTATTTTATGATGGAGGTCTCCTTTCTGGGATTTACCAAGAATAAAAGCTGTGCTCATGCACTGATAAAAAATATTTTGTGGTGAAGTTAATACTACATTTAAAACAAATGTAATTTCTACATTAAATCATTTAGTGCAGGCCAGAATAAAAAAAAAATGTAAAGTAAATTCTATACTAGTACTCAAAGCTTGTAAGTATATTTTACTTGGAATTGTTGGTTATGTTTACAAGGATTCTTTATCTAAATATCAATGTTATGATCTTGTTTTCCCATCATGCACTGGGGCATGAATAATAAAAAAGGTTACATTTTTCACTGTTTTCAAAATGTATTTACATTTAATAGTGGATTTTGTTGTTAGGTTTAGTAAGTTAATGTTTTGTGACATCTGGAGTTCATTTTCTACTTAAAATGACCCATCCATACTCAAACACTATCCGCTGATTGCTACCGTCATTGCGTATGATGTACCAAGTATTGAGGTCTCTGTGTTTATTTGGGTGATAATTCTATTGAGTGGACATATTATCTTAAAAGGATAACAAGCTGTCTGCTTGCTTACTTACACGTTTGTAAGTGAACCACATGCTTTAAAAAGCATGCTTTTTTTGTTTTGTTTAACATTGTTAAAGTAAATTTTATAAACCGTGACTGAGTGGAATGTACTTGGGTGTTGCGGATTTAACTTAAAAGAATTAAGTAGAAATTACTCACCAAACTCTAACCAGCCACTTTAAATGAACTTATTTCCTTTCCTAATTTTACCTAATTTAGTTATATAGATTTTACTTAATTCAATACTGAAATTTTACTTAAAATGTATGTGTGCAAAAACTTGCAAAAGAAAAATTAAGTAACTCTTACTTATTGTTTTTTTTTTCAGTACAAGTGTTGCTTCTGAATGCCAGTGAGCACTTATTTAACACAAATACTTACTCAAAATTCACTAATAAAAGATATGAAAACAACAATTGGCCATCAGTAGACATTTCAACTAGGCCAAGTCACTACTTCTCTTAGTTAATTCATCCAAAAATGAAAACTCTCTCATTATTTGCACAAAACCCATTAGACTCTTGTTTATCTTTGAAACACAAATGAAGATATTCTTAATTAGAGAATTTCACTGTATGTCCAATAGCTCATTAGTTGGAAAAAAAAAAAAAACTCCAGAAAGGAATATTTTGCTAAATATATGCACTCTATTACATGTTCATTATATATTTACTTAACCGGTTGTCTTCATTATTTGATGTATGTTTGAATAAATCGAAACAAGTATTACAGCCACCATTTAAAGTCCCCATGAAATCAAAATTAAAGTTTTTTTGGTTCTTTTAGTATGAATGTGTTAAATATTATATACCTTAAGGTTATCTATAAGCTAGTGTCCTCCAAAACAATGACAAAATTCACGTTTACAAGATACAAGCATTGAAAACGTACAGTATCTCACTTTCGACAATATGAATCAATGATTTTGATTCAGCTTCAGCTTCTAATCAAACTTTGTCCAATCAAATGCTCTCTAGAATCTGAAGTATCCCGCCCCCTACTCTATAAATAGACGCTGAAGCTGCGGCTGAGATTGGTCACTCGTTCACAGTGTTAGTATTTTCTGTATGGTAAATGGCTCGTAGTGCACAATGCAGGAGATAGGGAACGATTCAGACAGTGTAAATATGCTTTCAATTGGGGAAAATGGGGTATGGTTTCACGCTGTGTGATGCGCACCGTGGCAGTGCACACAGGCTACTCCGGACTTTGGCTCTGGTCCAGAGACACGATCGCACGGAGTGGACCGTATGCGCAAGTCGGGATATATAAAACACTTTTATAAAACTACACAGCCTCAACAGGATTACGATCACTATTTTGTTTTACTAAGAGTTTCATATTGAATCTAGGGGGTAATCTATTAGACTGTGGCTATCATACGCTGTCAAATGCGGCTTTACTGAGCTCAATGGCTCTGGCCCAAGCAGATACAAATGAAACGCTATTGGCTATTTTAAAAAGGGGGTGTGGCTGCTCGATATGTCCCACCCTATCTTCCTGTTTAAACTGCAATTACGTCACCGCATAGAATAACGCTGCATGTTTCAAGGCACTTCAGTGGACCTTTAAAGTTTTACATTTCAACAACATACTGAAGTAGAAACATGATCATATAATAAAAAGGTTAATATAAAAACTGCCTTATGTATGATTTAAATGTTTAGATACTACACTGTTTGTAATTGAGTGTTAATTATTTAATAAATTAGATTAATTGATAAATTATTAAATACACTTTATTTTCAGTTTTCAGCTAAATGAAAACTTAAATTTAGATTTTGGTAGAAAAAAAAAAATCATTTCAGTGCATCACAAAATGTAATAGAATCTGAGATATTTCTCTCTCTCCACTGAAAGCCCATTTCAACAAAATTCATGAAGACATCATAAAAGAACACCATATAAATTGATGTATTAATCCAGAAACTCGATCATACTTGCTTGACGTGTGAGAACAAACCTGTTTTTTGCGCATCAGGCAAGCATGTTTGAGATTCCATTTACTGTATTTGATGTGCTCTGTGTATGTGGGTTCATCAAGGTTTATATTCGATAAAAAAAGCATAAATTAAATTAGTTTATCATATAAAGCTTTGCATGACCTGGATTAAGAGGCTCAGTTTATATGGATTACTTAAAAAATGTCTTAATAAATTTTCTGAAACATCTCATTTTTACTTTCAGACTTTCAATAAAGGGACAAATAATAACAATAAATTATTATAATCTTTTTGTTTTGAAAATGATCGAAAGTCTTATGGGTTTGGAACGACACGAGGATTGATGATGCATTTCACTTGGACGAGCTAACCCTTTAATTGGCCAGTAAATTATTGGCCGATGCGGTTAATCTTCAGGTTATGACGTATGACGTGACCGCAAAACCAGTCTTAAGTAGCAATATTATTATTTGTAGCAATAGCCAAAAACACATTGTAGGGGTCAAAGTTATTGATTTTTCTTTTATGCCAAAAATGATTAGGATAAGTAGTAAGATATTTTGTAAATTTCCTACCATAAATATATCAAAACTTAATTTTTAATTAGTAATATGCATTGCTAAGAACTTGATTTTTTCAATATATATATATATATATTTTTTTTTTTTTTTTGCACCTTCAGATTCCAGATTTTCAAACAGTTGTATCTCAGCCAAATATTGTCCTATCCTAACAAACCATAAATGAATGGAAAGCTTGTTTCATCTTTCAGATTACGTATACATGTCAATTTCAAACACATACGTTTACTTCTGACTGAATATTGTGTTTGGAAATATATTACAGTATATAACAGGTGTTAGATTTAAAGGTGTTTGTACAATCATACGGAACTAAACTCACCTCTGACTCTTTATCGCTGGAGGAGCCCAAACTACCAAAACTGTGATTGGAACATTCGTTGTTTGTCAAGGTCTGTACAGGAGAAACACATTTACATGAGTCAATGCAGATGAGCCAGGCAGATGAATCTGAGGTATTCATGCAGCAGGTGTTATGAATTAATTATTTGACAACTTCAAGGAGAGGACAGTTGTATAAGCAAGACAACATCACACAGCAAAAGAGAATTGTGTTTCAGTCTGAGGTCCACCGTAACCTGACATGAACCTCACAGTCACAATGTCCTCCCTTTCAGAAAACACAATTTCTTCAAAAAGCTCATCATGAAAGTAGGAAGACTTTGAGCCTCTTCCATGAAACTGGCTGTGTCTGAAACAACATCAAATCAAGCAGCATCCAGAGGCAAGAAGCCACGTCTGAACCCAGTGTTTGTGTAGGATCCTGTTAGGACTGCACAATCAAAATAAATATGGCCTAGTGCGATTTCCAAATTAATTCAAATCAGATTTGCAAAGGCTGCAATTAAATTGAATAAATATATGCAATATACATAAATAAAAATGTATTCCTTCAAGGGCTCCCTGTCTTGTCAAATTAAAAGTTGGAAATGAAGAAATACTAGTACTGTAATTTAACAGCTGCAATGAATTTTTTTTTAATTATATTCAAAATTATAACATTTTTCCCTTTTTGTTTCTTGTTTTTATTCAGTATTTTTTGTTTTTAGAAATAATAATAACAACATTACTAAAATGAAAGCAGCCTAGATGTACATTTTATTGGCTATAATATCCCACAATCCTGTGTGTGCAGTTTGGTGAAAAAAATTGGTGTCTGAAGAAACAGTTAAAGAAAAAAAAAAGTCGACTGCTAAATGTAACCTTTTTTCTTACAACTATATCTGCCAAACAATTATAGAAACCAAAGCATTAAAGTTATCATAACTGAGGCGTAATGGCATTTTGGGATCCACGGTGGTGCTTTCTTTTAAAAATGCTACCTTGTTTCAGACACAGACACTGTTTGCAAGCTTGTGTGTTTGATAAACTCAGCCACTAACTTTGGTTCCTCCGCTAGCGCTGCCAGTGCTGCCCGCTGTGTTGCCACTGACTCCGCCCAGAAATCTGGCCTCCAGCAACTCCTGCCGGCGCGGGTCCAAACTGTGCAGCTCCTCCATAGCACCTGAGTGATAACACACATACACATGCACATATAGGTCACTCTAGCCGTGTTTTAGCCTTGGAAAATGCTTTGCTTGTACTCACTTTATATAGGTAAAGTCATATGTAACAGTCTCTTGGGTCATGTGCTCACAAACACAGGTACAACATTCCCCAGAGCTTACATAGCACTCAAAACTAGATCACAAACAGGTGAAACATCAAGGATCTGCATCTTGCAATCAGAGACACAAGAACATCCAATTTATCCTTCACTGAAAACAAATAGGCTGCACTTTTCCTAGTTGGCATACTTTAAAAATAAGCACTCTGGAGAAGAAGTACAAAAAAAAAAAAAAAAATCACTATATAATATATAACATAATTAAGACAAAAATGAACAGCTACGAAGTCAAAAATTAAAAGGCTCCATTTAAATGATGTGATTCTCTGCCATGTAAAGAGACTGTCGTTACCATTGTTCATGATCAAATCTTCTTTCCAAGCATTTTAAACACATCAACACTTCTACACCTCTGATCTTTTATACTTAGCACACACACAAAAACTGGACTATATTCATGAAACGTGACCAAAAGAAATTTGCAAATGGTTCATAAAACAATTCATAAATAACTGGGCTTGAATTTCAGCGCAGGATTGCGGGTATTGCACATAATTCTACTCATTCCCGCAAATATTTCAGTGTGAAAGATGCTTGGGACAGATGATAATAAGTATCATTTTGTCATCTGAGTGCTCACACCCAAAACATGCACACATACTGTACAACCGCCTCTGACACAGTGTGTGACTAAAGATTAATGTTTTGGGCCTTATTGCACATAAAAGACCAAATACATACAAAATTATGTCAAAATAACTTTCTTGGTGAGTATTCACGTAAACACGGTTAGTTTACATTAAACATAATCGATATACATAAACAGCTGATAAAACACATGCAAGACAGTATTAGATTTGTGCATGAGATCTTAAAGAGACCGTGACATACATAAACATGTAAATAACCAGTGTTATTTTACAGTTGAATAGATTACTCAATTTCTGTAGTTTTCTGTACCTGAATATTACTGACCTACACTGTAAAAAATGATCTTGATTTTAATGGTAAAAGACAGTAAAAATGCTTACAGTAAAAACCTATTAATTGGTTAGCAGTAAGTTTCCTTACTATATACGGCGAAACACTGTAATGGATATTTCATGTAATTTTACGGTAAAATAAAGTTCTTGGAAGTGGAAAAAGAATGTATAATTCACAGCGAAAAAAAATGTAAATTCACATTACCAGTTACATTTCACATTCAATGTTTTTTTTTTTTTTTTTTTTTTGAAATGACTGTCTGTTCTCAGTTTTTTTTTCTTACCAGTTATGTTTATTATTTAGTATTAAATAATAACGTTGGTTTTCACGAGACTCACCGGTGCATGTGCAATGCAAACGTCCTACGTCATCCGTCCGGAGCTGCTTTCATGTACAACTGTTAGCGCAAGCTAGGTTAAAGTGATTATTACGTTGTAGGTATGAATATTTTTCTTACAAAAACACATCAATTCTCTACAGGAGGCCTTTATTCACTTATTGTTTCTCTATAATGTTCAAGTGTGAACTAAATATGATCACACTTCAATCACAGTGGAATGGCCTAACAAAACATTGTTCACTGTATCAATATTTTTATGGTCTCATTAACTTAAAGCAGCATATTACAGTTGCATGAGCCAAGTCGATTCAGGCAGTTTTCTCAGCCACGTCAAATTGCAGCTGTCTTGACTGTATGCTAAAGGATGCGTTAAAGATTGTTGCTAGGATGCTGTCATTATGCACAACATTTTATGGTTTAAAAGAGGCTAACTGAACAAAAACAGGCTTTGTCAATGAGAGAACAGCAAAAAAAAAAAAAAAAGTTTGCTTATGATAAAGAGAAACAAATTTCAGCAGGTGTGTCAAAACTTCTGAGAAGTAGTGCATGAGCAAATGGTTTTACATATGAATTAGACAGAAATACAATCTTCCAAAGTTTCATTAAACACTGTCAGTCCATACATGAGCAGTCATACGGATCTGTGAAAGCATGCATGTTAACATGCAGTGAGGAAGACTACAGTGAAACGCTGCAGTACACCCAACACAAGCACATTAAAACTGACATTTGAACAAAAATACCATTGTTCGTGATGATTACTGTCTCTGAAAAGCCACCCCATCCCTCTTTACCACCTCTTCCTCTGCTTTTCCTTCAATCGCCCACTTCCTCCTGCTTTTCTCTCTGTCCTTCATCCTCTATTCTCCTCTGTGCTCTCTATTGGCCCCTGAGGCGTGATGCAGCGAGTGTCGCTGCGAGGGTTCTCTGGGCGTTCTCGTCCGGGTGGGCTCCTCAGGGCTCACCCTGCTGTCATTATCTCTCTCTAATGAGCCGCCATTACGGCTCTACTCCAAGCACAGTTACCACAGCACAGTGCAGGAATCACAGAGGAGCTCTACCACAGGGAAATGCTCACACTGCTGAGAGTAGTAAAAAAAAAAAAACCCTCCATAACACTTCATTATAAGGTAAAACTTGTATATTGTTGAGACTGCAATATTATTAAATATACCCATACAAAATGTAATGAGCTGTCAATATACAATTTTAATGCATCGCAGGTGTGCTTCTGATGTGAAGGCATAATCATTATGCTATCAAACTCTATTGCAACATAGAACATATCCTTAATGGAGATTGAGAAGGCCATAATGCACCTATATAGTGTTGAAAATTAGTTTTGATGTTCCATGGTGGCTGGAGGCTGATTTAGAGGGCAACTGCATTTAAAAAGCAGTAGTATGCAAAGCAGCTGAACTCATTATGAAATTAAGAACAACCAGTATTTAACATATACAACTAAATGCAAAATATAAATGTGGTGAAATGTCTATTAAAAAGCAGTAATAGCATATCATTTGTTTGTATATTTAAATCCTTTTTTATACTTTAAAACGACATCAATTTAATCATAAAGATACAAACTAGATTAAAATAGCTCTGTTTCTTTTAAGTAAGATAAGATTAAAATTGAGAGACGCAGTCAATTACAACAGGATGTAGTTGACTAAAGTCCACTTGGTTGTACTGATAGGGATGTATAATATAATTGGTGACCACATTAGTAACACCAACATCATTTTTATAATAATACATACCTTTCATTGTGTTTCATCACAAAATATCTAAAGTGCCATTTCCAGATAAATGCTGATAGTAATTTTTCCAAACTAACTTCATTTTGCTCAGTGTCTTTAAATCAACTGGTGTTTTGGTGAATGCATGAAGTCACACAAGATCACACAGCTGTTGCAGCAGAGAAACCACAGGTGTAGACAATAGGGGTGGGAAAAAAAACAACAAAAAAAAAAAAAAAAATCGATTCACGTATGAATCACGATTCAGTCTTCCAGCGATTCGCATTGATTCACAAATTTCAAAAAAACGATTTTATAGTTAATATTAATAATAATAATAATAATAATAATAATAATAATAATAATAATAATAATAGTAGTAGTAATAATAGCATGATGCTGCTGGAACAAAACCGCAACAGCAAATGAGGAGGAAAAACAAACACATCCTGCCCCGTTTTCAGCAAGTGTTTGGAAAAATATTATATCAATTATTGATCTTTTGTCGTTATGGGAGATGGGAGATGGGAACGTGCCCAAATAGTAAATCCGTATTCAGAAAGGCATGGAAAAAGTACAACACATTCTATGGAGCCACTAAAGGGACACAGTTAGCCTCTTGCTAGCGGTAGCCTGTTACTTTAGAGTACATAATATAAATTTCACTAATCACATAAACAAAGAGAGATGACTGATAGGACGACACCGAATGATGTGCAGAGTCTGAGCACCACTGACAAACATCTAGTCTTGTAAAATATGTGGTAACTAGGCCTCCTGCCACTCTGTGTGATCGCAAATCTCGAAAGCGAAATTAAAACGTAAGCACCCATTCAAAAGCGGTTTCAATTTATATACAGTATAATTCCCCAACAATATAACTGCGAGAAAAAGCATTGAAATGTATTCTTTCCTCCCTTATTGTATTAAGGGGTTTCATAGTATATGTCATTTCCTTTCTGAACAACATATGATTGAATTTGGGCACATCCCTAAAGGGAAGAGTAAAATATTTTTGATTTATTAGGAAGTTTATAGTTAATATGTGATGTGATCTGGGAAAACCCGTCGGATGCTCTGGGATGTTTTCAGGAAATTCGAAAAATAGGTTGAATGTCAATCATTTGTCAAAATTGGGTTTTCTTTACATTATTCCTCTGTAACATCTTGTCTATCATCCCTGAAAATATCTTGGCGAAATTCACTTTAGTGCAGAAAAATAGTGATTTATTGCAGCAAGCAGAAATGACTGTGTCTTTCTCTTATGCTGAGAACTCGTGGCTGAGGTGCTTTCCCTTAACACCTCAACAACAGTTAACCTATCTAAATAAACCACGTAACATGTTTAATAAAGGTGTATCAATGCACATTCTCCGCCAGTCCTGTGCAAACTATGGCACGCGTTTTTTTTTTTTTTTATAAATATCGTGAGATGGTGGAGCGCAACAACGCAGTCTGAAGTACTGTACCTGCTCACTTAAACGATCTTACTCGTCTCAATCTGCGCAATCTTGGTGATGTCAGTGCCCTAAACAATGTTATAATGGACTTTTTCATATGCAGAGATGAAGGATCGGATGATAAGTTACTAAAGAGGAGGAGTCCGATGACAGTCTGTGGTATGCACAGTGTGCGAACAGTTGCGCTACGCTCGCTTTTCTAAATGACAAGGTACACAATTTGTGCTATCTAAACATAAAAGGGGCAATCAAAAGTTCGGAGACTATGGCCATGATAAACAACGTTAGTCTGTTTGTGTGATGATGCAAAATAGCGCTCCTGACTTGACGGACAGCTGTCGTTAAACCTGTGAAGTGAAAGTAAAAGCCATCTCACTTTAAACCCTTTTTTCTCAAAATTCCATTCCTGGAAATCATACCTATCAGCCAACTTAAGATAGCTATAACTTTGGTTTCATCCAAGAATCCAGCCTGAATCCAGCTTTCATATGGTATCAAAACCTAAAAATGGTAAAATTTCACCTTGTGTTGGGTTTTCCTAGATTGCATATGAAAACACTGATTTCTTAAGTCAGGACTACCCATACTATAGACTAGTGTGTTTTTGTATTAAAAAACTGGTATGTTTGATGTCCAGTGTGCACAAAAAAAATGATGAAAATTTGTGAATCCTGATTAAAAATCATGAATTGATTTTTAATCGAATTGTGACCCAAAGAATCGATATGAATCTAATCATGAGGTAGCAAATCTAATCATGGGAATCAATCTAATCATGATTCCCAACCCTAGCAGACAATTGCATTAACTCTTAACATGATCAACTAAAGTTTCTCAAACTGCATGTTTTATTTTAACTAATTTTAACTTTATTTTAGACAGTATATCTATTTAATTGAAATTGTGTATTATAACACTGACCAGTAGCAATTACTTATCCAGTAATTAACCAAAAACCACTACTTACAGTATTAATATTAGTGGTCAAACAATATGAGATGATTTTAACTGTAATAACATCATATCACTCTGTTTTACATTACCAGTCTCAGATAACATCTTCATGTGTCCCCACATCAACCACAAACTAGAAAAATAAACAGCATTTCATTCTCTCCACTGGGACTCATCTAAACCCAAGGGTCTTTCTTGCACACCCACAGAGCTGCTCTTAACATGATACCATATACTCAATGCTACAGAATTCACTTCCGATAATTTGAATCATATGACAGAATTGCTCCAAAAGAGAAGGAACAGCTAATTCAGAGTGCAATGTCAAATTAAGCATGAGGTGACTGACTGATTCACACTGATCAGTGACTCTCATATGGAATAATGCTGCTGGACCAAACCACATACAGACATGAGAGAATCTGATGCCACACTCCTCCACCAGTGAGTGACACCACACACACACACACACACACACACACACACACACACACACACACACACACACACACACACACACACACACACACACACACACACACACACAGCTCTCCTCTGGAAAGAACAAAGCCAGAACACACAAATATAATAAGGAGAGAAAACAACACCCCTGAGACATACAGGATTACATCAGGGGACATTTCGAGACAGAAATACAAGAGAGAAATGAATACAGGATTACAGCTTGTGTCAGATTGGCACAAACGAAAAGTTAAACACAGATTAATTTACTGTGTTAATGACAAGAACTGTATATGGTGTAACACCATCGATGGCTGTTTAACACCACAACACATCGTAACACAAAATATCCTATAGTAGTGCTGCTCTAACTACTAATGCAGATCTGCTCTGCAGTGACACAGAGAGCAGTGACGCTCAGACAAGATACGTAGAGAAACCTGAGAAATGTCACGTCACATGATGGAACTGAGAACACAACATTCATACCTGCGAACTCTGGACCAAAGAAAAACCTGTAAAATGATCGTAAAAAGGATGGTAAAAAATTTGAACTTTACAATTCAAATTAGCGTTGGGCGATATGCTCAATTTTCATATCGTCCTATCGTCAGCCTGCGAGATCGCCGATACACGATATTATCGTGCTAATTTATTTAATTATTCACTTAGCATAAGGCTAAAAGCAGCCTAATGTTTTCAATGTGACTTAATTTGTGTTTAACATAATAACAATTTAATAGAAACATTGTAAGTTAAGGTCTACATTTCCTTAGTTATTCAAAAAGCTACAGAAAACGACCAAAGAACATTTACGTTATCAAACAGCATCATTACTGACTAGCCTAGCCTAGTCTAGCGCGAGTTTATGCACTTTAAAAAACACTTCCAGTACCACGAGTAAATATAACAGTTACATCACTGTATGATGAATACATTTCTTACCCCTTATTTACACTGCACACGTCTGCGGTGCGTTCCCCCAAAACGAGTTACTGTGCCCCCGTTTTCCATCCTCTCTCCTCTTTGCTGAACGGGATCAAAAGTGAAACCGGAAAAACAGTGCGCATAGGAAAGCGATTGCACACTTTCACGAGTGTCAGCAACCGCAAGCAATCACAGACTGCATGCTTCCCACCCGAAATACCCGCTCACCGTGATTTGTGCCTTTTATACCAGACACCTCGCGGCAAGTTTCTAAAGTGCCCCAGAAGCAACTCTCTGCACTGCATCGCTAAAGTTAGGCGTCTAGTCTATTTTTAACAGATCTTAATAATAATCGTCTTGCTATCGTCAAAGGCATCAGCAACACACAATATCTCTGACTATCGGCAATACACGATACTATCGTCTATCGGCACAACCTTAGCTCAAATAATACGTTTTGACCAACAAATAAATAAACTGATTAGAAATTATAAATTGTTAAACCCCACATTTCATCCTTTTATCCCTAAAGAAAGGTGAGGAGTCAATCAGAATCATAATTAATTGGACTTTCCATTAATTTTCTGGATTCTATTTTAATTGTTTCATTACATTTTAACAATCAAAAGCATGTCTAATGAATTTATTAATTTATTAAAGGATAATTAGATTTGATATTTATTATAGGCTATTTATTACTCTTTTTTTTTCAGAAATACTGTGTTGTGTATTTACAATTTTCTGGTAAATATTTTTTTTTGGTAAATATTCCTTAAACATAGTTTTAATAATATTTTTATTGGTAGCAGTAGTAGCACTTTACATTAAGTAATATATTAAGTAATATATTAATATATTTCTAGCTGTCAAGTTAAACCAAACTTTTATTTTGACGGGTTGCTGTGAAGACCTTTAGGGTCTTTATTATATGGCGATAGTTTTCCGCAAAAGAAACGGTAAAATGCTGATCAAGTGATTCTCAGAACAGTTCTAGAGATTAAGTTCGTGTACTCATATAATGAGGCGGCAGAGGCTGAAAACACAGTGAGCGTCACGTGTATGTGTGTAGTAAACAAAACTGCACATCTCCGCCATTCACTAACACAGACACGCAGAAATACAGCTCTTATTAAAATGCATTCTTAAAGTACCGGTACTAATAAAATGCGGAATCGCACCGTTTTTAAAAGCAGGGTATTGCGATACTTTTTAAGTACCGGTATATCGTGCAACACTATTACACATTATATGAAGGTAGTAGGACGAAAAGAAAATGCCACCAAAACAGTTGCTTTCACAGATATGCCCGTGTGGAATTCAAAATGAAAATTCTGTCATCATTTATACGTAAATAGACCTTTAAAACAGTCTGCGTTTCATCACTTCCGGCTCTGATTATAAAGGAATTTCCACCTGCATTATTCTCGATGGACAGATGCCAGCTTTGTGAAGAAAATTAAACCAATTTAGTTGGACTTAGCAATAAATGTCAATATTCGAAAGTTTATTTATACTGATGCCCTACCATCCTTGTTTCAACCAACATTTTCAAAATTCATCAGAACGGCTTTAAAAACAACTCATACAAAAATTGATATACAAAAATCCAAATAAAAATGTTGAATATCTTTCCATGATTGAAAGCCATGAAGCACATAATATGTCAAATCAAATACTTCTTCCCCAGAAACACTGACTGTGCATCATGACATTGCATAAAACTGACCAATCGGATTAGAGCTTGAGATTCTGAGGAAGTTCTTGTCATTTTTGTGTGGAATATGCATCAGATATTCCATGAATGGTCCTTGGCTGTGCTGCCTGAGGCTCAGACCATCAAGCAGAACTTTACATACAGCTCTAAAAAGTAATGTCTCAAAGGACTAATGTCGCCCACAGTACAAATGTGTTTTATGATGCTTGTTCATAGAGTTTATGTTCAAACAGCCACAATAAAACATTTATTGCAACTGTGCAAATGATAACCATTCTGGAGAGACTCCCACCCACTCAGACACTAAATTAAATGAGAGCAGACGCAGACAGTGTTAGTATCGCTGACTTCATAAATACAAGAGATTATTTAATCAGTGTCACTTAGACACAGAGAAAACTTCTTTGTGACACTCTAGCACCATGTCGCAACGCAAAGACAAAGAATATCTCAATCCTAACACAGAATGTCATATTTCTTTTAAACAATTAGTGGCCTCAGATGAATTTGGACAGTTTAGTCATATTTTAAAAATGTCAGAATGTTACTAGCAACTGTACTAGACGTAAAATTCTAAAGGAAGTGAATGTTTTTAAAGGAAGGTTGTGCAACATTTCACAAAGTAGTAGTTTATCAGGTTTGTAATGTTAAATAGTCAATATAACGCTTAAAATTAATAAAAAAAAAAATAAATATTGTTATTCAGCACATCTATTTTATTCCAAATGTAATATATATATATATATATATATTACATTTGGAATAAAATAGATGTGCTGAATAACAATATTTATTAATTTTTTGAAAAGAAAAAAATAAATAAAAATATTACATGATTAAATATTTAATTACGCTTAATTATGCTTTAGGAAAAAAAAAAAAAAGAAAGATAGGAAGTTTTGCCTCATAAACCAGCTATAACAGCAAATTTTACTATCATTTTTAATCAACAAAATGTTAACAGGAGTCAACATTCACACTAAGAACATAACTAGGATCAATAGAAATTTCCTTTTGCAGTGACATTTAAATTGACTGCTTGGAAAGTCTGGAGACGTCTAGCACAAGGTCTCGCTCTTAAAAGTATTTGGACAACATTATTGGTCTACTGATTTAACTGTACTGTAAACTATTGAATAAGAACACAGACAAACTGAACTGAAACAAATAATGACACTACATAGTCTTCCATAGAGTTGCTTAAAGGAGAAGTCCACTTTCAGAACAAAAATTCACAGATAATGTACTCACCCCCTTGTCATCCAAGATGATCATGTCATTCTTTCTTCAGTCGTAAAGAAATTATTTTTTGAGGAAAACATTTCAGCATTTTTCTCCATACAGTGGACTTCTATGGTGCCAATTTTAAACTTCCAAAATGCAGTTTAAATGCAGCTTCAAATGATCCCAGCCGAGAACATTGAGGGAGAACATGAGGTGGGAGTTTTTCGACATACCCTAACTGTCACGAACCGAAAAAAACAAACTGTACAGGCAGAGTAAGACAAGACGAGCGTTTGGCATTAAAAAGTATATAAACAGTATTATTTTTATGAAAATAACCGATCGTTACACTAGATAAGACACTTCTTTCTCAGCTGGGATCGTTTGAAGCTGCATTTAAACTGCATTTTGGAGGTTCAAACTCGGGGCACCATATCAGTCCATCATATGGAGAAAAATGCTGAAATGTTTTCCTCAAAAAACAATTTCTTTACAACTGCAGAAAGAAAGACATGAAGATCTTGGATGACAAGGGGGGGAGGGGGTAAATTATATGTGAATCTTTGTTTTGAAAGTGGACTTCTTATTTAAGGGTGTTTGATCTTCTTTGTTTTTTTTTTTTAACGAAAATAAACGATCGTTTCGCTAGATAAGACCCTTCTTCCTCAGCTGGGATCGTTTACAAGCGCATATGGGATTGTTTGAAGCCGCATTTAAACTACATTCTGGAAGTTCAAACTCACGGGCACCATAGAGCACCATAACTATATGGAGAAAAATGCTGATATATTTTCCTCAAAAAACAATTTCTTTACAACTAAAGAAAGAAAGACATGAACATCTTGGCTGACAAGGGGGTGAGTACATTATCTGTGAATTTTTGTTCTGGAAGTGGATTCTCCTTTAAGTTGAAACTGTTCAGTTAGAATTCTAACTGAATTTATTGATTCCTAACATCAGAATTTTGCAACACTGGTGGAGTTTTTCCTGTTCATTACTGTAAAACTGCTTTGAAACAACTATATAAATAAACGTGACTATCTCTATCAGATATCTAGCCGACTGTCAGATCTGCATTTCAGCTGTGAATTATGTTTTACTGTATAAAACATATTGTGTAACATCGTGCTGTGAACAGGACTGAAACAACGGCATAAAAGAGCGAGCAGCTCCCTGTAGCAGACACTGCTGTATGAAACTCTCTCTGGCAGCGTAGTGTCTGGCTGCAGTCTTTTAACCAGGCTTATCCCTCTCTCTCTGGAGAACCAAGAGCCAACATGGATGCCCAGCACATTCCCACTGACACAAAATGGCAGTGCAAAGATCAGTGGTGTTATCAGGCCAGGACATAGACAGGACTGCAGGGGAGCTTTATCATTAGAGTTCCTAATGGAGGCCAACGAGAGAAGGTGAGGCTATTTTAAGCAGCCTAGGACTCTGTGGATGCGTTTCAAGAGTGCTAAATAATCCGTTTACACTTCAAAAACAACACATCTGGGAGATACAGCTACAGTAAACAGATGCGGCTTAATAGCATCACCCAGGCTTGATAAATTACATTTCCACATCTCAGTACGAAAATAAAGAAGACAACACAATTCAAGGACTAGGGTAGTTAATCCTCAGTGCTCCCTCTTGCTCTTTGTCCTTTATACACTCTCTAGTGAAGAGGCATCATTTCCTTGACATTCTGCACGGGTCTCCTGCTCTCAGGCCCCTGCACATGCACCCGGGTGAACCCTTACAATGCAGGGATGTCATTTTAGCTCCCTGCTCCTCACAGGCACACTCTCCACCTGTTTCTGACACATACTTACGCTGTCAATCAAAAGCAGCTACTTTGGGTTTTATGCCATAACTTTCACTATGCCTTGTGTGCGTGTGCTTGTATATTATTTTCCATGTATTATTATATGCATCCATAATAAATGAAATAAATCAATAAACATAAATATAGCATGTAAACTTCAATAATCAATTCAATAATCAACTCTTCATGTTCATGCTAGACCACAGACCTAGTTTGCAATCTCTATTCTTGCAGTTAAACAGCTCTTTAGAGGTTCTCACCTAAACATCTCCCTGGGGGAATATCACTTATCTTTAGTCTCTTTGCAATGAAAACAACACATGCAGAAACAACAGCATGGAAAGAATAGAACAAAATGGTCTCCTTTTTAGGCATGTTGACAGACAAACACATTAGTGTAAGGATGTAATGCTCAGTGACAGGATGAAAGGTCAGTTGTGTGGACTGACACAAGTTGACAACTGGCCAACAACTCCAATAATATCCTAAATGCCATATGTGTGGAAGTGGACGACACCTTAACACGGGCACAATGCCAAATTTACACCCATTACAGCAAGACCAAGCCCAAACTGTTAGAATAACACCTCGGAGTGACTGTATGTGTGTTTGATGGTTTCAGCGTGTTTTAAGACACATATGTGCATGCAAACATGCACTGCAATAAAATCTAACGTCCAACAACCACTAACAAGTGGATTAACAAGAAAAGTTAATAAAACGCGCGATGGAAAACAAAACAAATCCATTTTGCTCCATGAGCGACACTGTTTGCCATCATGAACCAGAGTCTCCAAGTCTGACTCCTGCTCACGAAAACCTCAAATCTTTCGTCCAAATCGCCACTTTCCAACGTAATCTTTAAATGCGATATCAAATCGCCAAGTACCACATGCGTGTTTTAAAACAACAAATTACAAATTGACGTTTTCTTTATTTCTTATTTTGACTTGCTGGAGCTCATACTGAGCAGCTGCACTGTAGTACAGTATGAGCTTATGATGCTAATTAGCCAAAAGCTAAAATGCTAAAACGCTAGTCTCAACTGAATGAGGTTTCCATGCTAACCAGCTAAAATGCTATCACGCTAGCCAGTAAGATACTTTACACAATTCGTTTTGACGGCACAAGCTAGGTGGCTAACTAGCCAACCCGCTAGCATGCTAAGAAGCTAACACGCTTGTCAGCCAATACAGAGCTAGCAGATTAGCTAGAATGCTGTCCAGCTAAAAAGCTAACCCGACCGCAACCTGCTAACCTCATACTGTAACTCGTAACCCAAGTCGGTCGAGTAATTTTAACCTGATTTTAACTCCACTGACAGAACCTTTCACCAAAGCGCTTCGACTATCCAAAACTAGAAACTTATGAGAATTAAAAAAGCATACTTTACCTTCTTTGGCTGGTGCGAGCGGCGCACTGAGTGTGTATGTGTGTGAGTACGGCGCCGGGGACGCGCTCGGGAGCCGCCGCTGCTGCTGCTGGAGCTAAGATGGCGCCCCCTCCAAACTTCCACTGTTACTTTGCGCACTCATCCAGCCACTTTAGAGAACCATAGAGCAAAACATCAATCAGCTGTCCACGCAAACGACATCAGACAAAATGTGGGAGGTTAAGTGAATGATGATATTTTTTTTTTCATCGGGGGAGGAGGGGCTGTCAACACTTGGGACAGACACACAAACCTTCATCGCCCTCTGCAGTGCGTCTAGAAGCGCCTGCTGCTGCTGCTGCTACTGAATAGGGTAAAAATGAAATGAAGACATGAAGCTGCTTCTTGAAACACTATCGCGATACTTGACACTCATCCCATGAAAATGAGATGGTGGGAGAGACTAAGGGGGCACTCAGAAATGACTGTCCCATCAGTCTAAACTTCATTTCCATCACACACACACATGCCTATGGTAAACATATGGCTATAATTATCTATGAATGACAAACAAATCAATATCAAGGTTTAAAAAAAAAAAAAAAAAAAAAAAAAAAAAACCCATGCAATCTTATGCAATGTAATTTATACATACAATAACATACTGAGTATAAGATACACAATTATTATGAGCGTGGGGAATATCTGTGAAATAAATGTCAAAGACATTTTTTTTAAACAAATTTATTTATTTGAAAATCAATTTGCCACTGCAAACATGTACATTACAAATAAAAAATATAAATATACCACATCACAAACCATTCTATAAAAGTCTGAGCAAATACAGTTGAGGTCAAAAGTTTACATCCCTGCTTCATAAAAAAAAGTTAATTATTTGACCAAAATAAGAGGGATGATACAAAATGCATGTTATTGTTTATTTAGTACTGACCTGAATTTCACATAAAAGATGTTTACATATAGTCCACAAGAGAAAATAATAGTTGAATTTATAAAAATGATCGTTCAAAAGTTTACATACGCTTGATTCTTAATACTGTGTTGTTACCTGAATGATCCACAGCTGTGTTTTTTTTTTGTTTAGCGATAGTTGTTCATGAGTCCCTTGTTTGTCCTGAACAGTTAAACTACCCGCTGTTCTTCAGAAAAATCCTTCAGGTCCCACAAATTCTTTGGTTTTCTATCATTTTTGTGTATTTGAACCCTTTCCAACAATGACTGTATGATTTTGAGATCCATCTTTTCGCACTGAGGACAACTGAGGGACTCAAATGCAACTATTACAGAAGTTTCAAAAGCTCATTGATGCTCTAGATGGAGAAACCATGCATTAAGAGCTAAATACTAAAACAGTATAGTAGTACACAAAATCATGAGAAAAAAAGAAAAAAAAAAAAAGAATCAAACATTTTATAGATTAAATCGGTAACACTTTATAATAAGGTTCATTAGTTACAGTAACTTTAGTTAATGTTACTAATGTATTATTAAAATCAAAAGTTGTGTTTGTTTACAATAAAAGTTGTGTACATCGGAAGTTAAAAGGAGTATAAAAATGGATTTCTTTCTTGGTGTTGTTATAATGTCATCTCCATCATTTGCTATACTTGAAGTCTATCACAAAGGAAATGTCCTTCAAAATCTTGATAGGAGTTTGTGTTCAAGTGAAGGCCTTTAGCCCAGTTCTTTGAGAGCTTAATCATGCTAGACCGATGCTGAAATCTGATAAGGTTTCCTGTATTTGCTTTGCATCCACACTCTGTGCATTACCACCTTCTTTCCTCTGTTTACCTGCAGCCTTCTGTCTTCCAGATTCTGAATCTCCTCCAAACCAGCATTAGAAAACAAATGATGAACCTCATCTGTAAACAGATCAGAACGTTCAGCATGTATAATAGGTGTTTATACAAGCCATAAACTGGATACAATTCAAAAATAATATGTAAGAAATTTAACAACATCTAAAAATCTGCTGAAACGGTTCTACCTTTTGTGAAGAAATACACACAGGTTCCATCCTGGCGCGTATAGAAGTTTTCAGACAAACACTGACCTGTAAAAAGTGGTCATGCATGGTTTTACAAGAATCGATCAATCAAGTTTCAATATTACAAAAACACAATTATACAACATTAGGACTGTCATAAAATATTCATAAAATAAAATAAAAATAATTAATCTGGTGTTTTCTGTAATAAGAGGCACAATATTTAAGGAAAGAAAACAAAATAATGTGACCTATATTTATGGTGTTGTATATTTTATTGACGATTTGGAGATCAATTAAAACAGAATCACTGTAGTAATGGACTTTGTAATAATATTAATTGCAGTGATAAATGAAACCCAGTGCGAGTTAATCAAACATGTCTCTGGTTTGGTGTAGTTGAAGAGGTACAAGAGACAAAATGCTAATGTGACTTTAGTGACAGTTCTGAGCATGAGAGAAAAACTGTGTGTACTGTATGTACTTATACCATGTCATTTGTTTAACATGGATTTTAAATAGAATACACAACAAGGGTCTGACATGTGACAAATTAAGTGAAAAGACTGAAGAGTTTAATGAATCCCGAAGCAATCACCTTTTTTAAATCTTAGTTGTGACAGATCGTATCTGCCGTAATCTCTGAACAGAATGATTCCTCCCTGCTTCAGGAGTCCAGCCAAACCCTTCACCACATCTTGAGCTCTGCTGAAGGAAATCAAAAGGGTTAGAGGTGTTTTATTAATCTTTTAATAATAACAGAGATGCTATAAAGCTATCATGTGGCATCAGAGGACTTTCAATATAACAGCAATTTCTCCTTATAATTTGTATGGATACATTTTTTTGATCCTGACAGCCTGAATCGCTATTGTATGGAAGTTTGGATTTTCTTGGATATAAATAATGAGTTTGAATGACATGAGGGTGAAGAAATGATGAAAGACTTTTCATTTTTGGATCTCTTTAAAGGGTTTCCAAATATAATTAAACAGATTTTAGTGTCTAAACATAGATTTAATAGTTGTTTTAATATAACTGAGATATACAGCTTTTTAAATTAGTTTTTATTTTATTTTTATTTTTTTCATTTTAATTTTAATTACAAGTTTAATCATTTTGTGGTGTTTCACCATTTTTTTTTAATATAACTAAGATGTTATTACAGCTTTTTGAATTAGTTTTTTTTAATTATTATTTTAATAAGTTTAGTAATTTAGTTATGTTTCACCATTTTAATTTTTTTTAAACTATATAGTTTTTATTATTTTTTATTTTAGTCTTTGCTTTATTTATTTTAGTACATCAAATTAAACCAAATGAAAATGAGAAATGTTGCTTTGGCAACTAGCTGAAATAATATAAGTTTAAGATAATTTTAATATTTTATTTTACTACAGTTAAAGTTCATTAACACTTAAGTAGTTTCAATTAATTAATTTTTAAATTGAAAATGTTTTAGTTTCGTTTTAGTTTACTATAATAACCCTGATGTAAATGCTCATGGGGGGGGATTGGGAAAGAAAAAAGAGATGTGTACTGTGTTCAGAACAATGTCAAGACCTCCAGATTCAATATTGAACATTTGAGGTAATGTATAAAACTCCATGATTTATCTGTGAATCCGATGAGGAAACAGAAGTGGAAACATAAGTTCAACAGAGTACGAAGAGAGGCTAGAGACACTTTGTTAATGCAAACAAAAGAGAATAAATGCTAGTCTGTGGTACTGTGAGTGCGAGTGCAGACAATTTGATCTTATTCAAAGGGTTCATGTTTCACTCTCACTTAAGTACTCCAGAGCTGTGGTAAAATATGTAAACTTACCATCTCAAACACTCAATTTTCCATAACACTGGTAAAGAGCGGTCAAGATCATGTTTATGTTCAAAGTTATCTTAGATAACTTCTGGAGCTACAATTTTGACCATAATATATCAGTTGTATCCATTGACTCCAAGTTAAATGAGCACAAGAATGAACTTGGACTGGACTGATGTGAAGTTTGCATAACCACACTTCTAAACATAAAAAAGTGGTTTAATGATCAAATAAAAACACACATTCATTATTTTAAAGATGTTTAAATACATGTGCGATAGGTAGATTTGATTGAAGGACAGAACAGCATGATAAACTGGGAATGGCTGCTAGAAGCGAGGCAGCAGTATTGGACGCTGTGGATTCTGCTCAAATAAACAGACTCTAATGTCAGGTGCATGCTGGGCAAGTGTGTTACAGTGTGTTAACATAATGAATGTGTGTGTGTGAGAGAGAGTATATGACCTTTATTACCGTGCTGGGTGGATGGCAGACAGCACAAAGACCACCAGAATAATGTCCAGACTCTCAGGGGGGAAGGGAAATGGGGACGTTGTGTCACAAATGTCCCGCACAAATGCATGACACACTGCAGGGTCATAATCTGGGTGCTCCTGCAAGGGAAAAACATGCGCCACTGTCCTCAAATGACTGCAGTTTTACTGAAGCATTTTACATTTACACTGCGGATATTTTATCATACTAATACAATTAACAAATGTTATGAGTTCCATTTATTTTAATATGAAAGCTGATGACACTTTAATTTTCAGAAATACATGGGAATGATAATGACATTGAAATTGCTTTAATTTCATTTTGAATACGCTAAATAAAATCACTTTCAGGGTGACTCTCACAATGAAATGTCCATGTCATACTTCACCCCAGAATCAAAAGAACAAAAAAAAATGCATAAAATGAAGCCTATGAAGAACTGTATTAAAATTAAAACTAGCATAAATTAAATTCAATACTACCTTAAAAGATACAATAGTACTTTAATTGTATTTCCTTTATATTGTATATATTTAATACTTTAAGTTAAGAATATAATATTAAAATATTACTCTTGATTTAACACATCAGCAAAATAAGAAAAATAACAGGCCACTCAGTTATCTCAGGTAAAACAATAGAACAGTAATATTGTCAAATATTACAGTAAAAATAACTGTTTTCTTTTTGAATATATTTCAAAAACTCCAGTCTTCAATACACTTTTCTTATTAATATCAAAGCTGAAAACAGTTGCCACTGATTAATATTTTGTGGAAACTGAAATGAAAGAGAACAGGATTTTTTGAATATAATATATATATATATATATATATATATATATATATATATATATATATATATATATATATATACACACAGTACTGTGCAAAAGTCTTGGGCCACTAATATTTTCACAAAAAAATGGTTTTAAGTCAGTTATTTCTATCTTTTGCTATAGTGTGTCAGAAATATCAGTTTACATTTCCAAACATTCCTTTTGCCATTAATTGTAATAATCCAGTGAGATTTTTGTTTGCACAAGGAGTCTGACAACAGCCAGTGCTCCACACAGAGATCTGATCTCATCATCATCCAGTCTGTCTGGAATGACATGAAGAAACAGAACAAACTGAGACTAAATCCAGAAGAACTCTGGCAACATCTCCAAGTTGCTTTAAGAAACCTACATGCAAAGCTACCTGAAAACTTATGTGCAAATGTACCTAGGGCAAAAGCTGTTTTAAACACAAATACGGTTTACCAAATGTTGATTTAATTTAGTTAATAGAAGTTAATTGATAAAATCTATTTATTTTACAGCATTTTTACACAAGTGCCAAAAACATGTAACAGTACTTTGCAGGTAGGTTTCTTAAAGTAACTTGGAGATGTTGCCACAGTTCTTCTGGATTTAGTCTGTCTCAGTTTTTCTGTTTCTTCATGCCATTCCAGAGACAGACTGGATGATGGTGAGATTAGATCTCTGTGTGGAGCACTGGCTGTTGTCAGACTCTTTGTGCAAACAAAAATCTCACTGGATTATTACAATTAATGGCAAAATGAATGTTTAGAAATGTAAACTGATATTTTCTACTGACACACTACAGCAAAAGATAGAAATAACTGACTTAAAACCATTTTTTTACCGTTTAAAAGTTATATATATATATATATATATATATATATAAATAACTTTTTAAATATTAAATATATATATATATATATATATATATATATATATATTTTTTTTTTTTATTTATTTATTTATTTATTTTTCTTTATTACAAAACTCTTCACTGTCACTTCTGACAAATTTGATAAATTCAAACTTTTAAACGGTAATATACATTAAAAGGGGCATCCACATCATATGGTTCAGGATATCATAGAGACTCTGGGTAGGCTCTTTTGACTTGGACTTTAATTTTGTGAAATTATTTCACGAGTACAGTTTTTAAAGCAGAATGAGTTTTTACTCACAATCAAGCATATATTGATGGAATAGAAATGCTGCTGTCGGCATGCTGTGGATGTCACTTCCCCCACTATTCAATATGTTCTGCTGTTGGCATTTGATGAAGGTCTCTGCATACCAAAAAGCATCAAGCACCAGGAGACAGAGCCAAACTCCCACACGACTGATCAGCCGTCATTAATATGAATGGAGAACAGGACATGTTGCCCTCCCCATCTTTATCCATTCTCAAAGGCTTTCACTAATGTAAAACTGGGATGTGTGTGGGCTCTGTTTGATGTAAATGTGGCAGGTATAATTATGCACTGAGGAAAAGAGACATGTGACTTGTTTACCTGGATGAGCTCGATAGCTTGAGATGAGAAGTCACAGCAGTACAGAAACGCCTTACTGCCCCTAGAAATACACAAAAACACCTGTTTACATGCTACTCCTGATAAGTGAAAAGTTTATTTGCCAAAACTGTTTAAAAATCTGTTTTTTTTTTGTTGTTTTTTTTAATTATGTTATCATGTTTTTTTATTTTGTTTTATCGTGTTAGTTAGCTGTATTTTTAGTTATTTTTTACCTAATCAAAATAACCCAACTGCAGTTTGATTGAGATTAATTGGAACGGACAATGAAAAAAAACATGATTTTTGAAAATTATGTTTTTGCAAATGAACTCTTCAAGTGTTTCAATTACAACTGTTTGATTTTCCTCTCTTTGTCTAAGAATTTCATATGTATGGGATAATGTACAGTTAACCTTCGCTTTGTGTCCTATTTACCCTGTTAGAGTCTATTTTGCAAATGATAATCATGTATCAATATCCTACTTATTACACAAATATTGACTAAGCATATAAAGCTTATTATTAGAAGTTTAAATCATTGTATTACACAAGAAGAATGTTAAGATGTAGTTCTACACATAAAGCTATTATATGGTTTCAAAAGAGAGCATAAGACCTGCGCTAGTGTTCAAAAGTGTTTTTTGTTTGTTTGTTTTTAAAGGAATTCTTTTTTCTTCAGCAGGGATGCATTACACTGAGAAAACATGACAGTAAAAACATTTATTATGTATCAAAAGAACACTACTTCAAATAAATGCTGTCTTTTGAAGTTTCTATTCATCAAAGAATCAAGAAAAAATGCCACAGAAATATTAAGTGGCAGAACCGGTTTCAACATTGATAACAATAGAAAATCGTCATATCAGAATGATTTCTGAAGGTTAATGTGACACTGAAGACTGGAGTAATGATGCTGAAAATTCAGCTTTGCATCACAGGTATAAATTACATATTAAAAACGATTAAAATACAAAATTGTTATTTAAACTGCAATGCTACTTAACAATATTACTGTTTTTTCAAAAACATTTATCTCCAAATCTTACTAACCCCACACATTTGAATTTTACTGTGCTTTTTGTCAAACCTATATAATTTCTCCTAGTAATAAACAATAGTTTTTTTTCTTTTGAGGAAATGAGGTTTTGCTTTCCACACAGTGAAAACAGTGAAGCTCTTACCTGATGGTGCTGATGATGGGAAACACACTGTTCCCTGCACCACAGCCCACCTGCATAAAACACACAAATCAAAATCACTGTAAAACAAGGTAATACCACAGCTTGAGAATCCCAAGCTTAAATTATTTAACACGCAAATTATGTAGCAATAAATACATTGTTTTTGAGAGATTGAACGGAGGCTGTTATACCTCTAGTATCCTGAAAGCAGCATGCTGTCCAGGGAATGTGTCCATATCACTGGTTAATGTGCTGGAACCGCAGGGCTGCTGCTTTTCTCTGATCCCAGACTCTGAGCATGAGTCCACCTCACTGCTTGGCCCCTGCTCTGGGCTGCACATCCCTGCAGCATCTGGAGGGAAGAGCTCTGGGAATTCAATGTAAAGCCAAGTTCGGTTTTTGAAGAACTTCCTCTGGTGCATTTTATAAAATCGGTCCCAATACTTATGAGCTTCTCTGTCATATTTAGCTGATGGGAAAGAGCACAACAAAGGATTAAAACTAGAAAAACAAGCTGGCAACCATTAATGCTTTAACACACATCTGAATGTTTGAGTCCTTACATTGCTCTGCTGCAGGAATCTTCTCTTTAGAGTTCTCCTCTGCTTTTTGCCGGGCCTTTTCTGTCTCCTCCTCTGTCCACTGCACATGATCCCTGGAGCACAGTCCACAGTATGAACATTAATGTCACATAACTGATTACAAACACTTCTTTTTCAGAACTTGTTATAACAAATAAGACTGAAATTTCGTTTTGCATTAAATCTGCTAGGTGATAAATGCAAATACTATCATTAAAAGATTATTTTTTTAAATAAGGGACAACTAACTCTTAATAGATCTGATCACCCAAATAAATGAAAGCTAAAATTTTATTTTGAAGTTTAATTTTTGGTACATTTTTGGTTAATGCAACCCCATCTGTGTCTTGGTTCCTCCTAAGGTTTCTTCCTCACCTATTTGCACATCTTAAGGATGTTTTTCAGTTTCAGTTTCAGGTTTATTTTATTTATTTCATTCTTACTCACTTTTAGTGATTTGTCTCTATGAGCTGGCTCCTTTAGGTTAACAATGAAAGTAAGTTCCCAAGTTATATGGCACACCGTGTTCCATTTTGAGAGGGATCCGTTTGGAATGATTGACTAATTCATTGTAATGTTCTATAATAGTGACTTGATGTTTTTACATTATTTAATTATTATTATTTTTAATGTAAATTGATGGAATTCTGGGAAGGTTTGCTATAAAAACATACAATATAATAACACAAACATACAAATCATAGGTCAAAACATTGCTACATTAGGCTGAATTACAAAAGCCAGAAGTGGTACTAAAGTAAGAGTTGTTTCGGGGCCTGAAAGAGCTGGTTCTTATTGTTGAGCTAACTTGAAATAACCATATAATGTCTTTTAACATTTTTTAACATCACTGTTTTACAGAAAATCGAGTATATTCTGCAATTAACCATTTTTTTATTTATTTATTGCTGTCCACTTGAATAGTCCTTATATTAATATTTTTACTATATTTTTACAGCAATATTTTGAAATATTTTTACTATTTAAAATAACTACTTTCTATAGGAATACTTTTAAATGTAATTTACTTCTGTGATCAAAGCTAAATTTTCAGCATCATTACTCCAGTCTTCAGCGTCACATGATCCTTCTGAAATCATTCTAATATGCTGATTTGCTGTTCAAGAAACTTTTATTATTATTATTATTATTATTATTATTATTATTATTATTATTATAAGCAATATTTAAAACAGTTGAATAGATTATTTTTTCAGGATTCTTTGATGAATATAATGATCCAAAGATCAGCATTTATCTGAAATTTTTTATCAAAAAAGCTTTTGTAACATTATATGCTATTGTATACTACCATTCAAAAGCTTGGAGTCAGCTGTTATTTATTTATTTGTTTATTTATTTAGAACAGCAAATCAAAATATTAGAATGATTTCTGAAAGATCATGTGACTGGAGTAATGATGCTAAAAATTCAGATGTGAAATCACAGGAGTAAACTAAAGCTGCAAGCAGCGATGAAAGGGCCCTCGCACCCAGGCTCACCGCCAATCGGTGGCGAATGGTGGGCACTATGCTTTTAACAAAGTAAATTTAGGAGGAATATGTCAAAGTCATTTATATGTGCCAATCTTCCTGCTGCCAGCTGGTGGTGCTATGACTATAACTGAATATTGGCATGCAGATGTCTTCAGGCCAGTGCTTTTTTTAAACATATGAAGTTTGGTGCAGATTGAACATGGCATGCTTGAGTGTAAGACATGACATATCCTGCTGCCAACAGGTGGCGCTATTACGGAATATTGGCCTTTAGATATCTTCAGGCCAGGACTCTTGCCAAACATGTCAAGTTTGGTGCTAACTGGAAATTGCATGTTTAAGTTAAAGTTAGCGTAAAAAAAGTAATTTGCTGTTGCCAGCAGGTGGCGCTATGATTAAAATGGAATATTGGCCATTAGATGTGTTCAGGACCAGACTCTTATCGAACATGTGAAGTTTAGGGCAGTTCGGACATTGTATGGCTGAGTTACAACAACTTCCTCTTTCATGGCATTAATAGCATGCATTCGCACTTAGTAAGTGTTTCTAGCATGTTTAACACAATATGGCATATTTTGCTGTGCTTTTAATAGTCCATCACAGTGTTAAACATGTAATTTCCGGTTGCCAGCAGGTGGCGCTATGACTATAACCAAATATGGGCATGTAGATATCTTCGGGCCAGGACTCTTATCAAACACGTGAAGTTTGGGGCAGATTGGACATTGTTTGCATGAATTACAACAACTCTCTGTTTCATGGCTTTAACAACATGCTTTAGCACTTAGTAAGTGTTGCTAGCATGTTTGAGCGTGTTTTTAGCAACTTTAGCACACAATGGCTTATTTTAGTGTGTTGTTAATTAGGGCTGCAACGATTAATCGAACGATGTCGTGAGGCGCGTTTAGTCAATGAAGCCGGTACTTTGATTAGTAGTAAAGCTCCATCACATGCGTGATGAAAAATCGAATTCGATTTTGCGCGCGATTTGGCGTAACTTGTCAGTGCTTTACGGCTCTGTGTATTACTTGCCGCTCCAGCTGAAAGCACGTGATGGAGCTTTACTACTAATCAAAGTACTGGCTTCATTGACTAAACGCGCCTCACGACATCGTTCGATTAATCGTTGCAGCCCTATTGTTAATAGTGTATCACAGTGTTAAACGTCACTTCCTTTTGACAGTAGGTGGCGCTATGACTATAACTGAATATTGGCACGTAAATGTGTTTATGCCAGGACCCTTATCAAACATGCTAAATTTGGGGCAGATTGGACATTGCATGCCTGAGTTACAGTAACTTCCTGTTTCATTGCATTAATAGCATGCTTTAACACTTAGCTAAGTGTTGTTAACATGTTTTAGCATGTTTCTAGCATGTTGCTACCCTGTTTAACACTTGTTGATACTTTTTTTAATATGTTGCTATGCATCCATAACAGTATTAAATATGTCACTTCCTGTTGCCAGCAGGTGGCACTATGACTATAACTGAATATGGGCATGTAAATGTGTTCAGGCCAGGGCTCTTATCAAACATGTTAAGTTTGGGGCAGATTGGACATTGCATGCCTGAGTTACAGTCATTTTCTGCTTCATTGTATTATTAGCATGCTTTAGCAAAATAGCTAAGTGATGCTAGCATGCTTTACTATGTTTGTAGCATGTTGCATGTTAAGTTTGGGGCAGATTGGACATTGTATGCATGAGTTACAGCAATTTCCTTTTGTCTTTGTATTAATAGCATGCTTTAGCTCTTAGCTAAGTGTTGCTAGCATGTTTTAGCACGTTTCTAGCATGTTGCTAGCCTATTTAAAACTTGTTAACACTTTTTAATATGTTGCTAGGAGTCCATAACAGTGTTAATACATGTCACTTCCCGTTGTCAGCAGGTGGCGCTCTCAAGCCATTTTGCCACACCCACTTCTGAAAACCATATCAGATGTAAATTTTCGCCAGGTCTGACGCGGGTGCAAAGTTTTGTGAGTTTTCAACCATGTTTAGGCCCTCAAAAATACTTTTTACTTTGGAGAAGAAGAAGAAGAAGAAGAAGAAACGGAGCAATTTCAGTAGGGTCCTCGCACTGCAGTGCTCGGGCCCTAATTACATTTTAAACTATTTCAAATAGAAAACAGCTATTTTAAATAGTAAAAATATTTCAAAATATTACTGTTTTTGCTGTTCTTTGGATCAAACAAAAGCAGACTTGGTGAGCCGAAGAGACTTCTTTAAAAAAACATTAAAAATCTTACTGTTTAAAAACTTTTGACTGGTAGTGTATATATATTAAGTACATAGAGTATATTCAACATAGCCTCAGTTAATATGAGCTCATAAAACTATGTATAGACTACGATATGAACTCTAGAATATGAACATAAGCTGAAGGCAGCTAACAGGCATCATCAAAACTCAGTCATCTGTACCACATGTTATGCTGAAAGATGTCATCAGGGTTGGTGAGGATTCTTCCTCCTAAAGGCGCAGCTGGTCTTCCTCCACTGTACACCCTGCGGGGAATGAAGCCCACAGCACGGACAGTCAGCTTCAAGAAACCCATCATCTCTCCACACTCACCTGAGAACATCAATTAATGATTATGATTACAAACTAAACACACCACTATATTCTAATATGAAATATTAAACTACAAATCCCAGCCGGAAACAGCAACTATGCGCTTTCAGATGACGTACACCCGGAAGTTTTTGTAAACACATGGGAGCAGTTTGTATGCCGATTACAATTTCAAACCAAGCTAATAAATGACTACTAGAAGCAGGCAACTGTAAGAATTTCATGCAGATATATTCTAGAATTTTGCCAAGTTTTGGAAATGCTAGATATGAAGATTTACGTAAACAATGGCTATTTTAGCAGTTAACAGTTAGCTTAGTAGCAAATAATGTCTACTGAAACCGCACATTCTAATATAAAATGAATTAATGTATCTGCTTATATTTGTAAGTCATAAGACGCAGATGTTTTGCAGTTAACGTTAATGTTAACCGTTGTAGTTTGAGTAACACTAATATGAATTTGAGCGACACTAAAATGATTGCAGAGTCTGAATATAAAAAGACAGAGAATTGACTTCACCCAGCACTTACTTATATGTCATTTCTGAAGATTATTCCGCATAGTTTTGTGTTAGTCAGTGCATTTTATATGAATGGTGTGAGTAGTACCGTCCTCTATGTGCGCGCTGCCGTCTCCACGTGCGCAGCGCCCCCCTGCGTGCACACTCACTAATAAAAACAGCTGTGATCTACTGACTTCAAGAGCCAATGGATCCTGCTCCAATGACATTGGCAGAATACTGGGTGCAAATCTTAGGATCCTAAGAAACATCATTCTCCAAGTAAGTATTGCTATGTTTAATACACTTTTTTTATTTGCTTGATGTTAATTTATGCCATGATTTTGTAGGATGGTGCAGAATTCACAAAGGTTTGGAGCAAGACTTCCAAGTCTCTCATCTCCTATGAAAGCGGACGGATATACTTTGATAATTACAGGTGTTGTTACAGCAGGTAAACTCTAAAATCTGATGTTTTTGTTTTTAGACACTGGTAGACGTTATTAAAATTAGTAACACTTTAAAGTAAGGGTTCATTTGTTAACATGATCTAACTACCGGTCAAACGTTTTTGAAGAGTAAGATTTTTAATGTTTTTTAAAGAATTCTCTTCTGTCCACCAAAATCCAAAATACAGCAAAAGAAGTATCCAAAATACAGCAAAAGAAGTAATAATGCTAAATATTTGTACCATTTAAAATAACAACAATCTATTTGAATATATTGTAAAATGTCATTTATTCCTGTGATCAAAGCTAAATTTTCAGCATCATTACTCCAGTTTTCAGTGTCACATGATCCTTCAGAAATCATTCTAATGTTCTAAATTGCTCCTCAAGAAACATTTATTATTATTATTATTATTGTCAACATTTAAAACTGTTGAGTATATATATATATATATATATATATATAAATTTTTTTTTTTTTATTTATTTATTTATTTTTTTTTTTTTACAGGATTCTTTGATGAATAGAAAGATCCAAAGATCAGCATTTATCTGAAATAAAAAAGCTTTTGTAACATTATATACTATGTCATTCAATAGCTTGGAGTTAGTATAATTAATTAATTTTGGGGGGGGGGGATATAGAAATTAATACTTTTATTTAGCAAGGATGCTTTAAATTGATCAAAAGTGATGATAAAGATATTTATAATGTTACAGAAGCTTTTTATTTCAGATAAATGCTGTTCTTCTGAACTTTCCATTCATCAAAGAAACCTGAAACAATTCTACTCAGCTGTTTTTAAGATAATAAAAATAATAATAAATGTGTTTGAGCTTTAAATCAAAGTATAGAATGATTTCTGAAGGATCATGTGACAATGAAGACTGGAAAAAAAACCCAAAACTTTAACTTTAAATTAATTTTTTTTTTTCAAAACCTTTTGGCTGGTAATGTTTGTGCAATACTACTGCATTTATTAATCTTTGTTAATGTTTGCATTTACTAATACATTTTTAAGATCAAAAGTTGTCTGTTAACATTAATGCACAGTGAACTATGAACATTTTTTATGAATTAACATTAACAAAGGTTGTTAAATTCTGTAAAAATATATTGTTCATCGTTCATTTTAGTTAATGCATTAACCAATGTTAACAAATGCGACCGTGAACGATGCCTTCTGTTAATATGGTTCACATTTTTAAAAAATCACAGCCTTTTGCCTGAGCCTGAACAGCTGTATGAGCTTCCCAAAGCTCCCAAAACAGAGAAGATTGAAGATGCTTTGTTATGCCAGTGTCCTCTAGTGAGTTTGGTCATCTACTGCACATCATGTATATTTGCATATGCCAAATAAATAGATTTTTTAACTTTGTATGTAACTGATGTTTTTGCAGGACAAAGTTCTACCAAATGCTTCAGATCAGAAATCATATCTGCTGGTTCTGACAGCTAATAACTGGTTGTGTCGGCTCTCAGCTGACACGGGAAAAACACTAGAGCGAGTCTACCTCTCCTCTCATTTCAAATTCAGGTAATCTGTCTAGCTATCTATCTAGCTTTTCTATCTAGTTTTCCGGACAGACTGTACAAACCTCAAAACGTTTAAATTTCAAGCTTTTAAACTACCTCAGACTCTTGGGTTTGAGAGATTTTTATCTAGTTTTAACTGTAGCAATCTACATATAAAAAAAAAAAAAAAAAAGGTAATGCTAATAACTTTAATGATATGCTGCATTTTGTGTCATGTTATAGTATAATTTCTGACAAAAGCTGCGATTTCATTAACGTATCTGAAATGACTTTTGACAAACTGTATGCTGGAATGTGTTTTTGTTAACAGATCTTTAGGTTGGGACTCCTCACAGGAGACATTTTATGTGAAATCCATTCAGAGCAAACAGACGACTCTGGAACGACAGGTCAGACGTTACTAGGGCTCATACCTGTATATTGCACTTGCTCCATATACAGTTGGGTCACTCTCTTTCTCTCTCTCAGGCTGGTGTTGATAATAACATCCTCATGCGTGTGGCAGTTTTTCAAGTCTTTCCACTGGAGCTTGTAGGAATGCTGGAGATAAATAAAAAAGTAATATCTGTGTTAGTACATTTAAATAGAGCTATTTTTTGTTGAAAGGTTATACATTTTTATAATCATCTTTTATTGATTTATTTCAGTTTAGCTTTGCTTATATTATAATGTTAATAATAATATAATATAATGTTTAGTAAGTGGGTTTGGGTTTTATTTTCAGATCTTTGGTAAGACTGCTGTGGACGTGCTGCTGTCACAGGGAGTGTTAGCCGTATCACACAGCTCAAAACATGTCAAACTTTACAGTTTTGAGTACATTGTTAAAAAGGTAATGGAAGCATTATTGTTTTTATGATTATTGATTTATTGGCCCTGTTTCTTCTGTCATTGCATCATATGTCTTCTTTTCATTTCAGTTTAGAAATGAGGAGCTGGCTCTGGGGCAGCAGTGTGAGCTAAAAGGAATTGTGGGAGAAGCTCCATATGGTATTCCGGTCAATATTCACATTCATGGTGGGTGTCTGGTTTCTTATATGTGACCCTGGACCACAAAACCAGTCTTAAGTCGCTGGGGTATATTTGTAGCAATAGCCAAAAATACATGGCATAGGTAACATTATTGATTTTTCTTTTATGCCAAAAATCATTAGGAAATTAAGTAAAGATCATGTTCCATGAAGATATTTTGTAAAATTCCTACTTTCCATCAGTGGAAAGCTTATTTATTCAGCTTTCAGATTTCGAAAAATTGGCCCATATGACTGGTTTTGTGGTCCTGGGTCACATATACTGTTAAAAAAAGTACCTCCACTCTTTGTAAATTAAAGCAGAAAATATCAAGTATCAAATCTTAAATGGGTGATTTCTGTTCATGCAAAATATAATTGATCTCTTTTTTTAGATTTTGAATTGAAATATTGTTGTGAGATTCAGCCAAATTTAAAAAAATATGACATTTAAAATGACATTAAAAATAATCTATTTGTAATTCATATTGAGCAGAAACGGTCAAAATTGTCGAGTTATTTCCAGCATCATTTATTTTACATTCAGAACCCCATGCCTCATATATTTTATTCCCATTTTGTTGAGAACGCAGAGCAGTCTCTCACTTTGACAGTCCAAGGCCATAACATGAGCCGACAAACTCATTTTCCTACCACTGAGCTTAATAACACTATACAAAAACTTGATTGTAAAAGCTATATGACACCTCTTAAAATCCTTGGACAAAACCGAGCCTGTAAAAACATCTCTTTAAGGGACCTTTATCTATGGAGTATTATATAGTAACACAGTACGTCAAGCCACTTTCTCTTTGGATTTTTGGTGACCATTTTTGCCTATTCCAGTGATATCTAAATTCTACCTGAAAAGGCTGTTCTTTATTTTATCTTTTTAGAATATCCAAAGATTTTCCTACTTCTTTCGTTAGTCATCGCTATAATTACTATAAACCTTTACTGAAGAAAGTTGCAGGCAGTTAGAGGTGAAGTGTGTAATTGTGGTGGAACTGACAATGGGTTAGATACCACAGTGCTGCATTGTTTACACTTTTTTTGTTGCTTATTTTTTGATTGATTTTTTTGTTGAAAGCAATAGAGAAACTTGCAAGAAAAAAAAAAAAACACAAAAATTAGGAAAAATAATGCCATACATTACATCCATATATACTGTTGTGGCAAAAATAAAATCGACTCTCACCAAAGTCAGTCAAATGTCTTTTATAATTTTATTCTTTGCAAAGAAGGTCAGACAGTCATACAGAAACACAGGTTACTGCAGAGTGCGACCCAGAAGGGTGGGCTCACTCCAATTTATATCTCTTCCCTAGCCTTCAAGATTACATCTCCTAACTGGTAACTTTCCACATGTAGTAAGAGTCAGACAAATACATTCTGCTACGTCATACTCCCAAGGATCAAATCTTTATATTTAGGGCCCTACTACCCTTCTCTTATGTCATTCTTTTAGCAGGTTTAAATAAAGCAGACCCTTACACAATATTCCATAAGCACAAAGATGAGTAAAATGAATTTTTCTTTCACAATACTCATGTAAATTTTCAAATACAAATATCTATTATGCAGAGGAGAAAGCTGACCATTTGTTCTCAATATTTATTTTTGCAGTCTGTCTGTATATGTTAGTCTGTCCATTTCTTTGACCTCTGCTGCCATTTGAAACCACTCTTCTCTCATAGGCGGACTATCTTTGTACCATTTCCAGATTCCCGCTTTTTTACGCTAACAATGATATCTCCTTTTCAACCTTATCAGGTATATCCATCAAATATAAATCTTTAAATTAAATGAGTTAGGAATGCGGAGAGCAAAGATACAGATAATAGTAGGCCAAATCACTTCCCAAAAGCGATTTCTCTTTGAACATTGCCAAAATAATAAGTGCATGATGTGCTTACTAGTATTTACACTTTCTAAAGGGAATCAATTGAATCTGTTGACTCTGTATGATTAAGTTAAGAAAAACAGATTACGCATATAACTTAAAGTATGAGAAGATTTTGGAGAGCACTTCTGAATTTATGTGTAGACAGTGTGTGAGTTGCCAATGCTTCTCTCTACAGAGTGTCCTCCTGTATTGTTTGAGATGTCATACTTTGAGAACGGGGTTCAGATCGGAGGTCATCCCTGGCACTACATCTACACCCCTAACCACAAGAGACACAGAGGAACCCATCACATCTGCTCTATCACAGACGGAGCACTGGTGAATACTCTCATTCCTACGGACATTCTTAGAAATTAGTTGTACAAAAAAGCCAAGCTGCAATATATTTAGAGCTTGGACATGCAGTGAGAGTTAATGTGTGTCTTTTACCTACAGGTTGCATTTTAGTTCTTATTATTATCTTTTGTGACTGATGTGATATTAAACTCTTAGTGCAAGACACAACAAACAGTATTGGGTTTATCTCCTATATTGCTTATAAATTACACAGAAAATCTATGAATGTTTTGAGACTTTGCTACTAAAATAACCATTGGTTCTATGAACAACAACTTATCTTCAATAATTGATATAAGTGGCATTTAAGTTTTTCTTGGTTATATCGTTGCAGAAATCTAAATCGATCAGCTCTGAATATAAAGTTGGATGTGTAATAAATCCAACTTTATATGTGTACGTACAGGACACTCATATGGAGATACAGTGCCTTGCGGAAGTATTCATACTCCTTTATTTTTTCATGTTTTGTTATGTTGTAGCCTTATGTTAAACTGCTTTAAATATTTTTTTTTTCCCCGACATCAATCTACACTCCTTATACCATAATGACAAAGCAAAAAACAGATTTGTGACAACTTTGCTAATTTATTAAAATTAAAAAAAAAAAGAAAGAAAGAAAAGTACATATATAAGTGCATAAGTATTCATACCCTTAACGTGGTACTTAGTTGAGGCACCTTTACAGCCTCAAGTCATTGTGGTATGATGCAACAACATTTGCACATCTGCATTTGGCAATTATCTGCCATTCTTCTTCTCACCTCTTCACCTCTCAAGCTCTGTCAGCTTAGATGGGGGCTGGCAGACATTTTTAGGTTTCTCTAGAAATGTTTGATTGAGTTTGATCCCAGATTGAGTTGAGTTTGGCCCGACTGCCATAAAGCCCGGATTGGTGGAGTGTTGCAGTGATGTTTGTCCTTCTGTAGGTTTCTCCCATCTCCATATATGATCATGGAGCTCAAACAGAGTGACCATCAGCTTCTTGGTCACCAGTCTAACCAAAGCCCTTCTCCATCAGTCGCTCCGTTTGGCCAGGAGGCCAGCTCTGAAAAGAGTCCTGGCTGTTCCAAACTTCTTCCATTATGGATAGCAAAGGCTACATGCTTCAGGCAGTTCTTTTGACCCCAGGTCTTGGTTTTTGCGTATGCATTTTCAGCTGTTAGGCCTTTTATTGAAGGTGTGTGCCTTTCTAAATCATACTCATTCAAATGATATGAATGCTCTTGAGCTAAATTTCAAGTGTCCTAGAAAAGAGTATTAATACTTATACAGTACTGCAACATAACAAAATGTGAAAAAAAAAAAAATAAAGCGATATGAATACTTTCGCAAGGCACTGTATATACTATATAGAAAATTTCAAGTGCCTGATTTTATTTTATTTTTTTAATTTCTTTGCAGAATGTGACTATATTATCGCCCAGCTCTTTATATGAAGTTAGGAAAATATAAGTATGTCTAATCCAATAATCTGTCATCTGTACGTTAGGCCAAGAATGGCGTCCAGGACATGAAATGTGACTCTCTGGAAGCAGACTGGATCTTTTTTCACCCGGATGACTCGGGTCGAATTGTTCATGCTGGCCCCAGCACAATAAAGTGAGCATAATAATTATTATAAACCCCAAAAGAGACTAAGCTGCACATTGAATATTATTATACAGTGCTGCTTGAAAGTTTGTGAACCCTTTAGAATTTTCTATATTTCTGCATAAATATAACGCAAAACATCATCAGATTTTCACACAAGTCCTTAAAGTTGACAAAGAGAATCCAGGCAAACAAACGAGACAAAAATATATACTTTGTCATTTAGTTATTAAGAAAAATCCAGAGGTGCAAAAGTATGTGAATCTTTGCTTTCAGTATCTGTTGTGACCCCTTTTTAAAACAATAACTGCAGGTAACGTTTTTGTAACTGCTGATCAGTCCTGCACAACGACTTGTAGGAATTTTAGCCTATTCTTTAGTACAGAAACACCTGAACCCTGTGATGTTGGTGGGTTTCTCCTGAGAACTGCTTGCTTCAGGTCCTTCCACAACATTTTAATTGGATTAAGGTCCGGACATTGACTTTTACCATTCCAAAACATTACTTTTGTTCTTGTTTAACCTTTTTTTGGTAGAATGACATGTGCACTTGGGGTCGTCGTCTTGCTGCATGACCCACTTTCTCTTTAGATTTTAGTTCTAGACAGATGTCCTGACATTTTCCTTTAGAATTTGCTGGTATAATTCAGAATTTATTGTTAAGTCGTCCTGGCCCAGATGCAGCAAAACAGGCCCAAACCATGATACTACCACCACCATGTTTCATAGATGGGATAAGGTTCTTCTTTTGCTGGAATGTAGTGTTTTTCTTTCTCCAAGCATAAAACTTTTTGTTTAAACCAAAAATGATATGTTGGTCTCATCCATCCACAAAACATTTCTCCAATAGCCTTCTGACTTGTCCACACAATCTTTATCAAACTGCAGACAGGCAGCAGTGTTTTTTGGAGAATAATGGCTTTTTCCTTGCAACCCTGCCATGCACGCCATGGTTGTTCATTGTTCCCCTGAAGATGGACTCATGAATATTAACCAATGTGAGAAAGGCCTTTAGTTGCTTAGAAGTTATCCTGGGGTTCTTAGCAACCTCGGAAACTATTATACATCTTGCTTTGGAGTGATCTTTGTTGTTCGGCCACTTCTGGGGAGGGTAACTGCAGTCTAGAATTTCCTCCATTTGTACACAATCTGTCTGACTGTGGATTTGTGGAGTCCAAACTCTTTAGAGATGGTTTTGTAACCTTTTCCAGCCTGATGAGTAACAACAACTGTTTTTCTGAGCTCCTCAGAGATCTCCTTTGTTTGTGCCATGATTCACTTTCACAAACATGATCAGACTTTAATGGATTCCTGTTCTTTAAATAAAACAGGGCATAACTGACACCTAATTGTCATCCTATTGACTGAAAACACTTCTGAACAGATAGACTCTAATTTCACCTTCAAATTAACTGCTAATCCTAGAGATTCACATACTTTTGCAACTCACAAATATTTAACGCTGGATCATTTTTCATAATAAATAAATGACAAAGTATATCTTTTCATCTCACTTGTTTAATTGGGTTTTCTTTGTCAATTTTCAAAACTTGTGTGAAAATCTGATGAACTTTTTGGTCATATTTATGCAGAAATATAGACAATTCTAAAGGGTTCACAAACTTTCAAGCAGCACTGTATAACAGGAATCTTCTTTTAAACAGTGTTCTTGAACAAGTATAAACAAATGAATGAGAAACCATGACCTTAACAATGAGAGTACTGTTTTTGGTCATGTACCATAGAAACCATGTAGATAAACAACTTCCCTACAATTTCGCTTTTCTCTATGATTGTCGATTCTTTTCTTTATTTCTCTATGATTCTCTTTTACAGTGTTTTGAAGATCATGGCTGAAACAGGATGTGACTGGAAATATGAGATAGTCACAGACTTCTCTATCACCGCTGCTCGTGACAATAGTGTAATTGTTGTTGTTGTAGCAATGGATTGGACTTTTTCATTTTTAAACTCTAAACAGAAATACCAGCTGATATTTTTTGTACAAGAACATTATTGGATAGAAAGACGTTTTGTAAACATTTTTTCTTTCTCAAAGGCCCCCCAGGTGGTTGTGACATCTTCTGGTCGTGCAGTGAAAAGGAGATTCCAGTTGTTAGACGATGACCCAGCGCAGCAGGTATTGCAACTCATGGTTCTTCAGTAGTTCTTTGTAGAATATTGGTGCACAGAAGATCAGTCTGTTCATCAAGACCTGTATAGACCTGTATAGGTCTGTATAGAATTCTTAAGTGAGGAAAAACATTTTAATTTTACTTTTTAGGTACTGCAGATAAGCATATTGGTATCTTAGTTTTTTTTTTTTTTAAAGAACCAGAGAGTATTTGGTTTTGTAATGAACTTATTAAGTGTACAATAGTTCTCCCAAAAATTACAATTCTGTCATTATTTACTCACCCTGACTTTGTTCCTGAACTTGTGTGACACACACACACACAAATTGTGTGGGCCATATAGTGACGTTATAATGTTAATTTTTCATTTTGTATGTCACAAAATATGTGACATACAAGAACCAGCTGACAAACCTGGTAAAATGTGTCTCCATGTGCCAGTTTGAACATCACATGGACTTCTTTAGTGGTGTTTAGAGAGTATTTTTTATTGGTTATATTATTAGAGATCTAAACTATTATCAGATAGCTTTGTATCTGAAGTTGGGTGTATATTAAATCTAACTTCATTTGCATAAATACAGTACACTTATGTAAAGTAATATATACTGTATAGCAAATGTCAATTGCCTGATTTTGTTTTTATATCATTGCAAAACATGACCATATTGAAGTTTGCATGTAGTAACTTGCCGTTCTTATCTAGACATTCAGAATGGTGAAGTATGAAGATGAACTTGATCTATTGGCTGTGGTAGACATCACTCACACGGAAGATGAAGGACAGGCACATCTTCGGCTACATGACAATAAGACAGGGGTTTTAATGAAAAGAGTTCCTCTAAAAGAGCCATGGGATGTGGTATGATACTTAAACGAACGTCTCTGTTTTTAGATATCATTTACTCTTATCTGTCATAAACCTGACATCCACTGTGCTTTGTTTTCCAGACCTACAGTCATGAGGTGTACTTTGATAGAGACACAATTATCCACACTGTCCAGGAGAAAAATAACATGTTCTGCTGCCATGTTTATAAAATGAAGAGACGACCTTCAGATGAACCTTGAGCACATTTCATAAGGATGTATGTGATGATTAGTAATGGACTGTAGTGCATTTCTCAAAAAACAAAAAAAACAAAACAAACAACATAACAAAAACATAAGTAAATTTATACATTTTTTCTATGTGGAATTTTGAGAAGCAAAAGACATTTGTTTTTAAATATATGAATCTTTCACACACTCATTTGAATTAGCACTTGACAGACACATTTATAGGTTGATGACACTGAACTTAAAACACTTTTCTATTTAGTTATTTTGATTTATGTACTTGTAACTTTACTAATAAAGACTAGTTTGTGACAAATACTCTCCTGTCATCGTTGTGAAACTAATGATGTTGCATAAGTTTAACATGGTGAGTTATAAAATTGTGGTGGAATAAAAAAAAAAATAAAAAAAAGGAAAAAAAAAGAAGTCTTGTCCTGAAACCTAGTGAGCTGCCTACCTAGAGAGCATCATGGGCATCATAATTACAAAATTAAACACATTGTGCCCAAAAATAGTAAGTGTTAATTACAGGCTTCACAGGTTGCATTTTGACAGAATTTTTGGACATTATAAATTTACAGTGAAGGTCAAAACCTACACAGTATTTCTGGCCATCATCTATAACCTATCGTGCTTCCTATCTAGACTGCATTTTTGAGTATGACAGGCATCATTTAAAGCTACATGTTGACGCCCAGCAATGCTGCCCAAATAGGCAGCTCACTGTGGTTTAAAACAGCTCCTCTTGTTTGGGTATGAAAGTGCAGAAGTAACCCAGCCCCTCGTCCGACGTTTTATATGTCGTTGCTCTGCTGTAGTCAGATGAATTTGCACCATACTGCGAGGATGGAGAGCTACAAGCAGTTTCTCATTTTCTTCATTCTGGCGTTGGCGGTCGGGTTTGTGTCGATCGCGTTCGTTTTAACGTGGGTTTTACATTACAGAGAGGGGCTCGGCTGGGACGGAGGAGCGGCTGAGTTTAACTGGCACCCGTTGTTAGTGGTGATCGGGTTTATTTTTCTTCAGGGAATCGGTAAGAAGTTTGTTTACATTTCGTTTACATTTGCGCATTCCTGAGTCTTTAATCACGATTTAGTAACAGGTCACAACACTACAAACAAAACTACAGTTAGTCAAGTAAGTTACAATGTTAATCTCCAAAAATAAATAAAGCAACCATTTTAGTTATGTAAAGTTATGTTTCCGTTAGGTTGCGTTTTCCCGAGAATTTGGTGTGACAAGGAAGTTCGTAATTTAACTTTCAGATTTCGACAAATGGTAATCGCATTATGTTTGTTCCACTTGTCGTAACATTATGTGGTTAAAAAATGAAGCTAAACTCATTCTACTTTTCAGACATTGAGATAAAAAATGGTGGCTGTATAAACCTTAAAGTTACTGAGCTGCCTAGATAGACAGCGGAGACGTAACAGTCGCGTATAATTTTAATAATTAAATTTTATTTTATTTTTTTTTACTTTAGAACTCATCCCAGTTAACAAAAAATAAGTTATGAGAATAATAAGTTATTTCACACTGGAAAGATTGCATACGTAATCTAGATTGAGTTAAGATTACATTAAAAAAAAAAAAAAAACGTTTATTTATTTTATTTTTTTCTTCAGCAATTCTAGTGTACAGACTGCCATGGACCTGGAGGTGCAGCAAGCAGATGATGAAGCTTATCCACGCAGGGCTGCACGTTCTTGCCTTCATCTTGGTTGTCATTTCTGTGGTGGCTGTGTTTGATTTCCACAATGCAAAAAACATTCCCAATATGTACAGTCTGCACAGCTGGATTGGTCTGACTGCTGTCATACTCTACCCAGCCCAGGTTTGCTTTCACAGACACACTACTACATCTATCAGTTCACCCAAAGGGGGTCAGTATCCTACACTTTTGCCACATCCAAGCCACTTACACCAAAAGCAGTACTAATTACACTATTTGGTTTAATTTAGACCATTTTTCACAATCTTTCTGACTAGTAAAATGTAATAGCACATGCTGTTGCTGCTACTGTGACTTTGAGACTTCATTACAGTATCTGTTATGATTATCTACCATATACACTGCTAGTCAAAATATTGGGAAAATATTATTATTATTTTGCTCACTATGGTTGCTATTTTTAAAATCAGTTTGTATCCTTTTTTTTGCAAAAACAATTATCTTGTGAGATATTATTAAGTTAACTTAACAGATGTTTATTTGAATATATTTAAAAATGCAATTTATTTCTGTGATGAAAAAAAATGAATTTTTAGCAGCTATTATTCTAGCCTTCGGTGTCATATGCAGACATCATCAGATCATTGTGAATATGCTGATTTGCTGCTCATATATCTATCTATATATATATATATCTATATATAGATAGATATCTCATCTTTTGCGATATACCGGTAACATTTTGTTTCCACGATAAGAATTAGTCTTCCCACGATAATAACGATAAAGTCTAGTTGTTGACCTGTTTCTGTGTGTGACTGTACGGAGTGACATGCTGAAGGCGGACGTGAAACTAGTTTATCGCTAAATGAGGAGCTCCAATCTGGAACTGGTTTGGTCAAAACTGTGCAGTGCGACAAAAATCGGTCTGAGCCTTGAATAACGTTAAATGTACTAGTAGCATGTGTGTGATTCAGTTCTGCATGTGTACGAGCCTGTTTACAAACCCGTTGTCCAACAAAGATATCATTTATCGATATGTTTTTTCTCTGAATTAACTTCATAACATAGTCAAGTGTTTAAAATAACCTTTTGTGATCAGCCGTGGTTTCATATCACAGATTGAGGCTAAAATCATACTATTTTGTAGTATTATAAATGCTATGTCGATTAGCATTGCATTATAAATGTACTTTATCCTTATAAAAATACCCAAGATAGCTTGAAGAACACAGATAAACCATATATTGTAGCCATCGTATGTTTATTGTCTTCAAGTTTCCTTTAATATTTCTCTGTCTGCATTTTGTTCAGCAAACAGCGATAACTGGATTAGAGATTCCTGGAGCATCATCAGTACTATTACTTCTGCTATAAAGCATATGTGAAGTTCCCTTTCGAACGGCCTCTCCCATTGCGTAGAACGCATGTGGGGAAAACTCCTGTTTTACTCTGTACTGAAGCCTGATTTGTTCACGCTCGTGTAGCTGCACAAACTAATGGTGCTTTAGCCCGCCAGAAAGGGCAGAGTCAACCCCTATATAAGTCAGCTCTCAGCACCATTCATCAGATCATTCTCCTTCAGCGACGAGGACATCTCTTCGCTGACACTGGAAGAAGAAGCCGAGGAAGAAGCTCTACCCCACTCGCCACCGTCAAAGAAGCCTCTGCAGCGACAGCGTCCCTGCGGCTATCAGGTGCGAGAGGAGCAAATTTCCTGGTTCAGCATGTGTTGTTTCAAATGTCGCTTTGCGAGTGTGGCTTGTGCATGGACTCCTTGCATGAGACTGACGGGCAAAGTGAGTGCATCTCCTAAGACACCCGCCTCTCAGCCTGCACCAGGAGGCTTTCAGCGAGCTGCGCACAGCAACAGATCTGGGTCCGCACGCCACAAAAGCAACGGCACAGGCGATCAGCAAGACCATGGCCAGTTTGGTGGTGCTGAAGCGCCACCTCTGGCTAAAGCTCACTGAGATCAGGGACGCAGAGAATATGGCCTTCCTGGACTCACCGATCTTGCCGAAAATCCCTCCATCCCTTCGAGAACCTCTGAGAAATGGAGTCTCATTTTTAACGGCCCATGTCCTGCAGGTGCAGCAAGTACCCGAATATTTTACCACTGTGATAGCGGACCCACATACAATAAAGAGCAGATTTCCTCTTCACACTCTCAGAAACACTTTGGCGATCGAAGGCTCCCCGACTATGCAAGGCGAGCCTTCAATCGCCAAAATAGACCCTCTTGCCTCCTGTTTCAAGGTTTGGGCAGGCAGACTGGGAGTGTCCACTTGGGTCTTAAACATAATTCGACAAGGCTACTTGCTGCAGTTCGCTCGCAGGCTGTCACGCTCTATCAAACAGATCCTCGCGCATATCTCATATCTGGGACTGGTTTTTGACAGTGGACCTGAAAAATGCTTTTTTTCACATCCGCATACTGTTCTTCACAGACCGTTCTTGAGATTCGCGTTCGAGGGTGTGGCCTATCAGTATACATCAGTATATCCTTCCTTTTGGTCTGTCCCTGGCCCCTCGCACTTTTACGAAGTGCATAGATGTGGCTCTTTCCCCTCTGAGACAAATGGGAATCCGCATACTAAATTACCTCGACGACTGGCTAATTCTAGCCAAATCAGAACAGAAACTGGTCGCACACAAGGAGCTGCTACTCAGCCACCTTGAGTGCCTTGGTTTGATTATTAACCCACACAAGAGCCAATTGTTACCCAGACAGGGACCAAACGTTCCTTGAAGGTTTTTCAGAGGATGCTTGGCCTAATGGTGGCTGCCTCCTTCACAATAACCTTGGGCCTGCTACACATGCGGCCCCTTAAATTTTGGCTCAAAGCTTGTGTCCCTTCCCACGTCTGGCACCTAATATGACTTTCTGTCAGGGTGGACCACCGCTGTGTCAAGGCTGTGTCCCTGTGGACAACCTCGCGCTTGTTTCAGACAGGTATACAGTTGGGTCTGACCTCTCGAAGGAAGGTAGTTACAACGGACGCTTCCAACTTGGGTTGGGGCGCTCTGTTGAAGGGCAATCCAGCGTTCGGCTCCTGGTCAGTCCCGGGGCAATGCCTGCATATCAACTGCCTGGAGATGTTTGTGGTTTTCTTATCCCTCCCAGCCTTGAGGGGGCACCACGTCTTGGTCTGGTCAGACAGCATGTCTGTGGTAGCCATACATCAATCATCAAGGTGGTCTCAGGTCCCCCCCCTTTACAGGTTGGCTCCTCGCCTCCTTCTCTGGGCACAGAAGGAACTCCTTTCGCTAAGAGTGGTTCATGTGCCAGGCAGACTGAACCTGGGCACTGAACCACATGCTGTCCAGAGGCAATGTAGCCCCTGCCGAATGGGTGCTACATCCTCAGACGGTCCAGAGAATTTGGGAGATCTTCGGGAAGGAAGATCGCATCAGAAGACATCTCTAATTGTCCAATTTACTTTTCAGTGCAGCGAGATGCTCTGGCCCAGTGCACGCCTTTACGCTTTTCCCCCGATAGCCCTGATCCCTCAGGTCATTGGGAGGATCAAGGAGACTGGATGCTCACTCCTTCTAGTGGCCCCCCTCTGGAGGAACCAGACTTTAGTTTCCAGAGCTGATGCAGCTCTCAGTAGCAGAGCCATGGTCCATCCCACTGAGGAGGGATCTCCCCTCTCTGGCCAAGGGCATGATTTGGCATCCCCGACCAGAGGTGTGGAGGCTTCATGTATGGAGCCTCGACGGGTGCTTGAACAGCTCTCAGAAAGAGTGAGCAATACCATTTTGGAGGCCAGGGTGCCGTCTACGAGATGCTTCTATGTCCAAAAATGGCAGGTTATTTCCAGTTGGTGTTCGGCGTGAAGACTGGACCCGTGCTCATGTGACATGTCCCACGTGCTAGCCTTTCTACAGGAGCTGCTGGACAAGGGGCGAGCCCCTTCAAGGCTCAAAGTATACATGGCAGCCATCGCGCGAATCATTCCCTCGAGACTGGCCATTCACTGGGTAAAAACGTTTTTTTTGGTTAAGTTCTTGAAGGGCACTCGGTGGCTTAATCCCCCTCGTCCTCAGATGATACCCTCATGGTCAACGGTCCTGAGGCCCTCCCTTTGAGCCGCTCACTTTGGCCAACCTACAGCCTCTTTCACTTAAAACAGCCCTCCTCTTAGCTTTGTGATCGGTTAAACGAATGGGTGACGTTGTCAGTCGAATATAAATATAGCCCAAAAGAGTTTCCTCCTATGAACTTGTTTCAGGTCCTTCCACAAAATTTTAATTGGATAATGGTTTAGACTTTGACTCAGCCGTTCCAAAACATTAACTTTGTTCTTATTTAACCATTCTTTGGTAGAACAGCTTGTGTGCTTGTGGTCGTTGTCTTATTGTGTGACCCACTTTCTCTTGAGATTCAGTTTTTGGACAGATGCCCTGATATTTTCCTGTAGAATTTGGTGTAATTCAGAATTCAGTGTTCCATCAATGATGGCAAGCCGTCCTGACCCAGATGCAGCAAAACAGGCTCAAACCATGATACTACTACCACCACCATGTTTCACAGATGGGATAGATTTCTTATGCTGGAATGCAGTGTTTCTCTTTCTCCAAAGATGGCGCTTCTCATTTAAATCAAAAAGTTCTATTTTGGTCTCATCCCTCCACAAAAAAAACTCCTTTGGCTTGTCCACATGACCTTTAGCAAACTGCAGGTGGGCAGTAGTGTTCTTTTTGGAGAGCAGTAGCTTTGTCTTTGTCTTTATCTACTCACAGATATGTAATATTACATTATTTTCCTGAATAAATAAAAGACAAAATATATATTTTTTCTCATTTGATTAGATTATCTTTGTCTACTTTCAGGGGTACACAAACTTTAAAGCAGCACTGTATATATACATCTTATTTAATTTAAATTTTGTAATGTTAATGTTAGAGCCTTCTCAAGTGTGATGTTGTGTTCTTCTCTCTCATTATTTACTAGATAGTTATGGGCATTGCCGTCTATCTGATACCTGCAACTCCAGTGTACGTGCGTGCTGCTCTTATGCCTGTGCACATCTACAGCGGCCTGTTCATCTTCACCAGTGTAATAGCCACAGCTCTCATGGGCATCACAGAGAAACTCATATTTGGCCTGTAAGTGTATCTTTAGACAACATAAACCATACAAATCCATTATGTTCTGCATCCGTACGTGACATGTAATCAGTTTCTGTGCTTTAAAAGTCAAAGCAATTTGGACTTCATAAAGGTGTTTCTTAATGTTGTTTGTAATGTCTTACAGGAAGAACCCTGCTTATAAAGACACTCCACCAGAAGCTGTTTTGGTAAATGTTCTTGGGCTGCTCATTGCTGCATTTGGTGGCCTTGTTCTCTGGATTGCCACTCGCCCCTCTTGGAAGAGGCCAAGAGAAGAAATTGCACAAACTGTGAGCAATAATAGCACAAGCCCAGAGGACATCAAATTGGGCACCGCCATGACTACAAGAAGTGACCAAGAATCCAGCCTTGAGACACGTAGACGCAATGGAAAAGCAGAGTCTGGATAAACAAAGAGTTTGAAAAAAATAGTGGGTTGTAGTTCAAAAGAACAGCATCTTTCCAAACAATTTGTTTGATATTTTTAAAGTTATTCAGACAATTTCAGACTAGGTATTACTTTAATATCAATGCTGAAATCTCTGCTGTTGTGAAAGGGGATTTTAAACTGACAGCTGTCTTTGCGCTGTATTATCTCTCACAATATGTAGATGTGTGTACTGTCCCTTTCTGCTGCTTTTAAAGATGTCTTTTTTAACATATGTTAAAGTATTTGCACTATAACATTCAACACTGTATACATTAGTTAAGTTCAGTTACATAATACAGCATTATTATAGCCATAAATAGTTTATATTACTCCTTATTAGTCAGTCTGTTTATTTTAAACATGCAAGATTGTATTTGAAATACTTCAGTTTTGTTATGATAGCAATATGTTATGGGAAGGGACATAAAAACAAGTTAAACTTGGTATAACATTTTTGTATATATGCTGGAACATCAAGATTTTATATTACCAAAATTATCTATCATTCGATGAATGATTTTTGTATGAAATGCTCAAAATCAAATTCAATATTTTAGCATATTTGTGGATCTTTTTTCTTTTCCTTTGAAATGACAATGTGAGGGAAACCTCATACAATAAACCAATATGTTTTTTTACCTTATTTAGACAGCCAGTGGATGATTGACAATGAAAATATGTACAAAACATTCCTATGTTTTATTGTCTGTTAAGTAGATGATATGCCAGTGTCCATATTTACCAGACTGCTATGAATAGACCTGATACAATAGTCTTCACTTGCAATACAGTATTCATAAACAATAAAAAGATGCTTTATTCTTGACAAACATGACATCTGCAAGTTTTGTTTCCTGATGTACAGTGGATTGTAAAAAATAATATCCACCTAATCCACCATTCTGTTCTAGAGAGTACCCATTATAGTGCAAGGAAACTACAGTAGTCAACATTTGAAGTGGATCAAAAAAGATAATCAAAGTTTTCCTAAGACAAGAATGGGTATTGTTTGGTTTTAGGACAACTTTGATGAAAGGTTTTGATCCACTTCAAATGTTGACATACAGTACAAACTCAGTCGCGAATAATTTCAGACCTTCTTGCAAACACCCCTGATAGCAAAAGACCCCAGCGCGGATCCGCTTAAGCTAAGGCAAGCCAAACTATTCATTCATATATGTGACCTGTGACCTGTAGCAGGAAACGACATGAACAAAGTCAGAGTTTCAGAGCAGGTTAGTTGACAAAACCAAACAAATCCAACCTGGTTTAGATCAGGATCAGCAGGCTCACAAAGCTCGAAATAAACATTTTCTGCCAACTCAAAGTTCGAACCAGAGTTTGTGATTAACTCTGGAGGGACTGCACCTGAAAGAGTGCCAATCACATTGAACATGGAAAGCATCAGCAAAGCATCAGCTGAATTCACTTCTCGCAATTGACTTTTCTGCTGGAGACTGAGAGATGTCGTTATTAAAAATAAATGCCTTTACAAAAAAAAAAAAAAAAACACTTTTGCTGCAGCAAAAGTTTGAGAAGGCAGCAGAAAGAAAATATATGACTAAGCACAGGAATTAACTAATTTTAATTATTATTTTCACACAAAGCTCAAAAGGAAAACAGTCATTTTAAAAGTTGGATATATTAAAACTTATCTATACGTATTTATTTAATTTAATTTAAATTAATTTAAATGCAAAGCCTAAAATTAATTGCCACTTTATATAATAATTATATGAATACATTTTATGAATTTAAATTAAAATAATATAAACATAATAAATGAGTAGCCACAAAAGTCGGGCAGTTTTGTCTCTAAAATTATGCTTTAATTTGGAGCTAGAGATATGTGGCTTTATTGCATCAGATATATTTCACTTTGCTCACAGGTCCTGTTTGGGTTTGTGATCTCTAACCCAGAATAAAACCTGCCCCGGAGCAGGGTAGCCATGTAGCGTTGCCATGGTGACGAAACCCGCTCAAAACCAGCCATCTTCTAGAGCCAGAAAACTCAGAATTTGCTCAAACTAAACACAAACTTGCCTGGGTAAAAAACAAGACAAACAACAAAAAAGAGTGAAACCCGTTGTGCTACATGCCACTGCTTATGTGTCTTGATTGCACACTGACCCGTCAAAAGCGTGCGATTAGACAGCAAAACATATGAATACTTTGGCTTGCCATATCAAGCTATATAAAGAGGTGAAAAAAATAAAGAGGTGAAAAAAAGTTTTGTTTTTGTGTTTTTCCCCGCCATTTTGACCACGGTTTCTGAAGCTTGTTTAAATATCCAACTATTAAAACTGTGGGTGACCAAAAAATAAATGAATTAATGTCTTAATTAATTAGTAATATAAATATTTACATTTCTCTATTTACACGACCAAAACGAGCAACCGAGAAATAAACATTAAACGCATTCTGTACCTGCTGATGTCCAAGAAGCATCTGATTTAAATGAAAACAATCTGCAGAAGAGTTCGAAAATGGAACGTTCGATACAGCTCAGTGGTCAACAGCTGTAAAAGAGCGGGCGAAACAGTTTACAGGTGTAGTGTGTGATCAGGAGTAAGGTAAGTCACATATCCAGAGAAATTATTAAAATATCTTTACATGTCGGCAACACAAGCGTGTTTAATTGGTCAGTAAATATTTACAATGGCATTATTTTTAAGTCCTTCTCATTACTGATTACAAAATATTCACATTTCCAATATTATTGCCCTAAAAACAAAACGATGCATATAGTATGTTGCCGCACTGTATGGGTGAAACTGTCACAAAGAGAATTAATAAACAGACTAATCATTTCTTTAATCAGTTTTCATTCTAAATGATTACCTTTTTGTCTTTCTAGAAAATGGTTAGCAACAGCGTTCATTGTGATACAATGAGTCAAAAAGTCAGAAGTGAGAAGAAGAAAAAGATGATGTGGGGCAAGAAGTGTGGCAAGCCCGTGTCATCATCTCCAGATGTGGTGGTCTCGGCTGCTGCACCTGCTGATGAGACCGAATTGTCCTCCTCTTCCCCTTCCTCTTCCCGGAAACGCAAATTTCCATCTTTGCGCCGGGTTTTCCGCAGAATCCTGTCTGCGATTCTGCCATGTGTGTCTTCATCCTCTGAGCTGGATGAGTCCTCCACCATCGAGACTCAGACCACCAGCGGCGACACACATACTGATGTCTCATCTGATGCGTCTTCTTTACCTGCAGTCAGTGGATCCTCTGATCCAGAGGTTGATCTGCAGGCTGCGACCCACGAGAAAGAAGCCATCAGAGGTTAGTGAATGTTTTAAGGCTTTTACATATTTAACGTCGTCCATCTTTTCTAGTGTACATTGAAGTTGTAATTTGCACAAAATAACTGTATTATTATCCATTCACAGACATTGATGAAGAGCAGGGCTCTCCCTCCAGCACTGAGTATACTTCCTCATCTACAGAAAGTAGCCCCTCAGATCTGGAGACCAGCGGAGGTTACACCTCTACCAGCGCTGTGGGTGTTTCCTCCTCTGAAGAGAGCGGGAAGATTGATCTGCTGGCTGAACTTCAGGCTGCAGCAGTTCTTGAAGGTTAGTAAAGTTCATTAAAACTGTTAATGTATTAATCAAGTACTATATTGGACTAATATGCTATGTATAATAAAAAACTATTAATTTAAACTCATTTTGAATCTCTTCACAGATGCAGCTGGTGATCAGTCCATCTCTGATGTGGATCTTGACTGGTGAGTGATGGGAATTAATATTGTGTGTTGTTGTAATTACAGACTACTTACTGAAATCAAAACCTCACATGGACAAACACAAAGCAAAGCAAAGCAGTGAGGATGTATTTTTTTTTAGTCCAACACAGATGTTAATATCACCTTCCACAAAAATGTTTATTCCTACAAAAACATGTCATCCCTGCAGCACTCTATTGTCTAATATATTCATGATGTTTTCCCAGCATCCTCAGTGTGTTAGCCAGTATGACACCCCAGTCCAACGGTCTGTCCCAGGCTGAAATACTGGAGCTCATACAGAGCAGTTCACAGCAAAAGCAGATCAAGATCGAGCAGCAGATCAACGAGAGCGTCACAGAGGATGATGTTGAGCTGGCTGATGTGCAAACAGCGCTGCCAACCAACATCAAGCACTTGGGGTAAATATCAGACAACTAAAAGTTTGAAGACACATACATACTCACATATAGCATAATGTGCTTTTCACAACAGCCTCTTGATTGAAGACTTGTGTTACAGTTTCCCCAATTTAGGAAACACGTGCTACATGAACTCCGTGTTGCAGTGCCTCCTCACCGTTTCCCCTTTCCGAGACGATGTGCTGTCCCAGCGGAAACGGTGGAATGAGGGAAGCACAATGCTCAGGTACCGACACGGTTAAACATTTATACAACATTATATTTCAAACTAAATCAAGCAGCACAAAATGAAAGCAATTCTACATAAATTAAATGTATGACTTTCTCTCCAGGGCGATCACAGACCTCCATATGACTAGGCTGACAGGCAATGACAAGAAGCTGAAAGCAAAGCTCTTGTCTACAGTGAAGGCCTGCATTGAAACTCGCCATCCTGATTTCTTAGGAGACCATCAGCAGGTGAGGGAGCAGATGAACTGAATATATATATATTGTTTTTTTTTACTTGCATTTAACCTCATCATCTTCACTCTTTTTCTTCCAGGATGCCCATGAGTTCTTGATGGTTTGCCTGTCTTATCTGAAGGAGGAGGGCGAGCTTCTGTGGAGCTACTGGCCTGAATACATTTGCCCTGTAGCAAACATGGAGTTCCAGCTCAACCGCCGGCGCACCTGTGACAGGTAACATCACACATCAACACCTGCACTCGTTTCAGACTCTCAGACTCATTTATGTGATGCTGATGTTTTTCTGTCGTTTCAGCTGTGGCTTCCAGAGGAGCTTTAGAGAGGATTACAACCACCTCTCACTGGTCATCAGCCCTCAAGGATGCCTCACAGACAGCCTGCAGCAGTACTTCAAAGTAAGTGACATCACTAATTACATCACATTAGCAGCAGGCTGTATTAGGTCAACAAGTTTAAGTCATTTCTGATTGGCTGATGACTGTGTTGTTTGTTTTCTCCAGACATCTTCATTTGACTGCTCATGCAGTGAGTGCGCCGGCACTACGGCCTCTGAGGCGCTGGAATTAATCACACTTCCACGGTACGACACCCTGTTAATCAGTTAGTACTGATTAAAAGTACTAACTGACAGTTAGTTATCCTGCGGAATAACAAAACATGAACTAGTCCATAACTTCTGCTCATCTGATGAATCTCTCTACAGGGTCCTGGTGCTTCTAATCATGCGCTTTGACGTCACATCTTCAATGTGCAAGCTGGAGGATCGACTGGAAGTTCCAGAGCAGTTTTCATTATCCAGCAGTGCAGGTATGGTTCAGTTCATCAAACATCTGCCCTCTGCTGGCCAGTTATGAAACATTTACATCAATCAGCCTAAAAGACAGTTTCAGGATGATGTTTGCTCTGAAAAACAACATTTGAATAGTGTCTATGCACTGAATAATTACTGAATTGTTTTCTTGTGTGATGTATGATCTTCAACAGAGAGCAGAGAGATCACAGTGGTGAAACAGCACTGTGACCAGAAACAACAGCAAAAGAGAAAGAAGAATAGAGCAGAGCCTGCAGGACCACAGGAAAGATACAGACAGCATTTCATAGACAGACAGATAGATAGATAGATAGATAGATAGATAGATAGATAGATAGATAGATAGATAGACAGACCGATAGATAGATAGATAGACACAGACAGATAGATAGATAGATAGATAGATAGATAGATAGATAGATAGATAGATAGATGAAAGAAGGGAAATAGAGGAGGATGTTGAGAAACATTTGAAATGCAGCAGCATTATCTAATAATCTGTGTTTGGGTTTAACAGGTGGAGGCATCAGACAGCAGCACACAGTACAAACTAGCTGGTGTCGTGTCACATCTGGGCCACAGTTTGTTTTGTGGTAAGAGTTTGTTCTACATTTGTACATACATTTGTTCTACAGTTTGTCTCAGTCACTCGTTCATCATTAAGCAGCACACTTAAGTTTCTCTTTTGTCTTAGGGCACTACATCAGTCACATCCGTGACGTCAGTGGATCAGGATGGCTGGAATGCAGTGATACCAGCATCAGAAAATCCAGCTGGTCAAAGGCGTCACGTGACATCAGGAAGAATGGCTACATGCTCTTCTATGTGAAGAAGTAAATAGTACACCATACTAATGGTATAATGTTCGGTGCTCAGGTCAGTTGTTTTAAATCACTGTTCTTTTGCAGCTGAATGGCAGCTGGTTCATGATGCAATTTTGAAAAGGAGAGGAAACACATCTAAAGCTAAACATCAGCTTAGTGAAGATCCTTCTGTGATTCCTCCAACTGCCAGTCTCTAAACGCCAGCTCATCCGACCTTCTCGAATCCTCATGGTCATCCTGGCCATCACATCTTTCCACCAGAACAACTGCTTGCATGCCAGTTTCTGCATTTAAGTTAACAATGCCTGACGGTTTGACTAGCAGTACTTTCCCTGGCAGTCAGCATTGCTTGCCTCCATGGCCTTCTTCACTGGAGAGATGCATTCATCTACTGTACATCTGTGGTTCATCACGTGAACCAAAGAGAAGAAGATTGTACCTAATACTATCAGCACTTTAAATAAATAAATAAATGAATAAAAATATACTATCAATATACCAGCTTTGTTTCAATCATGAGAGCTTCACATCTTCTCAGAGCTTGTAGGTGAGAGTCAGGTGAGAACTTCTCAGCCATTCTCTAGCCCGCATCACCTGACAAAGAACTTTGAAGTCTCATACTCCTTACACTTGTTTTGATTGAGGTGTTTGTACAGATATCACCACCGCCAGTAAACAGTTGAGACTTCAGGAGACGGGTCAAGGTTCTGTGCCTCCATAATAGTGTCTTAGGGGTGAGGAATCTGCCACATACACAGGGGTCGAAATGATCTTGAGTCTTTTCATCAGTATTGGGGCCAGGGGTGCCACTATGGTTTCTTGGCCCCCTGAACAGCATATTGACTTAGGGCCCCCAGTTGGGGGTGGTCCACCTGAGTAGAAATCATATTCTGGGCATCCCCTCCCTCGTTGGGCCCTTACCCCCGTTACATGGCACAGACGCCATCAAAAAAGTGTAATCATATTTTGAAACTTTTTTTCCTTCTAAATAATAAAACAAAGGACGACATTTGCAAGTTTTGTTTCCTACAATGAATTGTAGGTGAAAACAAGTGCGTGAGTTAACTGTCCTCTGATAAAACAGAATTGTGAACAATTTATACCTTTTTGCAAAACTGTTTGATAGAAAACAAACACAACACGATTGCTGAAATATGATTCTGTGTACAGTAATCTCCATCAAAATGTAACATTTACAGTAATGTCCCAGTAAGTCACCCCTGGCTTGAACAATAGTCCAGAGCTACAGCTGAGGTCAAAAGTTTACATACACCTTGCAGAATCTGCAAAATGTTAATTATTGTTCCAAAATAAGAGGGATCATACAAAATGCATGTTATTTTTATTTAGTACTGACCTGAATAAGATATTTCACATAAAAGATGCTTCCCATTCAAAAGTTTACATACATTTGATTCTTCATACTGTTGTTACCTGAATGATCCACAGCTGTTTGTTTTTTGTTTAGTAATAGTTGTTCATGAGTTCCTTGTTTGTCCTGAACAGTTAAACTGCCTGCTGTTCTTCAGAAAAATCCTTTAGATCCCACAGATTATTTGGTTTTTCAGCATTTTTGTGTATCTGAACCCTTTCCAACAATGACTGTACAATTCTGAGATCCATATTTTCACACTGAGGACAACTGAGGGACTGAAAACCTTTTGTTCATGTAAATGTAACTTATTTGTCTTCTAGGAAACATGTAAGTATCTTCTGTAACTTCTGATGCGCAGTACTAAAAAAAAAAAAAGATATTTAGGCAAAATAAGAAAAATGTACGCATCCTCATTCTGTTCAAAAGTTTTCACCCCCTGGCTCTTAATGCATGTTTTTTTCCTACTGGAACATCAGTGAGCATTCAAACCTTTTGTAATAGTTGTATTTGAGTCCCTCAGTTGTTCTCACTGTGAACAGATTTATATAAAAATATCGTATTCAGGTCAGTACTAAATAAAAAATGACATGCATTTTATATGATCCCTCTTATTTTGGTAAAATACTGCAGATACTGCAAGGTGTATGTAAACTTCTGACCTCAACTGTATGTGAATGAGTAACAAAGGTTTTTAAAACAGTAAGCTATTTTCTATTGGTCTCTGATAATATTTCATCCATTTGTCAGTTAAGACTACATCAGATAATTGGCTACATTAAATGGCTATGTAGACAAAAACTTGTTTGTACAAGATCTATACAGCAATTAGGTATACTGTCAGAACAAAAATAGCAAAAATTGTACCTTTAGAGGAATACAACAACTTGTCATTGGGTCAGTAACTTCAAAGGGACACCTTTGTACCTTCTTTAGCCTTAAAGGGTTCATATTAGTAGTAATATGTACTTTTTCTGTAGTAATATGCATTCTTATGGTAGTAATTTGCACAGGTAAAGAAATGTATATATTGCCATTTTGAAATAACGTGACCGGCAGCGTTTCCCTAAACGTCAAAGAAAATCCTCATTGGTTTACTGGATGGCACCCGTGTAGTTTTAGTGTGGTTTGGTGACACAATGGATAAAAATGACACAATAACACATTATCATGTTTTACCAGTGGAAAAAACAGGAGAAACAGCACTTGCGTGACCAAAGGAGCAGAATAGTCCTGAAGCCAAAAGACAGATTGACAAAGACCAAAAAAATAAAAAATAAAACATCAGTAACATCAGTACAAGGAGAGCTGGAGAGCATCTGCCCTGTAGATTTCAGCTCCAACCACAATCAAACACACCTAAACTCACTAATCAAAGTGTTCAGGGTTTCTTGAAAATAGCAGGCAGGTGTGTTCTCTAGTAAAAAACTAATGGATTTAAAATGCATTTATTTTATACTAAGTATAGTACAAGTCAATTAGCATATTTACTGACATATCGCTTGAGACTTATTGATATAAAAATTGTAATTAAACTTTATTTGGAGTGCTACTTGTGCACAATGCACATTATTAATCTTAATATTAATTAATATTAATCTTAATATTAAGTCTAAAATATGTCTATTAATGAGAACTGTATGATCTTTAAATATTTTGCTTTTAAAGACCAATATCATTTAAAGTGTACCTAAGTACATTTGCAATAGTTCCACTTTAGCACAATCAAATATACTAGTAAGTAAATCTTTAGTTGGACTTCAGCACTACTTCCGCACAACTGCATTAAGTACAAAATTAATTGTTCCAATTTAACATACTTTAAATATACCAGTTTAGTATACTAAAAGTACAACTGCAGGGTATTTTTATTAAGTGCATAATATGTAAATGTATTTGTAGTATACTTAGCATGAAATAAACATATTTTAACTACATTTTAGTTTTTTTTTTTCCACTAGGGTTGGAGCAGGATCTGCAGGAAAATGGCTTTCCAGGAACAGGGTTGGAGATCCCTTGCATTAAGTTAACTTAAAACAATCATGCTGAATCAGTGAAGACCTGCTGATGCCCCTGTAATGGTAGTCTAACCTTATAGCAAACCAACATGCTGGTTAGCAAGGAAATGTTAGTTTTTGTGAGCATTCTAGAGATGTGGCTTGTTAAAAATTACTTCAAATTATGCAGATGTGTCATCATTTGATGGTTTGTCCATGTACTCACATCTTTAGAACTGCTCCAGCTGCATGACTACTATATGTTTGGGTCAAAGATCAACATTTTTCAGTAGTAACTCACTGACTTGTTTATTATTTTCTCTTCTGACACTGCTCGCTTGAGCTTCACCTGACAGACCTCAAAACATTCAATCTAATCTTACAGTTACTGAAAAACATGAAAAATAATCTTTGGGCAGTTCATGCACAGTAGACATCTTAGTACAAAATTACAAGACAAAATAAATAAACTGCATTGTAAAATATTTACAAAGAAAATCAAGACAATTCAGTCTTGGCATCTCATGCATCTTCCAAAAATATACAAACACTTTTTAAGGGGTGGCATTGCAAACAAAAGCCCAGAGATATCCAGGAGTCAGTCTTTACCCTTTAGAAACTTGTGAATATGTAAAGGCCTCTCCAAGTCAACCACCTGTGATATTTTACTCTCTTCAACAGTGGGCTCACAGACTGTGCAGAGGTGGACTTCCTCTGAAACTTTTCACAACTAGAGATGCCTGATGTTGGCAAATTGTCCACAGCAAATGCAGAGACAGTCTCATGAGTAGCTCTCGTTCTCATTCCATGTGGTCATCCACTGCTTCTTTTCCAAGGGATCTAACAAGTCCTTTCCATCTTTCAAGAGACGCGTCTCCTTACGAATCCTCACGGCGTGATATTTCGGAACGCTGTCCTCATATTTGGAGCGTTTGAAAAATCCACACTGACGGAGAAAGAACAGAAGCACATTAAGCGTCATTTCAAAACTCGATTTTAAAATGATTTTGGGGTTATGCGCTTTGGAGAACACAGAGACAGGACATGCTTGTCAAAACAGGACATGTAGAAGCACACCTATCGACACGATACAAAACAAAACTGAGCTTCACGCGGAAAGAGCGAAGCACGCTGTGCAGCATGTGTCTTTCCCTTCCTTTCGTCAAAGCAAAGGATGAGTTAGTGAGTTAGGCCACACGTCATGCAGACACCAATCTGCTGCAGCGATCGTGTTTTACCCTGGTAAGGAGAGCTAGGCCTCAGTGGACTGTTTGTCTGAGGGCTGAGTGTGAATCTCAGCTTTGTGAAATGCAGCATCATACTCGTCCTTCTGGGCCCGCTTGAAGAAACCGCACTACAGAGGGGGCAAATTCAGGGGTCATTGCAAACATGTCATGATAAGGTTTGTACCAAAGACAGTGGAATTGCACTAGCACATACTTTCATATGATTAATCCTCAGGTCACTAAAAGTATTTGGACAGTAATACCTGAATAAAAATGTCTGAATGTCATTGCATTAAATGCTCAAATGCTACAGGAGAATTAAACAGGTTTCCCAGCACAGGAACCACAAATGTAGAGAATCACTTTACCTATCAACACTAACTAACTGACTAACGCTTTGTAAAAAAAAAAAAAAAAAAGAGGTGCTTTTGGTTGTAATGAATTTAAAAATGTACATGCAGATAATATAATATTAATGAAGTAAAACCCTATTTAAGTGTACTCATTAACAGCAAAATTTCATGACACTTAATTACACTTTTAAAATACATTTTAAATAATATAATATTTTGTTGTGTGTTAAACTACATTTATTTGGACTAACTTACTAAATCCTGTCCTATTTGATGATAATTTAAACTGTATGGGTTATACACTGGATATTACATTTAAAGGTTTATACAGTTGAAACCAGAATGTAATGTTAATTATTTTAGCAAAATAAGAGGGATCATACAAAATGCATGTTATTTTTTATTTAGTACTGACCTGAATAAGATATTTCACATAAAATACATTTACATATAGTCCACAAGAGAAATAATAGTTGAATTTATAAAAATGACCTCGTTCAAAAGTTTATATACACTTGACTCTTAATACTGTGTTGTTACCTGAATGATGCACAGCTGTGTTTTTTTGTTTAGTGATAGTTGTTCATGAATCCCTTGTTTGTCCTGAACAGTTAAACTGCCTGCTGTTCTTTAGAAAAATAACTTAGGTCCCACAAATTCTTTGGTTTTCCAGCATTTTTGTGCATTTGAACCCTTTCCAACAATGACACTATGATTTTGAGATCCATCTGTTCACACTGAGGACAACTGAGAGACTCATATGCAACTATTACAGAAAGTTCAAATGCTCACTGAAGCCCCAGAAGGAAACACTATGCATTAAGAAAACTTAACTCGGGGGTGAAAACTTTTTGAATTTAAAGATCAGAGTAAATTTTACATTTTCTCTTCTAGGAAACATGTAAGTATCTTCTGTAGCTTCTGAAGGGCAGTACTAAATGAAAAAAAATATCATATTTACGCAAAATAAGAAAAGTACACATCTTCATTCTGTTCAAAAGTTTACACCCCCGGCTCTTAATGCATCGTTTTTCTTTCTGGAGCATCAGTGAGCGTTTCAACCTTCTGTAATAATTGCATATGAGTCCCTTAGTTGTTCTCAGTGTGAAAAGATGGATTTCAAAATCATACTGTCATTGTTGGAAAGGGTTCAAATACACAAAAATGCAGAAAAACCAAAGAATTTGTGGGACCTGAAGGTTTTTTTGAAGAACAACGAGCCTTTTAACTGTTCAGGATAAACAAGAGACTCATGAACAACTATCACTAAACAAGAAAACACAGCTGTGGATCATTCTCGTAACAACACGGTATTAAGAATCAAGCGTATGTAAACTATGAATGGGGTCATTTTTATAAATTCAGCTTTTTCTCTTGTGGGACACCTGGTATTTCAGAAAATTTTGCAATGCTTTTATTTATTTGTTATTTTTTTCTTATTGCTTAAAAGGTGCATTTGTGGTATTTCTTTTAAAAAAAAATCATTGGCACTTTTTGTTTTGTTTTATGTAATGTAATGACATTCATTTTTTTATAGGTGTAGTACAGTCTCCAAATACATTTTAGGACCGTTTAAAATGTGTAAACCAGGATAAATGAAGCTAGAAAGTTATAAAATATTTTAAAAATATGAAAAAAAAATCTATCAAAAAGTCCACATATAAGCTTTAAACCAGAAAAATTTCTTAAGCAACTGTACGGATAATGCAATTGGGTTTATGTTTACTTTATGTTTGCGTGTGAGAGTGTTTTTTTTTTACCTTCCAGAGTAACAGAACTAAAAGAGCCAGCATTAGAATTCCAGCTAAAACAGCCACCAGAATGATCCACCACGGGACGCCTCCGAACGGAGTCACTGTCGCCTCCGGGAACACGGTCAGCCTCACCTGGCCATCACACGTACAGTAAGTTTAGGTGTTTTGATGACTCACACAGTATATAATTTACATAAATGTCTTAAATGTCACAGATTTAAGGGTGTTACGCTTGACTAGGAAACTGTGTTACCTGGGTCTCAGGATTTTTAAGGACAATGTTCTTGGCAGAAACATCCAGACTTATGGAGGCTTTCACTATTATATCAAGGTAATTGTAGGATGCGTAATCCTGTTTTAGAGAGAAAAACAAAACAGGACTCTTCAACAACCCAAGACATTCTTTCAAAGGAACAAAACAGGCACTCTTTATTGTCCTTACCTCAAGGAAAGTGGAATTCCACAGGCGGGATTTTAAAATGATGACCGCAGTGCTGTCCAAGCCCTGTAGGGGGCATTTGATCTCCACACATCTGGCATCTCCACTGCACGACTGTGAGGAAAACGTTCATTTCAAGGAGTTGTTTTGGCATTGCTAAAAATTAAGGTTTACCACAAATACAAATAACGCCGTCTCATTACCAGAATCTTGTGCTTGCGCTTGTCAGGGAAAAGAGATGTTTTACTCCCCTCAGATGGTTTTCGCTCCTCTAGCTCCCGCTTTTTTCTTGATGTCGACTCCTGAAAGTGTGACAGATGTGTTTACTTTTTGTATGTGGTGTTGTTTGACTTATCATCAACCTCAGTCAGATTCAGGTCAATTCTTACAAATGTTTTCTCGATCTAACATAATATTTTGACCAGTTTAAAACACATCTGAATGTTTTGACCATATTTATCCAGATGTAAACTATGAATATTTGGTACCTCGCTCAGTCTGAGAGGGTTTATCTCTTTCTCAGGTGAACAGGTGACTAACTGCAGATCCTTGGTTTTGATCTTCATCAGATACAGCAGCCATTTCCCCACAGAGCTTTCTTTAGGCCACTGGATGTTCAGGGAAGCAGTTCCAAAAGACTTTAGAGGCTTTCCCAAATTAATCACCTGCAAAAAATCAAATATTTAGTTAAAAACAGAGCTTTTCAAAAACACCTCAAGTGATATATAAAAAAGTGTATGATTCTTTAAAACTCTTTTAGCATTTACTCTGAATTCATATTCGACCAAGCTGCCGACTTCCTCCTCTCTCTTCATGGCGCTCATGCCTCTTACTTCACCTCCAAAATAGACCTGAGACGGCTTGGCAACCCTGATAAACAACAAGAAGACACAGCAATCAAATACAACATACTTGCTGACATGACAAGACTAAAGAACATTACACAGCTAAAGAAAAATGCACTTAACTGTATTAAAGTCTACATAAAAACTTCAAGCTCTATCTATTAAAAACTGTACATGCAGATACAATAATATCAATGAAATAAAAGGCAAATTGTGTGTATTTAACACACCAAGTACACTTTTAAAAGTGCACATAATATCAAATGAAAAGTGTTACTTTTATGTATATTTTAAATCTTAAAAGTACATTTTGTTTTAAAGTAGGCTACTTTTAGACATTTTAATATATACTAAATTGCAACTTCATTACATATGTTTAATTACGAATATATTTAAAAACATGACATACAAGTTTACAATACAAGTAGCATGGGTTTATTTGAAGCAATAGCCAAATACATTGTACGGGTTAAAATGATTGAATTTTCTTTTATGCCAATAATCATTAGGATATTAGGTAAAGATCATGTTTTATGAAGATATTTTGTAAATTTCTTACCATAAATATATCAAAAGTTAATTTTTGATTAGTAATATGCATTGCTAAGAACTTCATTTGGACAACTTTAAAGGCGATTTTCTCAGTATTTTGATTTTTTTGCACCCTCAGATTCCTGATATTCAAATAGCTGTCTCTCGACCAAATATTGCCCTTTCCTAACAAACCATACAGCAAATAGAAAGCTTATTTATTCTGCTTTCAGATCAATTAAAAAAATGACCCTTATAACTAGCTTTGTGGTCCAGGGTCACAAATGCTTGTGAGTACATTCAGCAGTACACTTTAACCAGGTTTTAAGGAAAACTGAAATAATGTTGAAATAATGTTGAAATTACACATAAATATGTACCTAAGTGGGTCCAAAGCACTCTCAGCTAACTGAATTTAATATAATTTAAGCTAAAACACATTTTCATTTAATTGCAATCACCACGTTTCCAAAAACATTCAATTCACATTTGAGTATATTCTTTTAAAGCATATTATTTCAGCAATAAGCACTCTAAAGTATGCTGAAGTGTACTTCTTTTTCACAATGGGAGTCATTCTGGTAAGTATGTGATGGCAGAGATATACAGTACGTCAGTAGTTATTAACAGTTGCTTTTAACCTGAGGTTAAGTGCTGTACTCAAGAGTACAGAGGTGACAGAGCAGTGTATTGATTTCAGTATTTCTACAGCTTTGTGGTAAGCCCTGTTTGAGTATTTGCAGCCTTTGCTTTAGAAGCTTTGACACTTAAACTTAAGGGTCCCCCAACCCTACCGCTACACGTACTGCACAAATACGATATAATAGCGAATATAATAGCACAACTTGTATATTATTACCTTAATATATAATGAAAGTCAGAATGATTTTAACTGGAGAGCATGTTTGTTTAAATAAAGTGATGATACGTACCCTTGTACAGAAAGAAGCAGTTCAATCACTACTTTGGCTTTGGCCTTCACTTTGCCCAGGCCTTCCTGTGAACTCGTTCTATATGAGAACAGAAATGTCAGTGTGCATTCATCATACAATAAAACAAGCTTACTGTAGCATTTTTGTTAGTTTATCAAACTATGCAATGGTGATTTTGTTATTTTAGACATACGTTTCCAGCTGAAGGTCGATCTCAACCTCTTTGGTGTCGAGTGATATCTTTCCAGTGCTCAATATGATATAGAATGTTACCTATAAAAAACATTTGAGTTATAAAATGACAATGTAATGACATAGAGTAATATTGCATCTTTGAACTATAACTGACCTCTGAATCTCTTTTAAAAGGATTTCCCAGCTCACAGTCTGCCAGGGAGCCATTCTGATTGGCAGCACAGATCACATGTTTATCCTGCCATACAAAAGGGGATTAGTTACACACCATCATAGCAAAGAAGACAGTTGAATTTAAGGCTTTACAGTTTGCTATTCTCTTATTGTGAGGTCTTCACTGTAAAGTAAGGATCATGGGTAACTGATTGAAGTAATAGAAGAAAACATCATAATGTAAAACTGAGTCATTTCGCCTGTTGAATCCCTAACAGCTGACTCCAAAAATAACAAGAAGATAAAAAACATAAAGAGCTCTCAGAAATACAGAAATACAATTGCATTATTTGCAATGGTGAAATGATAATGAAAAGTGATAAGATTTTTAGATAGATTTGTGATCCACTTACAGAATTTTTTGGAGACCTGAATCCAGAATATGAGAGGGATTCATCAAAATGCCCCACCAATTTTGCTTCATGGGCATCATCCCCATTCTTGTTCCTGACTGTGACCTCCAGAGCAATGTCCTTCTGATCACTCAGAGAAATCACCGGCACACCATTCTCCCTGAGAGATCGATTTGAAAATGTACCACCAACAAAGAAACCTTGTTTACTGATTACAAATTTCATGCAATTCATCATCCAACAGACTATCAGGGCATGTAAAGATTTTTGTTTATATCAAATGTTTAATAGATGTTTAGTGGAAGTAAAATATACAAGATCATCAGCTATACATATGTTATTGATACATTAAGATTTCTTATTTTTCACAAGTTAATAGATGTTAATAGATTACAGAGATAAACAGAGCTAAAATGAGTGTCTGTGAGCTGATGTGTTTTGGGTGATACACACAGCGGTAGAGGAGGAAACACATCCTGTTTGGACTCCCTGTAGCAGAATCTGTATTGCAAGTGTAGATTACTCTGACAGATGTTGTCCGTACCACAACCCTCCTTCAGAAAGTTCACCTAGGCCAGGAAAGATGGCAAATCAAACCTTAAGTCCAATGTTTTTTGTTATATTGCTTCATTAATCATTGTTGATATTATATTATATTATATTATATTATATTATATTATATTATACCTCAGTGATGGTCTTGTTGGACACAGTGGAGTCCAGTATTGGCGTTAGTTGTGGCAGAGAGCTCTGCCGTTTGCCTCTCTTTGCACTCTGAATGGCCACAGACACCTCGATAGGAATCGCTCTGAGCTTATCCCTGATGCCTTCCTGAAAACCAGCACAGCAGATCCCACTCATTCAACATTAATTGAAATAAATAGCATTTAATTACATGGAAGCTTAAACAGAGGCTGCTGGAATGTCATAATAGTTCCAAAGTTCCTAATTCCAAAATGACAATTATAGGAATAATGCGCCCAAAAATAAAAATCTTGCCTTGTATGATGCAAATGCAGATGTATGATACTTGCAAACAAATATAAGCCAATCGAGAACAGATGCACAAAACCAAGCCTGACCTGCATGTTTTATTTTTTTGATAAACAATTATGAAAAGATCTGTCACAACTTCTCTTTCATCATAATTTTAAAGCTTTTTTTACTTGTAGTCTGAGTTTGGCCTTGTAACAGGCTTTCTTGTTCTGTCCTCGCAGCTCCAGTGCGCCAGTTGACTGGAAGTCCTGATCGTTCACGCTTTTATCCAGAAACACAATCCTAGATGGAAGACCCAGCTTCCTGCGGTACCACTCTGCCTCAAGTGTACAGGAAATGGCTGGCAAACAAACAAACAAATAAAAACTTTTAAAATGTGTGAGGTTCAGATCTCAGAACAAAGAAATCCACTCCAATGAACATCTAGTATCTTTTGTCAGCAATAACATAATACACCTTGACTAAATCTTAAGCACCATTCACATTAAGAACAATAATTCTGATGATAACAAATATATAAGCATCCACACCAACGAACAATAGCGTGCTGTTTATTCTAAGCATATGCTGCTGCCCTTAAAGCTCTTTACAGTCAAGTGGATTGCGATTGGCATTAGTTTTGGTGTGGCTTTTCTGAGATAATTAGAATGATTATTAAACTTTATTGTTATTGATATCATCCTTGGTGTGAACCCTTTAGACGAAATAATACAAAAGTATAATAGATACTGTTTGTTTCTCAATATAACAGTATAAATAGACTTACTGAGTTTAGGGTTGTAGGTGGAGGGGTTTGCTTTATATGAGAAACATGCTTCCACAGTCAAGCTATGAAGGATGCAAGATTAAACACCATGAATATTTCCCACAGGACAGAGTTCAAAATGTCTAGTACATTGATGAGAGATGCTTTTTTTGAGCTCTTGTTTTGTCAGTCTCTCACCAAACACTGTTGCCACAAGTTTTCTTCATCAAGTCAATCTCCTTTGGTGTCACCTTGATGTCTTTCTTGATGCTAATAACTGTTTTGGACCTGGAAACAAGAGGGATGTTATAATGCTTTAACATCTCAAAACATCTCCAGGTAATGACTTTGACATGAAAAGTGAGCTTTTAGCACCTGTATATGAAAACTGTGTCAGAGAGCGAGCCCACGGTGAGATCAGGGTATGAGTTATGATCCAGGTCCATGTTTCCAGCCAGCGAATAGCCAAACATTTTAATGTTGTGCTGTTTGCCCTCCAGAATCTACAAGATCATGTCATTTGTATTAGTGTTTGTGGACAAAATAAGGCTGTGTTAATTGTTTAACAGCAAAAAACTAGGGCTGGCAAATCGAGATTAATAGCATACAAAAAGTTTGCCTAATATATGTGTGTGTACTGTGTGTAATTATTATGTATATAAATACAAGCACATTAATGTATACATTTAAGAAATATTTACAAGTACATGTATTTATTATAATTTGTATAGAATTTCTATTATATATAAATAAAAAATATTTTGTACATAAATTACATATTTCTCTTAAATATATGCATTCATTTGTGTGTATTTATATACACATAAGCAAACTCAAACTTTTATTTTGTATGCGATTAATCGCGATTAATCGTTTGCCAGCCCTAATATAAACCATACTTTGTTTTATTTTGTTTTAAAGTTCACAACAGAAAGAGTACAGTTACATCAGATCAACCAAAACCAAATTTAGATATAGATATACAATGAAATATCTAATGTATAAAATCAAGTAAGTATCTATTTTTCCGCCAATGTTTTATGCTGAAAATGGAAAAGCTTTTAAAGAGGATAACATTGGAAAATAAGTCTCATAGTGCCTTTTATTCCTTTCAGTTCCACCAATATTTGATCCAAGTAATTTCTCACTGATACATCCATTAAAACTGCAGACAGAAGAAAAAATTGACAGAGACAATTGTGGAGTGAAGAGTGGAGAGTGCCTAACCTGAGCTGGTGTGGTATTGATGCCGTCAGCAGATCCGTGGTAGATGTACACGCTACCAAACCCTGAGTCTGCATATGGAGCGCCTACTGCAATATCTGAGATAGAAGCGGGAAGAATATTAAACAACCTGAACATTCCAAAAGAATTCAGTATGTGCACGCAAAGCTAAAAATCAACTCCTTCATTCAACCTTCAAACGAATCCAGATTGATGTCTCCAATGTTCTCCACAGCCAGTCCGAACATGGAGTCTGTCGTTCCATTCAGGCGAGTAGGAATAATGTCCTTCCACCTTCCAGCCTTATTGATGTAAACATACACAGCTCCACCCACTTCCTCATCTCTCTGGAAGAACTGGGGCGCACCAACCACGACATCCTGCCAACTGGAAGGACAATCAACATAATTCAACTATCCGTTTTCAGGAGTTCCTTTGTTTTCTACAAATATTGTGTCGCCTACCCATCTCCATTCAGGTCCACCACAGCGACATCATATCCAAAGGAGGATGCAAGTCCTGGACCTTCCAGAACGTGTTCAGGTGTGAGCTTAGTAGACATTTCGCCTTCCTTCCGCAGAAACACCACTGCACCACTGTGATTGGCTCTCGGTGCTCCTGACACTATGATGAGTTTGCCTTTCTCTGTGATACTGTGGCCAGAATCTAGAGAGAATCCTGTATGTATGCATGTGAGATTCAGTGTCACAAACATATGAACGTCAAATCGCAATAGCTGACCATAGCACACACAAACACAGACATGAAAGGTTCTCACACTCACCTAAGTAACTGTTGGCAGGTACTGGCACTAGATTTGGATCCAGCCGGTTTTCATCCCCGACCTCATAAGGACCATCATCAAACAAGCCCATTTCCAGCAGAGTGTTGTTCTTCTGCTCGACACGCACTATACCTAGAGAACAGATGTGATGCGGTGAGCTCTAAACAACACGATTTTGGTGATTAAGGAAAACAAATGATCAAGTAATGGTAATTTGTGCAAACCTTTGTGAAAAAGAAATGTGGTGTTAATTGTGTTGCATGTGCACTTGTAGTGTACTTCAAATCTTTGAAGTATATATTTTTAAAATTGTATTTCCAGATGATATAATATTAATTAAATAAAAGGCCACTTAAGTGCTTTTAAAGAGAGCACACTTTCTTGACTGTTTCTTAACACACCTGAGAACTCTTTTAAAAAGGGTTAAAAGTTTTACTTTCAAGTGCATTTTAATTCATTGTTTAATAATCATTTGTCATGCATTAAAGAAGTACACTCATTTTGATGTGTTAACTAACATACTAAAGCACATGTTGAGTACTTGATTGTGATTTTAATTACATTTACATATAAATTAATATATTTTAATGTATTCAATTACAACTTCATCGTACAAAATTTGTACTTACAAATATATATGAATACATGACATACAGGTTTCAAGATTTTCCATAAATGCTTGTCAGTACATTTGGCAGTACATTTTAACCATATTTCAAAGACAATATTTGTGAAATTAAGTCCATCTTAAGTGTGTCTAGAATAAACACTCTAAATTTAATACAATTTAAATTATAACATACTTTAATTCAATTGCAGATAACACTTAATTAAGTGTCTGAAAATATTACATCCAGTTTGCACTTAAAATTATATTTTTATAGTATATTTCTAATAAGTACTTTTAACAATATGCTAAAGTGTACTTTTTTCACAAAGGACTAAAATTGTGTGAACTAATAAAATAATGAATGAGAGCTGTTGCAGTGCTCCTCCTCACTAGTAGGGGTCACCACACATGTAAAACATGTAAGTGAAACCACTGGCTATTTTTAGGTTGTGGCTAGAAGGGATACAGCTCATACCGGAAACTAACAATGAAACGAATTGTTCTATCTTTTGGATTGTGTTTTTTTTTAACGTCCACACCTACCCCAACCCTAAACTTAGCCCTTACTATAATACAAAAATAGTTTTATTGTTGTACAGTGTGACAAAAATAATGTTAGATTGATGTGCGCATGCCCAGTAGCTAGAGCTGTATGCCTTAACCCTATTTTTATGGATCAGTCCATTATAACAAATAAATTACAGCAGTATGAGATGTCTGTGAGGTAAGACCTTGCCAAAGGTCAAACAGTCACTTCTGCTCTGGTCTCAGCCTCAGATGACACACCCAGACCACACACAGTCCATCTTTTGCTTCATTTTATTGTGGAGTTTATTCAGTTTTTCTGTGAAATGACATTTTAACTTCCTGATGGACAGGAATGTGATTATATAGAAAAATACATTTTCTGCTTTTTTAGTATTTCAGAATGGACCAGACTTCAGGACAACAGTCAAAATCTAGCCACGATTTTTATCCAGTATGTGTGTGAGTGTCTGTGTGTGTGCGTGTGTGTTAATGCATATCATATTGCATTTATCTTTTGCAGCAGATGTGTTTTCTACCTTTCCAGTTGTACGCCCCTGGTGCCCCAAAGATGACATAATGGTAATCTTTAGTGAAGGTGGCAGCCAAGCCCTGCTGACAGGCCCCGAATCGTTCATGACCCCTTGTACGGCCATCACAGAATTTCCAGTTTCCCCCATCCTCATCTGATTGGCTGTCGATGCTCAGGTCCTGACTGAGCATGTAGCAGCGTCCTGTGATGTCACGCGCCTCTTGGGGTGAGTTGGGGAACAACAGACGCTGGTATCGATGGGCACATGTCTGAGACACAAAGAAAGACGCTATTATACAGTGTCAATGCATGATAACCTGAAAATAAATGTAAAATGTCAAAGTAAAGACACTATAATTGGATGTCAATTAATGTTCTGACGTACCACAATCTTGCCTCCAGGTCCTTGACTTTGAACAGTTACGCCCATCCACTGGTTCTCCTTATTCTCTACACGAGCATCAACTGTGAGAGTAAACATGAACAGAAACCAAGTCTTGATTAGAATTCAACATCTGAAAGTCCTGGCACTTCTGACTTAATGAGCACTGAGACCGACGAAACATCAAAACAGCAGTCAGTAGACATCTACTGTATATGCTTGAATATAGATATTGTTAAAGGATTAGTACACTTCCAGAACAAAAGTTTGCAAATAATGTACTCACGCCCTTGTCATCTAAGATATTCACATCTTTCTTTCTTCAGTTGCAAAGAAATTATGTCTTTTGAGGAAAACATTTCAGGATTTCTCTCCATATAGTGGACTTCCATGATGCCCGTGAGTTTGAACTTCCAAAATGCAGTTTAATGACAATTTATAACCTCAAATGCTTGTTTTGTCTAGCTCTGCGTGGACTCTGTGTATTCCGGTTTAAGACAGTTAGGGTAGGTCGAAAAAAATCTAATTTTCTCCTCCAATTTCAAAATCGTCCTACATCACTGAAGAAGTACTAACCCAGTGTTTACAAATTGAACATGCAAAGAACGTGCAAAGACGGCCTTTACAAAAAAGGTAAAACAGCAATATGGGGCGATTTTGAAGTTTTGAAGAAAGAAAATGAGATGGGAGTTTTTCGACATTCCCTAACTGTCTTAAACTGGAATACGCAGAGTACACGCAGAGCTAGACAAGACAACCATTTGAGGTTAAAAAGTATATAAATTGTAATTTGTTTTAGAAAATAACCAATCGTTTTGCTAGATTAGACCCTTATTCCTCAGATGGGATCATGTAAAGCCCTTTGAAGCTGCATTTAGGATTTTGGAAGTTCAAACTTGGGGGCACCATTGAAGTCCACTATATGGAGAGAAATCCTGAAAAAAGTTATCCTCTGAAAACATAATTTCTTTACGACTGAAGAAAGAAAGACATAAACATCTTAGAAGACAAGGGAGTGAGTAAATTATCTGTACTTTTTTTTTCTAAAAGTTAATGTTTCCTTTAAATCTCTGGCACACATATTTTTGAATCCATAAGAGAGTTTTTCTGTGTACCATCATTGTCAAAGTCCACTCGAGTGCAGTCATCAGGATGGGTGGTGATGTCACAGCTGTACAGCCCACCTGTGATGTTTGCTCCCTGATTGGACAAAGCCCTGGCTTTAGGAGCACCAATCAACAATCTGTGGAAATAAATAAAAAATAAATTAATCCTTTAAATTTTTTTTTTTTCAGTAACTTCCAACAATGGTCAAATTTTAACCAGCATTGCATGTCTCCTGTTTTGAAAAAAGCAACCTGATCTCATGACATAAACGTACCTGTGGGAACTTTTTCGCATGATGCGGAATATGTAACGCCATGTACGTTTTGTGACATATTCAATGTGAACTCCACATATTCTAATATCATAAATAATCCAACGCCAGTTACTATCTGGCTGACCCTCCAGCATAGTAGATGGCGGTACTGCACCTTGCTGGTTGCCAATAATCATAAAACAAAACAAACTACCTAAAGTAAGAAAAAAAAAAAAAAAAAAAAAAAAAAAGAAAGAAAGAAGAAGAAGAAGCATCAGCAGTGTGTAGCTACTACTGCTGTGCAAAATTATGTTGGAACTAAATGACAGACAAAAGAGAGACACTCTACCCACACCTAAAAAAAGTTAGCTTGAGAGTGTTTTTCTTTTCTATAAAAAAGACAGGGTGTTAGAATGCAGCAAGTGCCAATCAACAGTAAGTTGTGTTTGTTTATTTTTATATATGGTTACCTCTCTACACTTGTATAGAGTTAAACATGAATTTGACACCATTGGTACCATTATTATTATTATTATTATTATTATTATTATTATTATTACTATTATTATTAATTACATTTCTATCATATCATTACTATGAATTGTTTCGGCCACAATAATCGTGTAGTGAAAATCTGATATTATAACAGCCTGTGGTGTCTTTAAAAACTAAATTCAACACATAATACATCAAAAATGTACCAAAAAAATAAATAAAAAAAACAGTCTACTCCACTTTACTGCAAGGCTGCAATCCTGCAGATTTAAGATTTAATCCTGCTAAGAGGTTGTATGCCGTCAATCTTTTGTTGGTCATGTGATATGAATTCACAGCTCAGAGTTTACTAACTTTAACTCTGGAACGCTGTAAAATTCACATGAGCTTGTGTTTCTGGTCTTTAGCATTTACATATGTATGAACTGAAGTAAATGGAACAAAAACTGTATGACCATCTCCTTTAGTTGAGTCTCTCTCATGAGGTTCACATGAGGAGCACTATTTGCTACCACAGATGATTTTGGAACAGAGCCATAGATTGGTAGCAAGACTAAACACAGGAAAAACCATGTAATTATGATGTAATTATCAGTCTTTTGTAAATAAGACTAGTGCTTTCTGATGAAGAGGATGTGACAGATCATTTCATCAGCGGGTGTCTTCCTGTTTCCAACACCCATCAGCCAGCTGCACCAAATCAATTATTTACATGCACACTGCTGTCATCAGACCAGAACAAAAGACACACGCATAGGTGTAGATTTAGGGGCAAAGCCCCAATCATGTGTCTTTTTTAAAACAACGTTGAAAAGAATTTAATATGGGACGCAGTCACTTGCATGGCTCTGAGATCTGAGTCATGCAAGTGATGTTGCATTTTTAATGACTGCTTATCAAAGCATGAATAGTGCTTGTGTTGAATATACATGGAATCAATAACTGACCCACCCATATATCTGCGTTGTATTACACTGCATAAATAAACCTCAGATTATGACCATATAGCCATCTGCTGCGTAACCAATCCCTTTTTCCACAATTCATTCCAGACACACCTTTCCTGAGAGAAGGAAAATTCTTCCACTGCCTACTACCACAACTATAGTGGTTTGATTTTTTTTCAATGAATTGTCTCTTTTATTATTTACTAGACAATATAAATCAGCATGACAGTGAAGGACACAGTAGCAGTTTGCTTAGATTAACACACAGCGGTTCAGAACAGCTGGCTCAGCAACTGTTATTCTGATGAAACATTTCCAGAACATTGGTCTTATTTGACAGCCCTTATGAATCAACCGTTCTGGGCACTTCAGTAAATAATAATTTAAAAAAAAAGAAAGAAAGAAAGCAAAGCTTGGCTCTGTCAGACTCACAGTCAACACAGGGAACATATTGTAAGACTAATGAAGAAAAAAAAAATGTTGGCGTCATTTTTTTTTCCAGGCAGTGTTCGGTGTGTGAGTGAGTGTGTTTGTGTGTGTGTATCTGACCTTATTATACTAGACGGAATAATCAAAAAAACTAAATTACTGCCTCTGACAAATGTCAAGTAATCAGTTTAGAAGTTCATTATACAAAAATACTGATGCTGATAATCAATCAGAATCAAGTAGTTCAGAATGCTGTGGGAAACTACCCAAATAATAAATAAACAACCCAGGCTCACTGAAAAAAATGTGCTTGTAGTGAAAGTTCTGCAAAATGATATTATGCTACCTCTTGTACATTTTGTGACTAGTGTTGGAAGTGATGCAAGATGAGCTCCGTAATCAGATTACTTTTTCAAGTAACTAGTAAAGTAACATTACTTTTGAATTTACAATGAAATATCTGAATTATTTTTTCAAATAAGTAACGCAAGTTACTTTGTTTTTCCATTTATTCACTCTGACACCTCCCCTGTACCGTGTTGAGAAAAATTGGGAGTGAGATGCAGAGGCACTTCTTTCAGCCTGAGGCTTATTCATTTCACTTTTGGTGTAACAGGACCTTTACAGTTGCCAAAAATATAACTTTTGGGTCTTTTGTTATTTGAAAACAAATAAGCAAACTCAGCTCAGATAATAAAAAGTAATGCAAAGTAACATAATGCATAACTTTCCAAAAAAAAGTAATGCAATTAGTTAATTAGTTAGCAACTTTTTTATGGAATGACTCAATTCTGTAATGCATTACTTGTAAAGGTATCCTTCCCCAACACTGTTCATGACACATTCAACGTCAAATGTGTCAACATTATATTCGTATTACGGTAGTTTGTAAACTAAATAGTTTATGGTCTATTGCATTTGAAATTAATACCACCTACTTACCTTTACAGTAAAAAAAAACAGCAGTTGTGCTTGCCAGAAAAAAATATGGTAGCAGCGTTTCAGGTTTTACAGTTTTAACTTAAATTTACATTTAAATACCGTAAAACTGATATAATGTTAATATAGCAACCTACTGAAGTACTGAGATCTTTGTACCTTAGTAATACACTGATAACCACCAAAAGAAGGTAGTGATAAGAAAGTCACACAATGAACCAAAGCCCATCACAAGCAGCTCTTTAAAACTAACACATATGGAAGGTGCACAGTGTCATTCACACAAACACTAAACACCATCATGATAACACACATGCAACTGAAATAATGCAAAAAACATTCATTTAACAACATTAGATGTAGCATACAACCCTAATGTACAAAACTGATAAGAAAAACTAAGAAGAAACATAGTTATTTCAACAACAACAACAAAAAAAAAAACATCAAATCTGAAATGTAATGCATGGAATTCTGGGAATGTCAATTTACGGTTATTCACTGTAAATTTTACGTTCTTTTTCACTTTCGAAAATGGTATACTACTGTAAAATGTCCAATACAATTTTTCACCATATATAACAGGGGAACATATCATTAACCGTTTTTACTGTAGAATTTTTACAGTCTTTTACCGTTAAATTTACGGGCATTTTACACTGTATAACTGACAGTGTTGACAAAAGCAAACATAAAATAAACATACATTCAAAGCAACCATGCCATTTTACCCTGTGTAAGTGTGTCACAGGACTTTTACGCAAGTGCTCTGCATGTACAATGCTGTACCAGGTATGCTAGTGAGCAAGCTTACTGCATTAGAAAAGCCATACATATGGAGTTGGTTACTTGATCTCAAATTACATTCATTGGCAAATCTTGCACTAAAATATTGTTTTGAGGTCAAAACATATTATTGTGCTAGAAATGAGTCTGTGATCATAATTTGTGAGAAAAGGAATAAAAGTTTTTGGTGTTTTACTGACACTCAGCTGGAAACTGCAGTGAATTGTATGTACACTGTAATGCTTTTTGGTACGTTTTTCTTGTACGTTTATATGGAAAATATAGGTAGAGGCACATTTTTCCAATGAGACTACAGTATGTTGTGTAAAAGGACATAAAATATTGAACAGACAAATTATTTTATTAAATTTCTAGTAGACCCTTAGAGCTTGCTTCGAAATCTTACTATCATAAAACATTACAGCAAACATTTGGGGGCCATTCCCACGAAGATGTGGCAGGTGGACAGTAATGTTTGGAAGGCTCCAGGACCACAGCACCCCTCAATCATGGTTGGGAAATTCAACACATATCTGATGGACAACACTGGTAATGGCATGCCAGAGCGGGATTTTTAGTGCTCAACACTATGCTCTCTACATGGGAAACAGGCCAGCCATTATGGTGTTGAGAGGTTTCATCAGCGTTTCATCTGTGCACCCAGTGCCCCTTAATCTACTTTCCATGGTGAGTCTATTCAGATCAGCATGTAGGCAGGCTGTGGGAACACAGGAGACCACCAGTGGCTTACTATACTGGGACACTCGACCATACAGACGAATGAAATGTTTCATTGTAATCACAGGATAATAGGCATTGTCGCTCATATATTTCTATTATGAATGTCCACAACCACCCATGAGACTTAATATGAAAATTTGAGATGAAAACATCACACAAAATATGGCACAATAAAACACACCATGTTCGGAGCAACGCAAGTTACAATCAGATTACCCTTTTTTTAAGTAACTAGTAAAGTAACACATTACTGTTTAATTTACAAAAAATATCAAATAAAAGTAACACTTGTTCCCTCTACAATAAACATTCGAAATTACATTTCCTTCAGCCTGAGGCATATTCATTTCACTTTTGGTGTGAAAGGGGTTTTTACATTTGCCAAAAATAATGCAAAAGTAATCTAACACAAGTAACTAAGTAACATAGTTACTTTTTTATGGAGTAACACAATATTGTAATGCATTGTTTTTAAAAGTAACTTTCCCTAACAATGCCCACCATTATGTAAAAAAGAAATGACTGAAAACAAAATGGCACAAGTGGAACTTATTGTGGACTTCTTGTGCATCGTGCAGCCTTCATTCATGTGCATCCATGAAGGCGATGCAGGTTGTTCCATGTGTTATTTTACCTTTAAAATGCGTGTCTGTCGATGGTGGTTTTTACAAGAGTAAAAATAACAATAAATAACTGTAGTTAGTTATGGTTACCATACTATGGGTCCCGTGGCAAAAAGTTCTTTATTTGGATTTTGTTAGATCGTTCCTTTGTTGTGTTCAGGCCGGTTGAAGGAGTTAATGAAGTCAGCGTGCTATTGTTTTGCTATTGTTATTGAGTATTTGCATCTTAATCCTCAGAATCACAGAAAGGGTTGAAGAGACTGGCCTTGGGTGATTATTGGACTGAGAGACTAATGACTGAGACAAATCATTAAAGTTGAATGTGGAGAATGTGGCCAGTCAACCTGACACTCCCCGTTTCCAACCAGCATAAGGAAGGACAAAAGATCTCATTAGAGAAATAATGGGAAAACAGCATTTAACTTAAAAAGCCAAAGAATGTTGCCCTCTCTTATTTTCAGACATGAAAGGCAATTCATTGTTCTGAGAAAAAAATGAGTTTGATTAGTCTAAGCATGTCATTGTTGACAGTAAGAGGGTTTATTTAATCAGGGTCACAAGGTTTATAGGCTGAGCAAAATTCCCTTACAAACAATGACTGAATCTCCAAAATGCATATACTTATCTTCACTCAATCGTCTAAACAGGCTTATTTGTATATAAAAATATTAATTTTATTTTATTTAATTTTATTTAATTTAATTGAATTTTATTTTATTTTCAGATGTAATTTGACTTCTGTGTTTGTGCTTGAGTTCACATATATAGACTAACTGCAGCAGTTATAATTAACAAGAGTAAACTGACAGTGACCAGTGTGTGTATTGTTACTCTTTATGCCCACAGCTGGTTGCAGCTGGCTGCAATATGTCAATACACTGTACAGCTGCTTCACCTCTGCAGAACTAACTTTTTTGCAATTTACAATGAACACTCCAGTGTAAGGATGCAAGCATGGTATGAACAATGGATGGTGTTGTGTTCGCAAACAAGATGGTTACTGTATTTCCCTCTACTGTACAGACATGGATTTTCTTTTTCTTCACCCTGAATATAATTCATTTCACTTTTGGTGTAAAAAGGCTTTTGCCCAAAATAGAACTGTTTATATTAAACACAAATATGCAAAGCCCAGCCCAGCCGAGCCCAGATGTAACAAGTAAAGCAAAAGTAACGTAGTGCAATATTTTATTTTATTTTTTTTATTTTTTTTTTTTTAGGGAGAAATGCAATATTGTAATCCATTACTATGTTCCCAACTATATAGTACTTTTTATCTTTAAATTAGGGCTGTCAGTCGATTAAACTTTTTTATCTAATTAATTGCATGAAGTTTCGATTCATTAATGAAAATACCCAGGAAAGATTATTTAAAGCTATTTTTGTGTTAAATGTGAAAGTATCAAGTAGACATTACAAATTGTAGCTTTAGATAAATATTTGATTTGATTCAACATAAAACTAATTACATAAACATAAAAGAAGATCATTTGAGAAACATCTCAGTACTTTTTGTTCATACAGTGAAAGTAAATGGTAACCAAAACAGCTTTGTTACCAACAGTCTTCTGTTTCACAAAAGAAAATTTTGAAATGACATGAGGGTGAGTAAATGATGACAGAATTTTAATTTTAGAATTTTAATCTAAAACAGGGGCATATCTTGCACCAGTATCTTGAATTTTAGGCAATAACTGCATGTATAGAGTTGTTGCCCTGCATCATATTTGTCAAGTCAACTTTATGAAATGCAAGATGACATACAGGTCTGGAGGTGGGGCCGGCACGTTAACTGCGTTAAAATATTTTAATCACGCTATTTTTACATAACTAATTAATTAACACGTTAAACTGACAGCCCAACTTTCAATACTTTAAGCATCTTTTTTGTTTTTTTAACTACATGGATGCAAATACAAAATATACATGACAAACGAGTCAGTTTTGGCATCGGTGTAAAAACAGATTGAAATGATTTGACTGACTGAAATAAGATAATTAAATTCTTGCATTTTTAAAACTGCGTCATTGATATATTGCGGTAGAATCTCTACCAGCTGTCACATTTCACATGAAGTCTTACTGTAAATAGATTTATCCAGTGCACCCTCATCCAATGATTCAGCTAATACTTCTTTCGGACTGCTGCTTCATCACTGAAGGGGAAAAATGACTGGACTCAGCTGTCTCTGCTCATCATTTTAGTCATGCAGACGTTTCCATCTTTCCATTAGAAAATGTACCACAGCCATAACCTTTCCCGAATTCTGTGTTACACAGTCCAAAAGCATCCGTGCCAAAGCTGCAGCAGCTGTTGTGTGTCCCAAACACTGCTCATAGAGAGTTTATAGTCACAAGCTGCAGTGCAACTGTTTTAGAAATTTGTCTTTGTTCAAAATGATCCAGCAGTGCAATCACTCCAGTTGTCTGAGATGATCTACACTGACAAAGCTTGATTGTGCCAGGCTTCTTGTGTTGGGTTTTGCACTGTGGTGTGATGTGTGTGTTGGGTCGTGATGGGAGTGGTTGGTTAAATTACATTGTCTTGTGAGGTGTTACGTGTGTGTGTGTTGTAATATGGTGGGTTTTCTTGAGGTGTTTGCATTCCAATGCTATCTCACAAACAATTCAGTATTTTACGAAGTGGCTAATTCGTATGAATTTGTACGACCTCACTCATTTAATTTTGTATAATCTGTCTAGACCCCAGTGACGGGTAGGTTTAGGGGTGGGGTTATTGGTGAATTTGTATGAATTAGCCACCTCCTAAAATTTGTACGAACTGCCAAGAGATCGAGTTGTGTTCATGTTTGAGGTTGGCTGTATTCGTTGAAGGTAGGGATGTGTCACTACGCTTAATTAATTGGCTAGGCAATTACCAACTTGAATTAGGGCTGAATAATAAATTGAATTAAATAAAAAAGAAATCATGACATGACTTTTTAAAATCATGATACAGATTTTTTTTTTTATCGCATTTAAATCACAATTACAATTTTAATCACAATTAGACTTTTTCCTTAATCATGCATCCTTAAACTGAATAGTGAAATCATTTATCTACATTATATAGGGTACAACAGGGCTAAAGACACACCTTAAAAAAATGTGCTGTTCACTGCACCTAAAATGTATAATTGCAAAAATATATATATATGTTTGTATAGAACATTTATGGAGCAAAAGATCTATTGTGACAATAAATCATGCAAGCCATTTATTTTGTTTTAAAATCTTATAAATGTATGAGGTGGCAAGGTGGGCCTTTTACCCCACACACAGGCTCACCAGCATGGGGCAAAGGGCACACAGTATTGCTATAACTTAATACTTGTTCAAAAGAACCACTTTAGCAAAGTTTGTACTAAAAAAAAATAAGAATTAATTTTTGTTCAATAAATATATTGTCATTAAAATATGTTAATATGAAAGAGTGCAGAATAAGTGCAGGAACAAAATCATAATTTAAAAAGTAAATATTCTGAAAGCACTGAAGGAGATCCCATAACAATTTAATATAGATGTACAGTAGTAATGATATTTTATTATATGATATGATTAATATTATAAACATGATGGTTTCATTCTAAACACTGTGATTTTCTCTAAGATGGACACCCAACATAATATACGATATTTACCATCTGAATCTAACAATGTCATGTCAACAAATGGAAAAGTCAGCCTTCTATTAATTATCATGTTAATTATTATGCTTTTTAGCCCCAACAGCGGGGGCATTTTTTACCCCAAATACCATACTTTTACATATTCTTTTGTTATTTAAAAACTGCTGTTTTAATTATCTTAAACAAAACTGAAAATCATTGAGAAGAAATTTGTCTCAAAATATATGTATTCATTTTAGCGATACTCATTTGCTACTTAAATCTACAGCATTTTAAAAAACATAAAATATTAGATCAAGTAAACACAGAATCGACTTCACGCTGCTGGCCGCGATCACGTCAAGGATCAGACAAATTTGCACGTGCATCTTGAAAACCGAATGTTTTGGAAATTGTTGCGCCACATTTTTCTGCCATCTATTAATTTAGAGGAAAATAATATCAAAGGTGCCTTTAACCCCAGGGTGCCTTTGGTACCCTATATAACCTGGATCCCAAATTTATTCACCAAATAATTAAAACATTTATTTTTTGCTTCAGGCTGCCAACAGGAAACCACAGTTTACATTTCCAAATCCAATCATCATTTTTGTCATTAATTGTAATAATCTAGTATGATTTTAATAAGCACAGAGTCAACACCAGATGGTATGGTCCACAGAGATCTGATCTCACGATCATCAAATCCGTCTGGGATTACATTAAGACGCAGAAAAAATGAGGCAGCGAGATAAAACATCTCTCATAGATGGTACCAATGTCTTGAAGACACTTGGAGAAATTTACCTTAAAATCCTTTATATATAGGCTATATATTAAAAGGTTGTGGTCCAGCTGTTTTGAATGCATGATATTTAATGCAATATCATAACTGTCGTATTCTGCCTGAACTTTCACACCTATTTTGCACGTGTAACGGTTGATAAGACCAATGCAGCTGCTCTGATGTGTGGTCTAACACAAGTGGAGAAGTCACTTCTTACTGAAGTGTATTGTAAGTCAAAATTCAAACATTGATTTATCTAATTGTAATGTACAGTATATTTTCCCATTCTAGAACAGATTGCATAGATGCACTTAGACTAACTAGCATCCTATCATTGCAAGCTGCATATGTGCTTGTATTATGCTATTTTAAGATCATAGCCTTGTGGAACCAGTTTTAGTTTGGGTTTCGGCCCAAAATTGTAATTTTGGTGCAACCACAAATATTTCACAAATATTTATTCATCTGTAGAGTAGTGTAAACCATGAAACAGTTTTATACTGTTACAAAAATAAAAATCACTAAAGTCTCTAGGGCTAAAAATCTACACATACCTGAGGAGACCAACATATTCACACAACTAGGAGCCATGATTCTCACAAAGAAAAGAAAGAAAAGGGGCCTCTAGCGATCTATCTCTCAAGTTACATGAGCACAGATGGCCCGGTGTACATATTCCCTGATTTCTCCTGTTCCAGTGTAAACAAATGCCAACCTGTTCATTGAGCTCTCTGGATACTCACAGCATCAGAGACATGTTTTTTTGGTTGTTTGTTTGGTTATGATTTAGGGGATTGTGCTGCTTCCTTCTAATAGATTATAAAGGTAGATGAGCAGTGGTCGCTTTTACACAACAGGAAGTTATAAGAAAGACAGGAAGGAAGACCTTTTGTGTGGCACTCAGAAGAAGCTACTAAAATCTACCCTGCTTGTACGTTCCAGAGACACAGGTAAACAAGTTTCCCCCAAGTTTGCATCTACTCACACAATCAGCAAGTATGCAAAGCCTGATATTTCTTACTCACACTGTCATTCTATCCAAAATCATGTTGTTATTAAAGAAGTGTAACTTTTAATGCAGATCTCAAAACCTATGTGAAAACTGCTTCAGCACTGACTAAGGGAAATGCAGTCATGCAGCACAAATGGGCTTTCAACACCCAGATCCCAATGCGGTCGTACCACCAGAGTTGAGCTCTGTTCACACACTTACGAGAATCTTGAACAGAATGAGACACAACTCAAATTGTTTGTACTTTGCAAAAAAAGTTCTCAAAATAATAGTGGAATTGAACCAATAAGACTGTCTGAAACATATTCCCTCATTTCCTGTCCTTGGTAGACTCCTCTGTGTACCTAACCTTAACCCCACAGAATGATCCTCTTTCGGGGTAAACAGAGAAAACTGCTGAAGAATCCCAAGCAGCCAATGTACTGATCAAAACAGGCTAAACTACAATAGTCAAACGAAGTATGGAAACTCTTAGCTCATGTCAAAAGTAACCCACAATGTATTTAACTAGTTTCACAGTTTTGGTGAAACATTAGGTCTTCACATTTAAGAGGAGACACACATGTGTGAATACACAAACAAAAATGCACACATATTGCTACAGCTGACTACTTCTTATAGTCTCACTAGACTCTCTATCTCTAATGAGTAATAGTGTGTAGCGATTTGAGAAGAAGAGAGGAAGTGCTGGTAGCAGCAGCCAGGCAAACACTCAAAGATTGTGCACCAGCATATACTGATTTACATACATTACTCACACCATCCACTAACCCTGCAACAATCAACAAAATCCACACAAGACTGGAAATAAATATGAAAAGGCCTAGACATACACATCAATAGGAAGGCAAACAGACAAGCCTGGTCACAGGTGCTACACATTTTCATGGCACCATAGATGCTGTAAACAGGTGTCTTTCACCACACACACAAGAAAACTCACACTTGTTCATTTCACACAACTGTTTAAACACACTCACAAATGAACAAACAGACACACACAGAAATGCCTGTGTGTTCTATTTAGCCAGTGACCCCCCTCACACTCTAAGTAAATCATTCAGCCTTTTCGTTAATTGCAAATCCTGAATCTTTTGAGCATGCAGAGAAATGGTCTGGGAAATGGTCTCTACAAAGCAGCGCATTATTTCTTCCATCTTAAGTCTAGATTGTATTACCAACTGGACTTAGTTAAGGAGGCTGCTATTTGACTACAAATGGATCTGAAAAAAAAACAGCTGTTTTATAAGTTGGCCATTTTGTATTAATTATTTTTAGTAAAAAGAGTAAGGATGAAAGTCCACCCTTAAACCATCAGAAGGGTGTAAGATTGTACAAATGCATGCCAAATAGCCACCAAGTCACCAAAATGTAAAATAGCTACAAACTGTCTGTGTTGACTTGTCTTTACACTTCAAAACAGTCCAAGAAGGGGCACTAAGTTACTATGTTAGTGCCCCATCATGACAGATGTTTTACAGCCTTAGACCATAACATCCCAACCTTAATTGAACCAGGCGGAGAACAGATCTAAGAGAAAGGTTTACAGAACTGAGCTGAAAACTAAATGACCAACCTGACTAATAAAAACAAAACAAAACAACAAAAAAGATAAAAGACAAGCTTGTATGCATAATAAACCAATATTATAAAAGACTTCTGCCACATACACTCTTAAAAATAAAGGTTCTTTATTGGCATTGATTGTTCTATAAAGAATCTTTAACATCCATAGAACCTTTCCATTGCACAAAAAGTTCTTTAGAGTGTAAGATTATTAAAATGTCTTCATACTAAGGGGAAAAATGATTCATTTAAGAACTGTTCTCTGAAAGGTTCTTTGAGGAACCCAAAATGGACTTCCCATTACTGGATGTGGTTTAGAAAAAAAAACAGCACCAACCACAATAAAAAAAATATATATATATATCATTAATTCTATATACTGGTGTTTGTAACTTTTTAAAAACTTTTTTAAATCTCCAAATAGCCATATAATCAACTGAAGAGCCATGTACAGCCAAAAATTATTCTTTATGGTATGCAAATGCATTCTATGCTTAATCTAAAGTGCTGAAAATAAGCACTCAAGAACGTTTAAGATCGGACTTTGTGATATTGCTCTTTGAGTTCTTTCAGTGGGAAAAGCCATTGTCCATTGGTGACTTGTCGCATCACGTTGGGTATTGTTAAGTTGTCTGTAAGTAAGCAGCAGCCTCTTCAGGCAGCATGCCTTCCCCCACATGCCGCAGCTCAATACCGATGAGTGCTGGACGATTAATGGACTAATCACCATTCGGACATACAATCACTAACATTTGACCATTTAAAAAGAGATGTTTATTTCTTCATTAGACTATCAAACGCATCCTTTCATGTTCTTATAGAAGAGTTAGAAGTGACATAACTGTTTAAAAAGGAACGGGGCACAGGTGCAGGATGAACGGAAAATGAAAGGGGTCTGGAGCGCGGCTTAAGCGCGCATCTGATAAGACTCCCGATCAGTCAATTATCTCGCTTAATCGCAACGATATGCAATAACTGATTCTACTCACATTCTTTTATCATAAGGCTGGAGCTGCCGGTGCAAGGCAAGAGAGAATCCAAAGAGGCTGCCCGGTTGACCATCCTTCCTAAGGACGTTTTGCGTGTCCAGGTTAAATGCACTTGTAGAAGTCCATAACAGAAACGAAAAAATGCACAGGTTCAGAGAGAGCCCCTCCTCAAAGAGCTCCATTGCCTGTAATTAATATGGTTGTATGAATATAGCCCTTGTATGCAGTAGTTCCCGCTGTACTGAGAGGAGAGGAGCTGTAATCCGCACTGCACTGCGCTCAATAAGAGAGAGAGAGAGAGAGAGAGAGAGAGAGAGAGAGAGACCTGTCGCCCCTCCTCTCTCTCCTGTCCCCTCAGAGCCCTACGTCACTATTGAGAGATGGATGAGTCTCACCCGGTCTCACCCCTTCCACACGGCTGTGATTTATGAACACTGTCTTTAGAGTGCTTGAATTTATTGTCGGGTTAATATTCATAAGCGAAATGTGTTCTTTCTTGGTATTCATTTAGATATTGAAAAATTAATTACATCTTAAGATAATTAAATTACAAAATTACATTACGAAATAAAAATATAATAATATATGCGTATAATTAAAATAATAAATAAATAAATAAATAAATAATAAAAACGTGTATGGCATACAATCCAATATTTTTGGAACACGATAGTAGGAGTTTGGTCCCGCCCATCGCTGACCTATGGGGCAGTTGCGCTTTGGGTGTCCCGAGTTCGAATACTGGCTCGTGGACCTTTCCCGATCCCCCCTGCGAACCCCCCGCTCTCTCTTTCTTTCTCTTTCTCTTTCTTTCTCCCACGTGCTTCCTGTCATATCTCAAGCGTTTTATCATGAAAAAATGCAGAACCACCACCAACAAAAAATAAAAAATAAAAACAAATAAAAACAAAACAAAAGGTCCCAGATCACATACTGCAAGTAGAGTTCTAATGTACATCCTCAATTGTCTTTGTCACTCATGTCAAAAAATATTATGTATAATAACACAAGGTAGATATAAGGTAGAATTGTGCATTCAGGGCACAGAATTAACACTCATGAACACGCTTCTGAAAACTACAATGAAAAAAATAGGAAACCGTACAGCTTAGTGGAGTTCACTGTCGAAAACTCTCATAATAAGCTTTACAATATCTTTTACAAAAATACAGTTTCTTTAAGTGTAAGACTGGACTAAAGCTGCCATACAGCCAGTGGTCGAATTGTAAAAAATTCTGGTCACTTTCTTTGGTGGCTGTGGGTCCTGTAGCTAACTTTACACAATGATTATAAAATTTGTCACATTTTTTAACAGATTTTTATTTAATGAAAAATTACCTTCATAAAATGAACTATGATAAGCTGTTATTCTTCTGGGGCCTGAAATAGGGGGATTTTTGTCAGTTGTTAACTGATATTTTGCTGAATGAGTTTTTGGACGTCTATATGTCTATTAATTTCAGATGTCAAATAGACGTCTATTAGATGTCTTTGAGATATTTATGATTTAGGATGTATGTAAAACTGACATCTTGATGTCTGTACACAGAAAATACTTTCCAGATCAAGTGATCTTTAACAGACATCTTGCAGACGTACGTGTGCTATCTGGGAAGGCATCAAGGCACATTCGAATCCAATGTTAGTGTTACGGATCTGGTCGGTGAGCTGCGGACCGCTCACCACCAGATGTCGCTCTCACTCGGTTTACACACTCAGACTGTTGCTTTACACCCCGGACTACATTATCCATCAGCCACTGCTCCCACCACCTGCGCCCAATCAGAGACAGTATTTAAGCCCCGGTCTTCCCGTCACTCTTCGCCGAGTATTGAACTGTTATACATTCATACAAAGCGTTTCTCCTTGTTATTTCTGTGTCTAGTTTTCCTGTTGTTGAACCCTCGCCCGTACGGATTCCGTTCGCCGCTGGACTGACCCTCGCCTGTTTACGGATTACTCTTGTCTCGCCGTCCATACACCTGTCTGCTGTTGTTTGACCCTGCCTGCCTGACCACGTCTTTGTCACGTCCTTTTAATAAAGTATGCATATGGATCCGCTCGTCTCTCGTCTCACTCACACCGTTACAGTTAGCTTCAATTCCTGCCCCCTGAGATACCTTCATCTGGTTGATTATTGAAGGCAGCATAGATGTATCCTTCGCTGCCTTTGATATCCCACAATCCTTTGTGTTCCATTCCATGATGGTTGAGCAAAAAAATAAAGATGGCATCTGAAAGTTGCGTTTGGTGGTCATTTTTTGTGTAAATGTATGTTTCTGACCAACTTTTTGCACTTTTGATGTTATTTCTAGTGTGAAATTGGTATTATAGTAATTAAATATTTGCTTAGTTATCACCAGAGCTCGTTCTATTTTATTGTAGATGATTAAAGCATTACGCTGCCTCAGAAGCATGTCCAAAATCAGTTTCGTGAAGTGCCTTTGTGCGGAAATGCAGGCAACAAGTCAGCCGGCTATGTTTTCGAATGCAGCCACTGAATGGACCATTGAATCACTGGCTCACTCAATTCGTTCAAACCTCAATTAATTCAGGAATGAAACACCGCAGTGTTCCTCTGCACTGTGCACAAATGTGCAATGCACAATGTGCATAAAATTAATAGCACATTTGTGCTCGCACACGTGCTGATATTCAGGAAAATACTCTTGCTTGTGCAATGAATGTAAAAAAAAAAAAAAAACTATTGTTTTTTTTCCCATTTCTTGAATTATAAGGGCATTCTAACTGCATTCTGAGTTGGAAAACACGGAAAACATGCAATGTTGGGGGGCTCCAGGAATGTGGTTGGGAACCCCTGGTCTAAACTTTATATGCAACTGTCCCCAAGTCGTTATCTATAGAACTTGAGTGGCCTTTTTCCAAATGGCACGCTTATGCACTTGTGGCCTTGCAAACTTGCAATGGTCACTGTGTGTCAAGAAGTCCTCTAGGCTGTAGGGTGTCCGATTTGTCATTTTAGTTTTTAGAAGGGTGCTCATGAGTGTCCATTTTGTGCCCTCAATGTGCATTTCTCCTGAGCCCGAACTGAAGCAGCTCTAATTGACATTCAAATCAGCATTACATCACTGAAGTTTGCAGTTGGAAGAAGACTGAAAAGGCTTAGAGTGCCATTTGGGACAGGGACTATTTGCCATTACACCACAAAAGTGTGGACTTGGAGGAGGACCACAAAAGGTAAGGCTGCAATTTGAGACAGGGCCAGTTTATTAAATAGGCATACAGCAAAACCATCAGTATCGTTCTAGATATGCATGACTTAAATCTGTACTTCTTAATCCTACAAAGTTTTAGCCAAATTTTTAGACTAAAGTTTACCATGCGACTGCATGGCATGCTTGTGGTGCAGTCTAGTCGATTATGCTTGCATGGACTTGTTCGCTTGCACTGTAGACGGCTGTTAATCTACCGCATCTGAATGATTTTTAGATTTAAGGAAAGAGCGATCACTGATTTGGCTGAAAATGCGCTTGTGTCAGGCCGAGAGAAGCATTGATCCCGCGCTGTCCATATGGACGGTAAGTTGATAAAGTGTGAAGCAAATAATGTGATCCTGATAAACCAGTGCACACAGCTAATAATGGACAGGTCAAAAATACATGTTTTGTGTTAACTGAATGCAAAATATAACGTTAATTAACCATATCAGTTGCATTAAAATATTGGATATATATAACCTAACATATCCAGGCACTCAGGACTTTTTATCTAAAATCATAAATCATAGGCAGACCATTATGCAGTATGTAATTGCAAAAAATGCCATTTAAATCCCCAATTTTGCTTTATATCTGTAAACATATTGGCAGGGAGTACATACTAACTTAATTATTGTTTAAATGTATTTGCTTGTCCACCACTAAAATCTCATTAGTCTGTAATGCTGCACTTAACCTGTGTAGGTTAGAATATTTTTATTTGGAAAAACTCTTCCTGGAAATGAAACAATATGAGATCACATACACACCGTATGCAGTCATTGTTTCTCTTCTGGGCTGGTGCATAAAGTGCATCATCATCATTATTTTACCACAAAGAGTATTACCGTAAATGGTCTCCTTCAGGAAATTAATAACCGTCATCCATGACAGAAAAAACAATGGCTTTACCTCAACTGATCAATATGTTAGGATCCTCATGCGGTTAAGACATGTGGTTTGCTGGATGATGGAGGAGTTGAAGTTTTCCCTGTGTGATCTTCTTTGCATTCCCTTTCGCTAGATTCTATTAACAGGAATATTGCATGTAGAAATCAGTACACGATAAAGCAAAATAATTTATTAGCCATCAGAATTTTTAAATATTGATCAAAGCCAAAAACGTCAGTACAGATAGCGTGTGAATTATGATCAGTTCTGTTAAGGGTGGAAGGATTTTGCATCCTTCCTGTTCTCAGACTGTGACATTCTTGTACCTTGGCATGACCTTAAAGTGGAAAAACAGTTCTCTGCCAGCCCGTATCTCTCTGAAACACGCTGCTTTAAGGAATGCCAAATTATCTAATGTGCCATGAATCTCACAGCAGAAAAAGAGAAAGTCATGCAGATGAAAGTCATAACAGAGTCATCTAAGCCTTGAATGGCAGGGCACATGTGTGCATGGTGACTCGTCAGCCCACACTCTTGTCTGATAGCACAGGAAGCAGGAAGAATGTGAATGGCACTGTTGTGTGAGCACTGCTGATTCACTTTGTGGGCACTTACAGTCTCTCAACATGACAAAAGACTGGAGACCACCAATGTGACCTATGCAGAGAATTTGACCCTACCAGTAAATGTGACAAGATTGGAATTTCACGTCATCGCTGTGTTTTGAACTTGGTACAGCAATCATGGTGAAATTGCTTTATACAAGAAGAAATACTCATTTGAAAGACCTGAATTGACTGGTATTCAGAAGGTTCGCTTTTTATATCTTGATAGTAGCAAATAATGCTTCATGCACAAGGACCGTGGGTACACATGAACTCAAACTGTCCATAAACATTAATTACATCTTTCAAAAGGGGATTAAACATAATTTATGATGATCAACATTAAAAGAATCCTATTATGCTCTTTTACAAAGTCTTGATTTTGTTTTGGGGGTGTACTAGAACATGCTTTCATGCTTGGTGGTTCGAAAAACACATTATTTTTCACATAATTTACATTATTGCAATACCTTTCTCCCAGCCTGGCACAAATGACTCGATTAGTTCTGGGTTTAATGAAGGCCAGCCTTCCGAAAAACAAAATGTGTTCTGATTAGTTAGCTGTCCCACTGTGTTGCGATTGGCAAACAGCTTAGACTGTGCTAGACAACTGTTAGCGCAAGCTAGATTTACGTGTTTTAAATATGGATATTTTTCTTACAAAAACGCATTGATTCGCTACAGGAGGCCTTTACTGACCCTTGCAGAGCCGTGTGAGGCACTTTTTATTATGGATGGATGCACTTTATTGGACTTGTTTTGGACTAATGAAGAGAAACACCAGTCTATGCCGTTCTAAAGCTTGGGAGTACCAGGATAATTTTTAATATAACTCCGATTGCATTTATCTTCATATACTCCTAGGATGCATGGAGGGTGAGTAAATAATACACTACAGTAGTGTTGGGTCCTATCGTCAGCCTGTTTAAAAACAAAATATCTCCCTTTGGAGTGGACTTTGAGATTTGTAACTTTGTAGATCTTTTTTATGCCCAAACATACACACCACACACTGACTAAAATTCAAAAAGTGAAAAACCATTGTAGGACCCCTTTCACTAAAACTTCAACTTTAACTTGGAGATAATTATTAAAGGACACATAACAGTTGGTTTGTTAAGGCCATCGAGGACACAGTTACTGGTATAAATTTTGTGTGAGTTTAATGATAAACAGGTAGGCCTATAGATATTTCCATGTAGAAATTGTTGAATGGTACATCGGTGTGTATGTCAGTCACTGCTCTCTTTAAAACCCCCACAGATACACCTGTCATCTAACAGGTGACAGCTGTTGACAGTTAAACACTTACTTTGGGGGTTCCTGAACCAAAATTTTGCACAATCAGCATAAATCAGGTCAATGTGAAATCCATGTATAGAACTGACTCTTTGTCACACTGAGGAACATCTGAAACAATCAAATGCCAATGGTGCCAGTAGTGTTTCTGTAACATCAATTCATCCATCAGAGACAAAAACGAACATATTCCTCTTTAAATGCTTTTAGATGTTATGGATTACATGGCTAAAGAGCTTTTAGATGACTATACTGCACATACTTTTGTTCTTAATTCCCTCATTCACTTAGACTAATCTTTTATGGAAATAAGAAATGAGGATGAGGGAATTAAGGTTTTATCTCCATAAGCGTCAGTCAGTTGCATGCAGTCACCATACAGATTGATTACATCATTGTGATGGACTCAGTCTTGAGTCATTTCCATATGTATCAGCTCAGGACGAGGAAACAGAGAATCCTCTCACAGAATAACAAAAGCGGTCACCAGACACCTCTGCTCTGGTTTAACTTCAATAAAGACACTCTTTAAAACCTGCTGGTTTTAAAAATATAGGTATAATAAACTAAAACAGTTTCACATTTCTATGTTTTCTCAAACATTAGAACATTAGAAATCTAACAATTGTTAAACATTGTGTTCTCCTTAGAAGTAAGAAGATTTCCCTTACCAAAAAAGCTCCTCCTGGTAATAGATCGATAAATATACACCAACCAGGCCAATTAACTTACTGATATTTCAGTCTTTTTAAACTATTGGTATTAGCCAATAACTGTCACTGATTATCAGAGGTATTAATTCTTCATTACGTCATTTAGGCTTACTAAAAATAATGTTTCTGTTTTCAAATATTTTAATATTAAACAAATATTTTAAACATAAATAAATATATAAATAATCAGAAATTTTTTAAAAAAAATAAAGTTCTAAATCTAACCTAAAAAATAAAATCGAATTTCAGTATTTTTGTACATCTCATCTATGATTAAATATGTGACCCTGGAACACAAAACTAGTCATAAGTAGCACAGGTATATTTGTAGCAATAGCCAAAAATGCATTGTATGGGTCAAAATGATTGATTTTCCTTTTATGCCAAAAATCATTAGGATATTAAGTAAAGATCATGTTCCATGAAGATATTTTGTAAATTTCCTAACGTAAATTTATTTTAAAACTTAATTTTTGATTAGTATTATGCATTGCTAAGAACTTCATTTGGACAACTTTAAAGGTGATTTTCTCAATATTTTGATTTTTTTGCACCCTCAGATTCCAGATTTTCAAATAGTTGCATTTTAGCCAAATATTGTCCTATCCTAACAAGCCATACATAAATGTATAAATCTCAGTTTCAAAAAATTGACCCTTATGACTGATTTTGTGGTCCAGGGTCACAAATATCATATAAACTGGTTTCCCTGCTCTCTATCATGTTATGTGTATCAACTTCATCCAATGAAAACCCAGTTGCTCTCATTAATCCACTTATTTTTGTGATAATGTCTAGTTTCGTTATGTATATATAAGTTGTGCTGACGGTTTATTCTTGGAAATATTTAGGGAAGTGTTACTATCTGATTGCGAGGAGACCGAAGTAAACTCAGCAACAACATCATTCTGCTCCCGCATTCTTCCTCTACTGGCTATATTTATCTGTAGCTGTGTGTTCACCACCAAATCAACAAATAAAGATTTATTAACATCAGTAAAAACACTTGAACTGTGTTCTGTGCAACAACATGAAGGATGACAGGTAACCCCAGACTTAAAGCAGTTCGCCTAAAATTAAAATTCTGTCATCATTTACTCGTTTTATTCATTTACTTTTTTTTTTTAATAATTTTTTCAACTGTTTTTGTCCATAAAATGAAATTGAGTGGGGTGCACAGAATAACGGTTTTGACACAAGAACATCAAACAAGCTACATTAATTCACAAGGCAGAGAGAAATTAACTGTAAATCAGTGTAATTCCCAAAATAATTCCTGTAAAGATGGTTATTTCTATTCAGAAAAAATATGGCTGTCACCTTTGCTGTTGTGCTGAAATTAAACAATTGAATTCGAGACAAGTGTGAGAGGCATGTGAGATGCTTTTTTCTTTCTTTCTATGTTTGTACTTTGTAGTGAAATTGCTATGTTTGAAGTTTAAAATAACAAATTAATAGTCAGTTGAAAAGGCATTTGAATGCATACTGGTAACACAGCCAAGCACATGGCAAAATACATTCATGCTAATGCAGAAAGCATTAGTTCCAACGCAAACAAAGGCCTGAAATCAGCAGAGACAAAATCTGCATACCATTCAGCTGTAATTAGCCAAATACAGTGGAAAATGACAGCAGCATTAATGACTAACACATTAACATGCTAGCACATGCATGTTTACTGCTGCTGTAGGCAGACACATCGGTGAACCATGTGGCCTGTGATATAAGCCCAGGGAAAAGACTGCGTCTGGCCGTTTTCCTTGCACCAGTAGCTTGGTAAAGTGCTGAGTTTAATCTCAGTGAGAGCTTCCTGATCGGCCAGTGTTGTGACAGAGTGCAGGCTCTTTTGTGAAGCGTGGATCGCTGTAAATCTACCCAGCTCCTGCAGCACAAAAGCTCAGCTCTGGTTTACAAGTGATGGGGGTGGGGGTGCAGAACAATGAGGATGTCAGAACATTGGGACATCACTACATTCCTTCTCAGACCGCTCCTGCCTGTGACGCAGGGAATTGTGGGGGATCCCCTTTGTTGCGGTTACAGGGTGGTAAAATGCGGTCACTCTAGAGGTCAAAAGGAAAGGAGTCCAAAGGAAAGCAGCAGTATCTGCTGAATAAATGTGTGCAGGCACTTGTTAGTGTAACATGCTCTGAATACTGTCAGAATAGTTATCTCATGTGATCATGGGCTTCATATCTGCCTCTGTTCCCAAGATTCCATGCATACTGATGAAAGAGCATGTGTTAAAGGAATGTTCTGAGCTCTATCGAATGCATGTGTGGCATACTGTTGATCACCGCAGAAAATAATTTGAACACGTCCCTCTTTATTACAGTCATGTGGGTTTAAAAATGGAAATATGCAGCTTTCAATAAAGTGCATATGTTCTTAAAATTGGCTAATATATATTATTTGATTTATATGTTTTGTTTTGTTTTTTGTTTTTTACTCGCAGTGCAGCTACTTAACTTCTAATTATTCTTCACAAATGTAACCCCAAGTTTTCTTGTAATTTTCTGTTAATAATGTGGAAGTTACCATAATGTTTATTGAGGCAAAATGAGGCATTTTGTCACGAATCCAGTCCGTAGCTTTCCGCCCGTTCACCACCAGATGTCGCATTATATGGACACTTACACTACACAAACTGTTGCATGTCATCCCAGACTACATTTCCCATCATCTATTTCACTGATTACATTTACACCTGCAGCCCGCACATTATAAAAATCAGTCTCAAACAACCATTCAACGTCGAGTATTGTTTGCGTTTATCTTGTTTTATGTGTCTGGTGATAACAACATTACGGAGCTTTTCCGTGTTTTCCAAGTCTTGCCTAGTCTGGTATACCGTGTCTTTATTTCCCTGCCTGGTTTTCCTCATTCTGTTTTTTTCTCTATGTCTAGCCCGTGTCATATCTGTCTGCTGGTGCTTGACCCCTGCCTGTGTGTTGACCATGTTTTAAAATAAAGCTTCGCAAATGCATCAGTATGCCTCCTCTCTCAGTCACTCCGTCACACATTTGAAAGGCAAAAGCAATGTTGTTTTGTAGTCAACATTATATCACAGATGATATTTGGATCCTGTTTAAATGTCCCTCCAATAAAAAAAAAATGAAGACACATTTTGAGGTTTACTTTGGATAACAATGAAACATTTCAAGAACATTTATGGTGCAATATTAGTTATTATTTACAAACTATTTAAAAATGAATGTTTATAAGATATATAACAATTTAAAAACATGTGCATGATTATATTATATTATATTATATTATATTATATTATATTATATTAATTTTCACACAGATTTTTTTTTTCTGCTGTAGTCAACATTATTATATATAGAGCTTGTTTTTAACCTGAAACATTCATTTACTGTCAAGGCTGCTTTATTTACTCCTGTGCCATGTTAGATTAAAAATATGAAAATGATTGGCAGATGCATTCGTGAAGTTGCATCCTTCACTGGTGTAAATAGTGTGTGTATCTCCACTACAAATGTTTTAACACTGCCCAAAACAAACCTCAAAATTCTTTATTCTTGGTTACAGGACGTTTCAGCAGCATCCAGACGTCATTGCTGAGGATCAGTGGTTCCTACAGGTGGGGACCACCAGGAATCTTGCCCTGCAGTAAGAGATTAAATTACAAGGGGGGTCAAAATGTAAAGGCCTGTCTCGGGGCCTGCAGTACCTGTCTCTGCTTTTGATGTTTGGAATTGAGAGATGTTTCTCTGATACATTTTACTGTTAGAATGCAGAACTGGTGCATTATCACTGATGAAACATAAAGTTTCTTGTTAGCCTTCAGTTTTTCACTGACAGTCAGTGACGTTTTCCCAGGTGAAAAAAGTGCACTTCCATAATATACTTAAAGTGCTTTATTTTCACGCATTAATTTTGTACTTAATATACTAAAAATTGTTCTTTAGTACTTCTTAAGATCATCTAAGTATTTTGGGAAGTCATGCATATAGACTAAAATGTGCTTTTAACATACTAAATCTGTATTTAAAAATGTATTTAGTAAGTACACTTCGAGTACATTATAACAATATAAAAATTATGTTATAAGTCTTCAGAGTCAACAATAGCAGTTCCCCTTACACTCAATCAAACTTTTTCTCCGCAGAGTCAAACACTGGCAGCTGTAAACAGAGCAAAACAGCATCCTGTGCAAACACCAGATTTCTTGACCCTGCTAGATTTCCTCAACAGTAACTGGGGTGAACAAACATTAACTAGCTGTGTACTTTCTAATTTGTCCCGCTCCACACATGGTCAGCATGTTTGAGTAACCTGGCGGAATTTAACCGCGGGGTTTGACGCTCAGGGCAGGTTACCATGGAGATGAATAGCACACTGAGGTCTGGTGCTCTCTGCAGGACATATGAATATGCAGTCTGAAAATAATGAAATTACATTTAAATATGCATCAGTGTGAGGAGTCTGCAGAAAAAAGTCTGCAGTCTCACTGTTACTCTTTGATCCATTAACCTGCTTTGACCAAAACTGATGCTAAAAACAATAAGAAAAGGTTATATTTATAACACATTTACAACTCGTTTTTGTAATTAGGGAACAGCATTTACTATTAACTAGTTTACTCTCTTATTATTACTTATTATCATGCATATTACTAGCATATTGGCTGTTTATTAATACTTTTAAAGCACAAGTTAATGCTTTATTCTGTATGACCTTATTTCAGATCCTGCCCCATACCTAAACTTAGCAACTATAAGCGGGAAATTAGGAGTTCAGTGAGGGAAAACTCTTTGTTAATAGTAAAAATGTGTTCCCTAATCTAAATTGTGGATTAGATAGAACTATGGAAAACATGGACGCCACTTACCATTAACTATGGCTTTTGCCTCAATAAACTCCTAATTTGCTGCTTATTAATAGTTAGTAAGGTAGTTGTTAAGTTTTTTAGGATTAGGGATGTAGAATATGGTCATGCAGAATATGTGCTTTATGAGCACTAATAAACAGCAAATATGTTAATAACAGGCATGCTAATAAGCATTGTTCCCATATGCTAAAGTGTTACAGAATCAGACTTTTTTTGTGAGTACAGTATATATAGTTTACATATCAAATTAAATCAGAAAGTCTTATGACTCAAACAAAACACATTTTGTCATTTCACATCCATTTATATGAATCCAAGTCAATTATCAATTAGATGTAAACAATACTAGATGCCATGTAAATCCCTTATATCTTCTAACACAGAGCATTACAGCTTTAGCTGTCATCTCAAGAAGGTAGTGATCATGTATAATATTGATTCGTCACTCATTTCTAAACGGTTAAGCTCACAACCATCCCTACTCACCCCTATTTTTAAAGCAATCCTAAATGTGCTTGTAAATGAAAGAGTAAGTGAAATATTATTCATAGAAAATGGTTACAAGCAGAGACTAGTGCTATGTGACTAGACTATATTTGTAAAGCCCCATCTTGTGCAGCAATCTTTGTATTCAGTGTTGGTCTGCAGGAGGGATTGGGGGCCCGACAGACGGGTCACAGCTCATTACTGACACACATAAGTCACATCCTAGACTTTTTCACACAACTGATACCGTTTAGCATCTGCTCCTTTCAACTGAGTATCTTCAAATCTACAGGTGTCCAGAAATAGCTTGTAGGTAAGACCAAGAAATGAAAGACGGAAGATAATGAGAGGAACCAAGTTTCAGTTGGGGGAGCTCTGAAAACAGTTACAAAGCATTGTACTATGTTGACAAAGTTTATTTTAAGGTGTCCTTGTTGCAAGTACTGAGTAATTAACTGAATATTTAACAACATTTCCTTACTAAAAGTTAGGGTTAGAATTAGTTGTTAGTTTAGGGGTATTAAGTAATTATGCATGACTTACTTTAAGTAAGTACATGTCACATGTGTAACAAGGGTTCTATAAAATTAAGTGTTACCAAAAAGACAGTACATGTTGTTAGATTGTTCTTACATTGGAAGTGCATGCAGGTAATTACATTTTACAATGTTGATGGTACGCCAACCCTAAACCTACATTTAATTCGCTACGTCTAATCTTACAATGCAACCGAAGTAATATTGCAGTAGTTTTACAGTGTGTAATACACAGCTTATGCATATCAGTCATTGACAGCCTAAGCACGTTTGAATCTATTTAAGGATAATAAATGACACCCTCATGCTGGGGGTTGTGAATAATTGTAATGCTCTGAGTGCATTGTGTTCATTGATCTGCATTAGGATGTCATCCATAGACATTCTAGCTCCGTGCCTCACTGATGCTGAATAAACACAGTTCTCCATCTGGCAGATGACAAACATGGTCAGAGATGTCTACATGCTATCTGTCCTGACAGCACATCTCACTTTCTGTGTCACTTTGATCAACTAGGCTTCTGTCTATCTAGAACATTGAAAGTCATGGTTGAAAATCGGTGAGCATTGTGATGATAGCATTCCATCAAATAAATATAATTCAATCAAATCCATCAAATTAAAAAAAATATTTAGGCCTGAATTTATATGGACAGTTCATCATTTGTTCAACCTTAATCTATCTTAAATCTTAAACATAAAAGAAAGATATTTTGAAGAATGCTGGTAACCAAACAGTTGCTGGTAGCCATTGATACTATGCCACTATGGCAGATAGTATGGAAAAATACTATGGAAGTCAATGGAGACTAAAAATCTTTGTTTACCCACATTCTTGAAAATACTTTCTGTCAGAATTTTCATTTTGGGATGAACTATCCCATTAAGATGTATGCATTTTAATTGCATTTAAAAATTTCATCCATTTGTATTACACACACTAATGAACTTAATGTGATGCATATTTGTCAGTCATACATAAATAAAATGGGTAAGACACAGGTAAGATTTCTGTAATGGTATTAATAAACTGAAAGTGTTTTAAATACACAATAACCATCCAATAGCCATCTTTAAATGTTTTCATACAGCAGAAAAACAGTAACCTAAATTGGTAGCATCTAAGTTAAGTTAGTTATTATTCAAGTCAAAATTATGTTTTATTATTGCTGAATCAAGGTAACAGTTAAGCTAAGGTAATAAGCAGGTTACCAGTTTATATGTACTTAAACAAAAATTCTATATATAAATTCTATCTAATTCTATCTATAAATTAGTTTCACAATTTATGCTGATTCTAAGCAATGTGCATTTTAAAAATATGAATATTTAAATAAAATGTAAATAGATAAATATTTGGTCACACTTTATTTTAACGTCAAATTCTCACTATTAACTAACTACAACCTCGACTTTTGGCTCAATAAACTCCCAGTTTTCTGCTTATTACTAGTTAGTAAGTAGTTGTTAAGTTTAGGTATGGGATATGAAATATGGTCATGCAGAATAAGGCATTAATATGTGCTTTTTACGTACTAATAAACAGCCAATATGCTAGTAGTATGCATGCTAATAAGCAACTAGTTAATGGTGAGAATTGGTCCTTAAAATAAAGTTTAACACAAATTTTATATGCAATTCAAATGCATAAATCTACATTTAGAACTAAATGTTTTTTTTTTTTAAAGCACAGATACTGAGTTTCTGTTAATGAATTTGACCATCTTCGAGATCATTAAAGATTAAAATTGTTATTGTTTCCTCTATGGTGGTGTTGAATTTTGTGTTGCAAAAATCGTGCTGTAAAATGGATCTACTAATGTCTGCTCATTTAACTGTGTATAAAGGCTCCTAGTGGAGGATGCAGGGCGGTGATGTGCTTGATTTATACGTCACATGCCCTACTCTCTGGATCCATTAATGTGAACCAGGGCCGGATTTCGCTTGACAGTCTCTTGCACCTCCCCCATTTGTTATCGATCCTAGGATATTTAGGCTTGGTGCTCCAATAATGGGCAAAAAAAGGAGAGATCCTCTACAGTTCTTGAAAAGAGAGCATGCTGGGAAGTCTGTGAGGTTATCCCACTGACTGAAGACGATTCACAATAGCCTGTAGAGTCTCTTTGTGGTTTTGTATCCTGTATGGTTTACTTGGTGCGTGTGATTGATGATGACTGTAAGAGTGGTCTTCACCTTTGACCCCTCATCACAGCACAGCCTCAACACTGATTCGCCCCTGGTGACTGATGAAAACCTAGTGAATAACTTTAAATGCTTTTTAATGTTTATTAAGCATTTATTAATATATTACACACAGAACCACATAAGTTCTCCTTAATTATTTGCATGGTTATAAATGTCAGTGTGCTTTACAGCCCAGTGTAATTTGTTTAAAGGAAATCAGTGAGTTTATAAGACTGATTTATTCTTTTGTTATACTTTAGACATGTATCAGTGTTTGTGCATCGATGTCTGTAATGTGTGCTGTAGGTGCGAATCATTTAGGAATCTTGTTGGCTAGTCAATACTGGTCAGTCGTATCTGACATAAAGGATCCCACTCATTTATATAATAGATTAGTGAAGGATCCGTGAATGAAACTGAGCACATACACCATTAACTTAAGTGAATGAAAGGCATTAATCAACAGTGTGTGTTGACACAAATTATTTTATTTGAATATTTCACTGATATGACATGGCACTTTGTTAGAAATGAAATGCGTAGTAACATCATTGCTTGATGACGTCAGGAACTGATGAATTTTTGAACCAGTTCAATGAGCCAAACTATCTGAAAAGAACTTTGCATTACTATTAGTATTTTTGTCCAGCCAAAACAAAAGAAAAGCTGGAACACAGTGCTTCTAGGAACAGAATTGAAACCCACACCATATGTAAACAAGAACCTAAACACTGAACTGAAACACAGAACATTAAATACACAAAAGATAAGAAACTATACAAGGGACAGGTGAGAGTAATCAGTAAGTAACTATAACACCAAATGAAAAGCAGGACTAAATAACAGAAAGAGCTGAATGGTGTTAAAACTTTTGCTTGATTCATAAAGTAAAGTTGAAGGAGAAATCTGAAGTAAAGGAATGAGAAATCTGAACTGAACTGAAGTTTTAACAAAATCTTTCTCAACACTCTTGAGAATGGCCCGGTTGCTATGAGACAAAATTTTACATTAACAGAGAAGTCCACTTCCAGAACAGCAATTCACAAATAATTTACTCACCCTCTGTCATCCAAGATGTTCATGTCTTTCTGTCTTCAGTCGTGAAGAAATTATGGTTTTTGAGGAAAACATTTCAGGATTTTTCTCCCTATAATGGACTTCATTGGTGCCCCGATTTTGAACTTCCAAAATGTAGTTTAAATGCAGCTTCAAAGGGCTCTAAACGATCCCAGCCGAGGAAGAAGGATTGGTCATTTTTTTTCGGAAAATAAAAATTTGTATACTTTTTAAGCACAAAAACTCGTGTAGCACAGGCTCTGGGATGCACGTTCACGACGCTACATACTATTGAATTACGTCGAAAGGTCATGCGGAACTACAGACCCAGTGTTTACAAAGCAAACGCGCCAAGACAAAGGAAGTGCAAGTAAGTCTAACTCTGTTTACAAACAAAAAGGTTCAACGATGTCGGATGATTCTGCAGTTGAAGGAGAAAATGAGATGGAGTTTTTCGCCATACTCTACCTTTTGGAGCCGGAGTACACAAACGATGAACTTAGATGTGATTTGTAGTAGTGATGGGAAGTTCAAATCATTTTACCGCCTTGGACCTTTGAGTCTCGTTCAGCAAAATGAACGAATCTTTTTTCGAGTCATTTTGTTTATTTTGTTCATTTTAGCAAAATGTAATTGAAATGTTACGTGTTACAAACGTTGATCACACTACAAACAAGACAAAACTATAATGCTATAAGAAACCGAAAAGATTCATTCATTGTTTACCTGGGTCTTTAGTCTATGATTAGCTCAACCTCGCCACTTATCTGACAAGTTTTCCGGTTTGAGTCGTTTGTTCATTACGTGACTGCCCCATAAGATGAACGAACGACTCGAAAAACCCGAAGACTCGAAATAGGTGAACTAATTCCAGTAGAGAACATGACAGGATGTCGTGCATGCGTGACTGAATGAATCACTCACCGAGACGACTTGTTCTTCCCTTGTTTCACTAGATAAGACCCTTCTTCCTCGGCTGGGATTAGAGCCTTTTGAAGCTGCATTTAAACTACATTTTGGAAGTTCAAAATCGGGGCACTAATGAAGTCCATTATATGGAGAAAAACCCTGAATGCTTTCTTCAGAAACCATAATTTCTTTACGACTGAAGACAGAAAGACATGAACATCTTGGATGACAAGGGGGTGAGTACATTATCTGTAAATTGTTGTTCTGGAGGTGGACTTCTCCTTTAATGTAATAGAATCTGTTTTTGTTACAGAAAAAAAAAAACTTAATAAAGAATAGAGGGAATATGTTTTTGTGTTTATGTGTGTTTTTTTTTAATGCTATTAGCAATTAGCAACTGTTTTTAGGTGGCAGAACACCTTTTAGTCTGATAGAGTGTCATGCACTGACTGCAGTCGTATCTGTGTCGTCTGTGTTTTTTGGGCTGAAGAGGGTTGTGAATAGAGAACGAGGTCACTGTTCTTCATTGTTGTGGCTACAGTGAAATCACAAATAGCAGAGTCCAATCTCATTCTTATCTGTCTTTTCTGTCCTTTCAAACTAATAGCTCCCTAAAAGACACATCAAAGTCTGAGAAATATAGAAAACGCTAGAATGAGAGCCATTCTAGTATAGTGTGATAAATAATTCATGAGCTTTTTATGATTGATAAAACATTTATGATGAAGTCAGTCCATTTGCAGATGAATTTGAACATAGTTGTGACCAACTTGGAGTCGTGATGAAGTGACCACGACCATTATTTGTCATCATTAGTCACACTTTTGTTTCTTTGAAGCCTTTCACAGATTAAAAAAAAAAAACGAATTTTTGTAATTTTGCTGACTTTCTAAAACCAGCAGTGAAATCCTCACATGACTGTGAATAATCTGCTGCGGAGAAACGCTGAACTTGTGTGTAATCAGCACAAATAGTCCTAAGACCATAATGCAACACAGAAAGTGTCAATTTTATGATGACAACATGATTTAAACAATAATATTCTGCTAACTCAACCATAAATACGCACAGCTACAGAGCACTGACATCAGCCGGTATGCCACCTGCTCCCTGCCTCATCTTGTTATTTGCATCTGATTGAACAATGTGTCAGCTGGCCTGCACTGCCTGGTACAACAGATCTCACAAAACTGTTATGTGCATGACAAGCTCACAGTTGCACAGATTGATATTAAAACAGTACAAAGGTAAATCCCATGAATTGTTACCTACATACTTTTGTAGATACATTAATCTTAAGTAAGCATGACTGATTCTGAGAAAACACATTCTTTGAACACCCTCCTCTCTGTATATGAAAGGCTCACCTCACAAAACTCTGTTTGAACATTTACTCATCACACAATTCAACATGCTGTCTCTCCTGACAAACAGCCTCTGAACAGAGTACTGTATGCCTCTTTGTTAATGGTTTGTTCTCATTCTTAAACTTTCTAAACATACCATGAACTCAGGAACCACTAAGACTGAGATTCTCACCTGGAAAATAGCCATTAACCACAGTTAGGGGCCACCAGCCTGTGAAAACACTATCAAAACAAGTTCCTCTTACACATTTGCTATGCATACATGAATATCAGCTGTGATTTTATTAGCAGCTGAGTATTTGATGTCTCAACGCTGCTAACAACTGTCAACCAGTCTAAAATGCAAACAAGTTAGTGTGTGCGTCAATTGCATACCTCTATTAAAACAGTAAGTTAGATTTAGACATTAATGACTACAGATTTACAATACTGAGGGCCATCATTTTGATCACTAAAAAAATGGTTTGTAATTTTTATCTAAGAGAGTTCAAATGTCATAAATGATTAACTAAATGCAGTAAGTGTAATTTTCTGTAAAACTATGGTTTTTGCAAGTAAAAACTATGAATTAACATATTATCTGTGAAAAACAGTAAAAGGATGTTAAAAAGGAGGGTATATATAATTTGCATTATATCACATTAAATCACAGTTGCTGTATTTTTTTTTTTTTTTTACTTTAAATTGAACAAGATATTTTACAGTGTTTTCAGCCCGTTGAGTTGAAAAGTATATGATAATTGATCTACTTCCTCCTTGTTTATTGAAAAAAGAATCCCATACTGAATCTCAAACATATTTCTGGATCTTCTTCATTACAACAAGCAAACAAACAAGATATTCATCCATCTTGAGAAAGTCAACAGATACCACACCTACACTGCTGTTTATGCTGGTATCACCTTGAAAGAAGACATATATTAAGCCATTGGCTCATTTCCAGCTTTTATCTTTGCTGATACAGATGCTGACCTCAGCATTTCTGAAAAGAACACGCTCTCAGATATGAGTCAAAAGTGACATCACAGACAAATTTAGGCTGACAGATAACTATAGCAACTAACTGAAAGGTCCTTGCAAACAGCATAGGATATCAGCACACTTGATTTGACCGGGAAAATGTGCTCTTTAGCAGAATGTGACCTCAATCCATCCATGTGAGCAAACGTACATTTTCTGGGTTCATATTCTGGGTTCTATGACAAATTCAGCTCAATCGACAGCATTTGAGGCACAGTGTTGATTAAATAAAAAATCATTTTGGCTCATCTCAGTAAGCACTTACAATGGAAGTGAATACTCGGGTATTTGTTGAGCTGTAAATGTTCATTCATCATTGCTTTTTACTGGTTATGTAGTTTATGCCATTATGATGGCATGTCAACAAAGTTGTACATTTGGATACAGCTTTATATATGGATACAGCACACTAAAACGTGATCATACTGTGTATCTCTTGTGGTTATAGGTTTTGAAACAGTAAGGATTTTATGGCCCCATTTATTGCCAATAAGTGCTTCAATGTAATCCTGATTTTTAATCTTTAAGACAGCTAGTTATATTCATAATCTTATGAACCGAATTATTATTGTTATTATATCCATTCCTCTTTGCTGAATAAGCTATATATAGATACTAATACCACACAAAATATTTAAATAATAAACAAAACAATAAGTTTGACAATTCTTAATAAATTTAATGTAACATAAAATAATATTTAGCTTATGCTTATGCATATTAGGCTAGGTAGACTAAACGTTCTGTAAAATCGTGAGAACTGTAGGCTACAAATGGCAAAAAGGCGCTTTCATTGCGCGGAGAGCAGAGCCACCTGCCGGCTCACTGCTGTAACTGCTGCAAGGGTCTAAGTCTACGTTTCTGAATCTAATATCGTTAAAATTTATTAGGTTATTCTGGAGTTACTCGATTTACAGAAACGTCCAGGTACTAAATAGCCTAATAGTATTAAAGAACTTAGTCCTTGCAATTGTAGGGTCCGATAATTTCGTATAGCTGAGCCTGTACCGCATGTTTACCAAAGTCTGCCTTTCAGCCAATCATGCAAGCTTATTGGGCGAACGTCTTGTAATCTAATTAATATTCATAAGCTATAGGATTAGTGGGATAAATTCGCTTCCACTCGTGGCTACGACACTGGATGTGATACCGTGCACTGTCAGTAGAGGAGCTGTTGCTATTCGAATGACCTTTGGTAATCTATTGCTGTGTCATGAGTGGGTCAGATAAAAGCAATGGCAAAAGCAAGGCAAATGATCAGGTATCAGAAATGACATTAACATAGTGGAACAGTCGTTGGTAGCCTCTCACATCAGCTTTCAAAGAGAATTTAAACTCTGATCTGCTGCGTTAGATATATTAACCTGGTTAAGAGATTTATAGAATCACTGCAGCGTTGTGTCCGATCGTATAGCCATTATAATTATAAATAAATTATAAATTAGGAAATCTGTAAATGTGTCAAAGAGACAATTTCTGCTGATTATTGGACATATAATTTGGTTTTCCAGTTGTCATTTTATTTAGGCCTTTTTATTTACTTATCATTATCATCATCATCATCATCATCATCATCATTATTAGGGTACAACGGGGCTAAAGGCACACCTTAAGAAAAGAAAATGTGCTGTTCACTGCGCCTAAAATGTATAGGCTAACTGCAGAAAAAAAAAAAAATTATATATATATATATATATATATATATATATATATATATGTCACGAATCTGGTCGGTGTCCCGTTGTCCGCTCACCACGAGATGTCACTCTCACCTCACCTCCACACTCTGACTGTTGCACCACACTCCGGACTGCATCTCCCATCCTCCACCGCACTGATTGCGTCAGCCCCCGTGACCAATCTATAAAACCCCTGGTTCTTCACAGTGCACTTCACGGATTGTGATTGTTTTGTGTTGTTAGCGTTCCCTAGTTTCCCGAGTTCTTAGTTTCCTTGTTCCCGTGTTTTTGACTTCTCGCCTGGACTATCGTTTACTCTCTCTGGATTATCTGTATTGCTCCCGTTCGCTCCTGTTCGACCCACGCCTGACTCACGGACTTCTATTGTGCATTGCCCTAATATACCTGCTTGCTGTTGTCTCGACCCTGCCTGTACGACTATGTCTTTGTCTCGTCCATGTAATAAAAGCTCGCGTATGGATCCGCTCGCCTCTCGTCCCTCACTCCCCGTTACAGAAAATTTCGGCTTTTATACAGTCCGGGAGAGTGGAATAATTGGCAATTGAAATAAACTCACGGATGTATCGATGAAGTGTGTGCGGTCCTTGTTTTATGTGGCATAGAATCCTGTCAGTGTCTGTATCTGAATGTCCGGGGGTGAAGCTGCTGGATCCTGTTGTGACGGATTGTTCTGTAACGGGGAGTGAGGGACGAGAGGCGAGCGGATCCATACGCGAGCTTTTATTACATGGACGAGACAAAGACATAGTCGTACAGGCAGGGTCGAGACAACAGCAAGCAGGTATATTAGGGCAATGCACAATAGAAGTCCGTGAGTCAGGCGTGGGTCGAACAGGAGCGAACGGGAGCAATACAGATAATCCAGAGAGAGTAAACGATAGTCCAGGCGAGAAGTCAAAAACACGGGAACAAGGAAACTAGGGAACGCTAACAACACAAAACAATCACAATCCGTGAAGTGCACTGTGAAGGACCAGGGGTTTTATAGAACGCCTGATTGGTCACGGGGGATGACGCAATCAGTGCGGTGGAGGATGGGAGATGCAGTCCGGAGTGTGGTGCAACAGTCAGAGTGTGTAGGTGAGGTGAGAGTGACATCTGGTGGTGAGCGGACAACGGGACACCGACCAGATTCGTGACAATATATATATATATATATATATATATATATATATATATATATATATATATATATATATATATATATATATATATACAGTACTGTGCAAAAGTCTTAGGCCACTAGTATTTTCACCAACAAAAAAATGGTTTTAAGTCAGTTACTTCTCTTTTGCTGTAGTGTGTGAGTAGGAAATATCAGTTTACATTTCCAAACAGTCATTTTGCCATTAATTGTAATAATAATTCAGTCAGATTTTTGTTTGCACAAGAAGTCTGACAACAGCCAGTGCTCCACACAGAGATCTGATCTCATCATCATCCAGTCTGTCTGGAATGACATGAAGAAACAGAATAAACTGAGACTAAATCCAGAAACCGTGGCAACGTCTCCAAGATGCTTCAAGAAACCTACCTGTAAAGTACTGTTACATGTTTTTGGCACTTGTGTAAAAATGCTGTAAAATGAGGATGCTGTCAAAAATAATGCCATAAATAGATTTTATTTATCAATTAACTTCTATTAACTAAATTAAATCAACATTTGGTAAACCATATTTGCGTTTAAAACAGCTTTTGCCCTAGGTACATTTGCGCATAAGTTTTCAGGTAGCTTTGCATGTAGGTTTCTTAAAGCAACTTGGAGATGTTGCCACAGTTCTTCTGGATTTAGTCTGTCTCAGTTTTTCTGTTTCTTCGTGTCATTCCAGACAGACTGGATGATGGTCAGATCAGATCTCTGTGTGGAGCACTGGCTGTTGTCAGACTCTTTGTGCAAACAAAAATCTCACTGGATTATTACAATTAATGGCAAAATGAATGTTTAGAAATGTAAACTGATATTTTCTACTGACACACTACAGCAAAAGATAGAAATAAATGACTTAAAACCATTTTTTGTTGGTGAAAATACTAGTGGCCTAAGACTTTTGCACAGTACTGTATATATATATATATATATATATATATATATATATATATTGTTTTAAGATCTTATAAATGTATGAGGTGGCAAGGGGGGCCTTTTGCCTCACCAGCATGAGGCAAAAGGCACACAGTATTGATATAAAAACTTAAGCTATAATAATGTGTTTTTTTTTTTTTTTAATAATAATAATGTATAAGTTAATACTTGTTCAAAATACTCTCTTTAGCAAAGTACTATTTTCTATAAAAGAATATTTTCTATAAAATAATTTTTGTTCAATAAATATATTGTCATTAAAATATGTTAATATAAAAAATAACAAAATAATTTAAAAAAGTAAAGATTCTGAAAGCATTGAAGGAGATCCCATAATATTTTAATATAGATTTACAGCAGTAACAACAAATTATATTTTACTATATGATATGATTAATGTCATCTTCTTAAATATGATGGTTTCATTCTAAACATGGTGATTATCTCTAAGATGGACACCCAACATAATATATGATATTTACCATCTGAATATAATCATGTCATATAAACAAATGGAAAGGTCAGCCATTAATTAATTATCATGTTAATTATTGTGCCTTTTAGCTCAAAAGCAGGGGCGTTTTTTTTTACCCCAAAAACATACTTTTACATATTCTTTCATTATTTAAAAACTGTTGCTTTAATGATCTTACACAAAACTGAAAATCATTAAGAAGACGTTTGTCTCAAAATATATGCATTCATTTTAGCGATTCTCATTTGCTATACTTAAATCTACAACATTTTAGAAAACATCAGTTATTAGATTAAGTAAGCAGAGAATTAACTTCGCGCTGCTGCCCGCGATCGTGTCAAGGATCAGACAAATTTGCACGTGCATCTTGAAATGTTTTGGAAAGTGCTGTGCCACGTTTTTGTGCCATCTAGTGCTTTACATGAAAATAATATCAAATGCGCCTTTAGCCCCGTTAGATTATTATTATTATTATTATTATTATTATTATTATTATTATTATTATTATTATTATTATTATTTTGTATGTTCTTAAATGTTTTTCTCGAAAAGCTTTTTCAATAAAGATTCAATTAAAGGCACATACAATAAAACTTTTACTTACATTTGGAATGTATTAAACCCGCACTATTTATTTATTTATTTATTTATTTTTCATTCATTCATTCATTCATTCATTCATTCAAAACAGTGTAGTAGCCTATTACATTTACACGCAAACTTACACAATGCTTCGTTCGCTGTTCAGTATTTTATTTTTAGAAATTCATATGCAGGTCGAGGCGCTCGCTTCCAGGGTCAGAGGAGTCATGGATGCAACGATTACCCAGCAGTCTGAGGACTTAAGTGATCCTGCAAATAAGGAGGATACTGAGTTGGCCAATAACAAGGTTCGCCGTGTTGCCTGTACTACGGAGAGCACAATAGCCTCGGGAGGTGGAAGCTGCACTTCAGGGACATTCACCAATCAAGCTGTGCCCTCACTGCCCTGCTCTTTCCTTCCTAAAGTGATAACGGTGACAGAAATACACAGCACGGTGCGAAAAAGAATCAGAGACGGGGATGAAGATGACCGATATTTGCAAATACATTTTAAGTCTCAAGTTTTTTTTTTTTTATCAGCATGCAAAGCACATTATTTAATTTATAGCACACAGAACAATTCTGTTTAATCTTAGTTACATTACGTTTCAACAGGTTCCACAACAATAACGACACCGTTATTTATTTATTTATTTATTTATTTATTTATTTAAGCTTTTTATTTGATTATCCACACAAACTAGTCAGCGAATTCGGTAAATTGGATGCTCCCCGCAGTTTAACTTTGTTGTAAACTGGAGGATGAGGGGCATAATGGACTAACTTTGTCGATATATATTATTATACTAGTTTCTACATTAGCTGGACAATTTATTTTGCCAGATACCTCTGTCAATGTCAAAAGCATTTGTCTAAAATAATAAGATACTTTATTTTTAGATTGAGGTTTAATGGGGCAACAGCAGTAAACACAGAGAAATGTGGTATTTTCACCGACAGGTGTCGCAGCAGGTCAGGATGCCATACCATGCAGAAAAGAGCTGTTCCTTAGTGTTCTTTAAGACCTAAACAAATCTTAATTCAAAAGTCTAATTGCTGGGTTGGAATCATCTCTCTATTTTAAGAAGAAACATTGCAAAGTGTGCACTTCCATTGTATTTGCTTTCCAGGCATACCGCAATTATCTGGTTCTGCGCGTTAAAGGTAGTCTATCATCTGTAAAGGCTCCTGAAGCGTAATTCAAATGCAGCCAACTGTGCGTGTTGGTTAAAACGTTTAATAACAAACCAACAAACGTTATGCAGATTTACAGAATAAGCCCGTTTATTCAGACATACACGTGAAATATGAATCAAGGTTTCATGTCGGTTTTAATTTGAACACGGTACATTAATGTTTGTCAACATTTTTGAAGCAAGAGCTATAAAGTGTGCTTTCATGTAGCACAGAGTAGTGCAGTTAGCCATCACCATGCAGGATGCACACATTTCATGAGCATGCATATGTGAGCTGTGTGTATCCTGCATTCATTGGCTGCTTCTCGCACACAAGTTCATCCTCCCCCGTGACGCACGATAAATGTCCGTCCTCCCGCATCTCTGCTGACAGACAATCACAGTTCTGCTTTGCGTCGCGTCTGCGTTTGTATTCTTCCAAAGTGGAATGCAACATAACTCAGAAACCGTATTTAGTTTTGCGTTTTAGAAGAGTTTTTATGGGTTTGCTCAATCGTTGGACTTGCATTTAAGTATTTTTGCGTTATGAAAAACATGACTGGAGTTTTTGACAGCCTCAGTACAGATATGCATTCAAACCAGATTACCTCCAGCAGTTACCACAGTCTGCACAAATCCCAGGAATCACCGACTCTTCCGGTCTCCACCGCTACCGACAGCAGCTACTATAATAACAACCAGCAGGCCGGACAATGCGCTGGCTCTCCATACGATCAGATCAGCTCTTACCAGTACCAGAACAACAGCATGAACAGCGTCCAGTACAACACCAAATCATACGAACTGGGCTTCGGCAACGCGTTTGGCCCCTACGGCACGTACGGCTCCTGCTCCTCACCAACTCCTGCAGATGCTGGTAAATATCTCTCTCTTGCTCTATTTTCTTTAAAACTTATGGTCACAATTGATATTAAAATTTTAATGTTGGCCTGCTGCGTTTGAATAATCACTGAGCACTTGTAAAGAACAACGTTTTTTGCAATGTGTGAATCATTATTTTGATGAGATTCTTTTAATTGCGCATGCTATTGTAATTAATACTAATAGTAGTATATAATATCTGAAACCTAAAATATTGGTTTTATTATTGCGTTGCATAAAGGTTTTATTTTAAAAGATTAGTTTCCGACAACTCAGTTCTTTCTGGCGCATTTTAAACTACGTTTGTTTGTTTTCTCTCCCAGAAAAAGAGGAAAGTGAACCTGAAATTCGAATGGTTAATGGAAAACCAAAGAAAGTCAGAAAACCTCGCACTATTTACTCAAGTTTCCAGCTGGCGGCCCTGCAGAGGAGGTTTCAGAAGACTCAGTATCTGGCCTTGCCGGAGAGAGCTGAGCTAGCCGCATCTCTGGGCCTCACGCAAACACAGGTAAGGATAGATGTTTTCTAAACTTAATAAAATACCTGCCAACAAATACGCCTTAATATTTTTTTTTTATTTGATGTAGTACAATGCTAATTCATTTCTGACGTACTTATAATAATAATAATAATAATAATAATAATAATAATAATAGTAGTAGTAGTAGTAGTAGTAGTAGACACCTCATTCCTGTCCTTTACTTTTATTACAAACAATCAACAAAACAGTTACAAGATTTGAAATTATTATCCCATACACAGAGGTAAATTAAAAAATTTGTAAAACATGATTGAGATGTAGAGCAGTGTTGTTCCATTGCGTGTTTAATGCTGCTTGATATACTGAGTTGTTGTTATCGTTTCTTCAGGTAAAAATCTGGTTCCAGAATCGTCGTTCGAAGTTCAAGAAGTTGTGGAAAAGTGGAGAAATCCCGCCCGAGCAGCATGTGGCCTCTAGCGAGTCTCCAAATCACCATTCGCCGCCTCTCAGCGCGGCCTGGGACTTCGCGCACAGCCAAAGGATGAACACTGTTAACACGGGTTTGTCCCAGAGCAGCAGCCCGCCGAACACGACTACCCCGTCATTTCTGACAAACTACCCCTGGTACTCATCAACGAACTCTGCGAGCCATCTACAACCACCACATCATCACAACACAACTGTTAGCGCCGGGACCATATTTTGACTCGACAGACTCCAAACAAATACTGGGGAATTGAATTTGTGAACTTGCATCAAATGACTTTTAGGCCTGTTTTCCAGTATGAACGGTGAGACCTCTTCACCTTTGCCACGTCGATCATTGCCAGTGCGTTTTGGGCGTTACACTGTTTCTTTTCTTGCAATGTCGTCAACAAGCAGACACTAAAGAATCAAACATATACAATTATTTTTGTATTTATTTATTTTGTTCTATGGGTGGTACATCAATGGATTAAAACCAGTAGTTCAGCGAACTACTATTATCCAAAGCCTAGAGAACTCATGTGGACATTAATAGAGTGAATATTGCAGCAGGGTGTAAGAGCACATGTAGCACAACCTGAAGCTGTTTGGTGCCTTTTGAAAATAACTTCACTGTCCATTTTCACCGTAAACGTGTTTCATGCGCCTGTCTTTCATTTCTTAGATTTTTGTTCGTTTTATACTTAGTGCGTAAGGTAAGTTGGAAATCTGGTGTCCGTCTCTGTACTTGTGTTCCACCGCGTCTATTTAATAATGTTGTCATTCGTATAGGATATCACATAGGGTTCTCACTGTTTAAAATAATATGGACAAACACTAATGAAAAACACTCACAAGCTACTGATTGTCCTAAAGTCATGTACACATGTAAAAGGATATTTTCTCTGGAGTACTTTGTTTTAGGCTATTTATTTTGAAAACCGAATGAACATTTCTGCCACTATAATGATTCAGACTTATTTAAATAAAACCTTTCATGTGAATGTATTTTATATGCTATGTATTCATTCATTGGGGACTTCGAATTTAGTTTTCTCTCTCTCTCTTTAGTTCACTGTTGTTATGGGTGTTATTATTATTTTTTTTCGCAGATATGTCCACGCCCTCTTCTTTTTGCTTCGGCGCCAGTTGAGTCTCTAGTCTTTAATAAGTCTGGCTGGAGACGCGATGCAACGTCTTGTAAATGTTTCCCACAAAACCCACAAATGTACCTTTTGTTGACTAACGTGACAGGTGTGTCTAGCTTACTCTGTAATAAGTAGGTCAAGAGAGTTTATGCAACTTTTTCTCGGGTTCGAAAATAGCACGAACACGATTCTTTTTTAAATTCACTATATAGGCAGATGGTCTGACTTTATTTACAGATTTTCGGATACATAAAACTTATAGACAAAGGCTCGGGGAGCCCGACAGAAGCGAGACGCGCTACAGAGCCTCGGGCTGGGAACGAGCGCGCCAACACGCCCCGGCATGAAGGCGTTCGGCTGGGTTCAGACTCTCTGGAGTCAGAGCTCTGCGCTCCAGACGTTTTATGAAGTCAGCGCAGCCAAAAAGGCAGGCTCACAAATGCCCCAAGCTAAACAACGTGGAAACATTTCTCACAACTTCCACCAAACCCACGCACAATGCAAGGCCTTTGTAAATAGGGACTTGACTGCCATGTAGCCTACATTTAATTTTCCACGCCATATAACAAAGGAAAACTTGTTTATTTGTTCAGAGGCTTAGTAGAAAATAAAAAGTGAATTTGAGTAATGCGACATGCTGAAACTGATGCATGCACATTTAATGCATCACTTCAAACAAACAAACAACTAAAACTAAACGTTTTAATTGCTCAAAGTAAAATTAACTTGTTGTCAAAGCAACAGCATACAATGATTTTTTTTTTATTTGAATTTAATTACTGATGAAGATAATTGTAAACCAGTTAATAAAGTAGAAAAACAAAGATCAGTCATTTTAAACGTTATTAAAACATAACCATAAACGTATTTATTACACTGCAGGCCTATTAATTATATATGACAAGTGTCACAGCTAGTTCACTTCTCAAATTAAAAAATAAATGCTTGCCCTACACGTGGCTTAAGATCGGTTGTTCTTTTTGAAATAATATGACCAATACGGGTTGCTATTCGTGAATCTGTTCATTTGAGGGCTCAAAAGCTATAAAGCAGACGGATGTAATGAGGATGTATCCTGTCAGTGATTGCCACATTACAAGATGTTATGGTGTCGCCCCGGGCTGAGACTACGCTCGCATTGAAATGTGCCCCGCGGAGATCCACAAGATCCGGACTTTATCCGTTCAACAGTATAAACACGACAGGAAACGGGAATGCCATGTTTAACCAACAGCGGTCGGCATCCTTTCGAGCGCCTTTCTGTAAAGGCCTCGGTAACGCGCTGTTAATGCAGAACAGTTCACTCACGCCGTCTGTCCCTTCAGAAAAGCTCTTGGGAAGGTTTAACGCGATCAAGAACAATGAAATATCACATCAAGTGTAACGCACCAGCCCTCCGACCAAACCAGATCATGTTAACCCATATTCCAAACGCGGAACACGCCATACGCTTAACCACATGCACCACCGGGTGTTGCGCCGTTTCTGTCAGCCTGTATTTTTGCTGTCTCGATGTATCTGGCAAAAATGGCCATAGTCCGTGTTAACATTGATTAGGTCTCTCAACTCGGGTGGTTCAGCGTGGACAAGTGTCACACCTTGCAAATGCAAACGAATGTAAAATTGTATTGGAGCTGTCTGCAAGCACATGTTCTGCGTGCCTTTCTCTCTGAAAGATTAGCAATGATGTGGTTTTAGACACTTCCGGAATCCTGTAGACAACTTGAAAAATGCCATACCCCATCCCTAATTTATACTCTGATCTGTAATTTTATCCACAATTGCTCCAGTTGAGCATTCTGGCTCCCCGATCTGAAAGCCTGCAATTACTATATAATTCTTCGCAATTTTAGATGTCCTAATATGGACTGTAATTTTTGCGCAAGACAATTTCCAGCTATTTCAAGCATCAACATTGTCAAAGTTGTATGTACATAATAAATGGTAATATCAATGCATAGTTTTTAGCATAACATCTTGACTCCGCGATAATTATATCCGTTTGGAGCCTACGCAAAATTAGCCTGAATTGCATGGTAACTGCTGCTTTAAATTTTTAAAAATTACTCATAATTTTCCCAAAGATTACCAAGATCTCGAGTGCACAATGTCATCAGCGTAATGAGGAGTAAACATTTATGCTAATAATCAGCAATTTTTTCCATCAGCTATAAAGAGGGAAAATAAAGCAGGATTTTTCATTCCTGCTCGGAGAGCGTCTGTCAGCTCTGAGCCCAGCTAGAAGAGGCAGATTTTGGGACCCAAAGAGCCGAACCTATGCCTTGACTGCTGGATGCTCGTTTTTAAATTCTTCTGTTTCTTTCAAGACTGATATGCACCTTATACTATAGACGATCTGCCAATCTTTGTGTTCTCGTTCATTGCACATTAAGGTAAGAAGGATGCGCATTCATTTTACACATATTTTATGAACTTATTTTGGGGAATTTGCACATGTTATTATGAGGTATTATAATAAGTGAAACGAAGTGTTTTAAAAATGCGTGCTTTGCATCTAAAGCCTCTGAGCAAAATGCGAATTCGTAATTGTGTTATAGCGGTACTGGAGCATCTAAGACATATAAATATCGCCGCAGCATTCTTCAAAAATTAACAACAACGTTGTGACTAAGCGAATAATAACATTGGTTAATTTGAACGAATTTGGCGGCTAAAAACGTGCCCTTCGCTGGAAAATCGTATTCGGCTATGTGGAGAAAACAAAATATAGTACACCATTTGCTGCTTTGAATCAGACTAACGTGGTCTACCTCATTAATAAAGCTGTCTGAAATTGCGAGATAGTTTGTCTATAGAACCCAGTCGAAAATAAAGCAGCCCTTGTTCTATAATTTCACCTCTGCCTTCATCACTCCGACATTGTGCTTTTGCTCATTTTGATCCCTCTTCCCATTGACAAATCTCTCGGTATACACCTGCAAGCAATTTGCCAGCCTTACTTATAACTACCGCTGCGCACCTATTTCACTCTCTTTTTTTTCCTTTTCTTTTTTCCCCCATCGCACAGCAAATTTTCTTTCAGTGCGCTATCTCTTTTGTTAACAAAAGATTCCACGTGCGAAAAAAATTGCTCATAATTATCCCGTAGATGGGAAGCTGCATTAGAATAAGTAAGGAGGGAATGACTGTAATTATGTCTGGTTTGATGGGCCCGGCGCGTAATCAAGAGGAGAATAGAGTGAAATAACGCTGACCCTCTCTGCTCCACAGCTGCATGTCGGAGAAAGAGACAGAACAACACGGCTTCTTCTTTTATTCCTTCCCAAGAGTTGTGTTTGGAATATTTTTAGAAAAAAGATAGGACATATTTTAAATTTGTATTTTTGCAATCAAATCTGCGGTACAAGCTGTTACTTTGATTCATATCAGTATTAGCCAGTCTTTAACAAATCTTCAGCCAGTAAATAGATGCTATTTATTCGTATTCTGAACATTAGCTAGACGGCTGGAAATCCCCGAGAGAAGAATAAACAGATAACTCCAATTTATTCTGGAAACCAGTAAAATATACACAACATCAAAAACATAAGACGAATTAATAAACATTGTGATCTATGACCTGATTCCACGGCAGAGACTGTAAAAGATTATAATACTATAAACGATAACATAATTCTGCTGCTGCTGCTGCTGCTGCTAATAATAACAATAATTATTATTATTATTTATATAATATATTATATAAATATATCATTTAAATATATTGTTTTAATATAAATGTTTTAATTTGGAATACTATTAATGAAGTCAGAGAGAACTGCTGGAGCACTGAGCTTGTGATCAGAGCGCGCAAGGCCATTTCCTGCTTTGACCAGGCCATTTTTAAAGACCACACATGAAGAATGTCAAAATTTGTCACAATAATTGCCGTACCCCCAGCACCTACTGCAGTGGTAAGAACTCAAACAGCAGATGCAAGGCCAAATGAATTAATAGAATTTCTAATATCTTAGTTTCTCTTTATATACATTTTAGGATGCAGATGTTTTTAAATCTAATTGTTAAAATCTAATTTTGACCCTACATTTTTATCATTCTTCATTTAATCAATAATAATAATAATAATAATAATAATAATAATAATAATAATAATAATAATAAACACGTAAATTAAACTATCAAAGAAAGGGGTTAAAATCAAACAAATTTATCCACGAAAGAACAAAAGCTAACTGGACATGGCAGGAAATATCCTTCTTATTATTGCTTGCCGGCATCTATCTCCATCAGAATTTTCTTAAAATGCGCAGTTAAACCATCAGCCCCAAACAAAAGACACTTTGAACAAGTCATTCTTTACCTATCCGCATTTGCCCCCCTCCCAGCCCCAGTCTTTCTTCATCTGCCTCTCTATGAACGGCACCTGCCCGATTATTCACTTAACACACGGCCTTCAAAAGCAACCACACAAGAGCAGAAAAGAGCTTATAGCGGCTAAACGAAAGTGAAAAGAAACAAGTGGCCTTATTGTCGGAGGAATTACTGTGTTACAGAAACCACCGCAAGATTAATCGGCGGTTCAGATTGCAATGAAAAGCTAGAGGTGTTATTTAAAAAAAGACACAAAACCTTATAAGGATTAAAGTATTAAAGTATAAAAAAAATTGTTTAAGCTAATTTAATATCTGTATGGGCTCGAATGGCAAAATACATTTTTTTTTAAATTATCTAAATGCTTTTTTTTTAATTATGTTTGTAAAGCGCGGTATATGTAGACAACACGTAAGTTTGGATATTAAAACAAGTTGGCTAAATATTGAGATAGGCCTATTTAATTACAAAACAACTTTTTTTGCATTAGTTCATTGAACTGTGTCATCAGTTACCTGAGTTTCATTCATTTTTGGCAAAGCAATAAACGTTGCGATGACATTTTGTAACTTCTTTCATAGCAGATTTTTACTGTTCGAGTTTACACATTATACAAGACTCCATGAAACAAAAACAATAAATTAATGTGACCGGAATAAGCTATAAAACTATTTTTTCAATGTGAAACGGAAAGACACATGAATTTTAATCAACACAATCATGTTTAGATCCTTTTGCACAAATTGTTCAGCACACAACGAAAACGACTATTTCTGTACATTAGAGCTGTCAACACTTCCCATCTAACGGTGATGATAGACGCGTTTATCTGCACTTCGCTTCTCTTTGTAGGATCCAAAAAACACTCGGCTTTACAAATTGGGTTCAAATCCGAGGGAAGTGTTTCTATTTTATAGTGCAGCCTCACATCATAATTTAAAGAACATTTATTTTAAATAAAACATACAAACAGATAAAAAACAAAATTCTAAATAAGTTATATTTAAATAAACACAAAACGCCATACATACAAAATAACTTTGTTTAAAGATTTCTTTGTTCCCTTTAAAATGGGGAAAAATCTTGAGACGTTCATACTTGCTCACGGTGTGATTTATCCCAGTTTTTACACAATCACCGCGCCATGGCGAAGCGACTGTACGAGCCCGACGTTTCGCATGAGCTTTTGGAAAAAGCGCAGTTCGGTGTGATGTTTGTGCCGTTCTCACAGCCCGTAAACCAGCACTTTGTTGTGGATGGACAAATCGGTAATTCCAATTTTCATACGGAAAATTACAAATTTGAAGAAAAAGAAATACATTTCTGACTAGGAACAGTTTCATGATTTTTACACAACAAAAAAGTCACGGAAAGGGGGAGAGTAGCAGCTTTGATTTGACCCACTTTCCCGGCATTCCCTTCAATTCAAAAGGAGACTTGTTTCCTCTCCGGTGCAGACGACCCTCGTTCAGTCCACGCTGACCAGTATGTCAGCAGGTGTGTTTTTGAGAGTGTCTCCGGATCACATCTGGTCTGGGCTGCGGAGGGCCAGTGTGTGTGTAAGGCCGCAGAGTGACTGGCCTGTGTCGGGTCCCCTGAACTGGGCCATTGGTGGATAGAGGGGCGGGGTTGTTTCAGCAGTCCTAGTTCACATGAGTTGTGGCTGCTGCATAGTGTCCTGGTGTGCTGTGGGATACCATGAGGTGTAACTGGGAATATACGAGGTCGGTGTGGATGTTTTGACGCTGGCTGTTGAGTTCCAGACGGGCGCTACGGATGGAGATCCGGTGGACAGTCCGCGCCCGTTAGCCAAAGCGTTTGTGTCTATTGTTCCTCCGCCTTGCTTCATCAGTTTCTTAAACTTGGAGCGTTTATTCTGAAACCAGATCTTCACCTAGAAAAAGAAAGACCAAGTCAAGTCAGAGCGAACGACAACATCTGTTTCCGTTATCGAATCGCTTTACCCACGACTTTAATTCTGCTTGAATAAAGGAAAGTCATCCTGAACTTTTACGTTGCCAAATATTTCCCAGATGCAACCTATGATTACAGGCCCGTATTGGATAGATATTTCAAAAGGAAATGCGAAAATAAAACATTTAAAAACTAATCGTTGTGCAAATGTGACATATTTCACGTTCGTTAAAATCAAACGCAATTATTCAAAATGCGCAAAAGTTGAGCACATGCCTGTGTTTGCGTGAGCCCCAGTGACGCGGCGAGCTCGGCTCTCTCCGGCAGAGCCAGATACTGAGTTTGCTGGAACCTCCTGTTCAGAGCCTGCAGCTGGAGACTGGAGTAAATGGTCCGGGGCTTGCGGATCTTTTTGCCTTTCCCGTTGAAACGAACCTCTCCTCCTTCCACCACGGTGTTTTTCTCTGACTCTGGCGCTGGGAGGGAGAAAGAAAAGAAACTGTCTCACCGACTGTTCATGCAGTGCGGCTCACATCACTGTGCACAAGTTTTACAGGCGGCACTTTAGGTATAATTAGCCTTAATTGCATACATTGTTTATAGCATTACGCAATAAATAATTACCAAGCCTAATAACAGCACATCTGGGCTACTCCAGTCCAACACTCTCGCAGTGTGCCGACAAGCGCAACGACCAGCGAAGACCAAAGACACGCAACATTTCTTACCTGGGTCCTCCAATCTCGTCTGCGCCAAAGCCGAGTTGTTTGGGTAAGTCTGCACGGTGCTGAGGTACGGACTGGAGGAATGGCTACCGACCGAGTTGACGTATGGATAAGGCAGAGATCTGGGGAAGGACGGAGCCGGGCTGTATGCGCTGTCGTGCTGCGGGTGTCCGGAGGAGTGTAAACAGTGCATTGAATAATGTCCGTGGGTCATAGATGAAGGCGACATTTGCTGACTTGGTGGCCCAAATTCCATGAACACGTTCTTTCCTGAGACTGGACTGTTTAGACTCTCTGGTATTGTAGACATGGTCATGTCTCTCGCTCTCTCTCTCTCTCCCTGCTTTTTTGTTTTCTTCTATGATCTGAGTGAAGGATGGATCCCAATTTAAGCTCAACTGATTTTTTCACTTTCCATTCATAAGAAAATGTAGTTTGTCTCTGTGAAAAGTCTAGGTACGATGCTGTGGATCCACACAAACTCGCTCAAAGGTTTGAATCAGGGAATCATGAATATTTATCCAAGGTGCTCTCTGATTGGTCCACTCCCTCCAAGAGCGACGCGGATTGGTAATCCGAGGGTCGGGTCCGACGGACCTGATAAACTCAAGAAATAAGACCAACCTGTGACTCTATTGTGCAATGCTAATGTCGAAATTTGGGGAATGGACCGAGACGCATAGGCCGTGTGTGGAGGGCTCAAACACCTTTCTGCCGAACCACAAAAATGACCAAACACAATGTAAAATTGCATCAACTTTGGCCATTTGGTTTTGATATTTGTTTTTTAAACAGTTGTTAAAATTAACATTTATTGCTACACATTAGAATGAATCATTAACGTACTGCACAAACATGTTCTTTCGGTAACAACTTATTTTCACATCATCAGTGGATAATAATAATGATATGACATTACTATTATTTATTTATTTATTTATTTATTTATTACTATTATTATTATTAATCACTATTATTTATAACTTATAACTCATTAAGTGCAAATTTTATTTAAATAAGTCACAACAATAAACCAAATTATATGACATGAAAAAGAAAAAAAACGATATGATGAACAAATTTAGCATGCTCTTGAATTTTCTGCTGGTCACGGCTTCGTGAACAAAGCATTTAACACCTAACAAATATGATTAAGTACAGGTATAAATGTGTGTCTCCAAGCAAAGATGAATTACTTTGATGATTCATTTGGTTAAAATGCTAGTCTCGAGTGCTTGTAGACACAGCTGAAACCAGCTAAATTAGCATAACACTGTTGTTTAATTTTCATACGCATAATTAGCTGTGTATTTAACACTTGCAGTGTTGTGCAGATCCACCTCACTCGCGCGCGCGCGTGGGTTGAATTATTGCGCTTGAGGATCAGAGAAACAGGTCGGTGTTGATAACAGCTCCTGTTATTTGGTGAATTCCTTTCAGATCCGAGTTTGGTTGACGTTGCAGTGTTTTGGTTTATATTGTATGGTTATTGTAAAAATACTCTGCAGATTTTAGTTTTTAGATGTGAGCCTTAAGTGCAATTTATCCACATGTGGCAGGCCCAGTAATGCAGGAAACGGTAAATAAATAAGAAAACATCAAAACAAATCAACAAATAACACATCTATACCACGTTTACTACGTATATTTATAAGTTCATACTGTGTTCTACTACGTCAGCTATTATCAAAACAATAAAACATCATTCCAGCATAGATCGAATAAACTTAAAAGTATGTTTATCGACTCATCGAGCCGTTAAAAATAAAATAAAATAAAATAAAATAATAAAATAAAAACTATAACTGCCTTTGCCCCGGTTAAAAAAAAAAAAGTCTCAGGGTTGTATAATTAATAACTCTGTATCTGACGTTAAGAAAGCAAAAATCACCAAGGTTAAAAATAATGTAATTGTGTTTAGATTAATTATTTTGATTGATAATGAATTAAAATAAATTTGACCCCCAGACAACTATCTAGACCTGTCTGCCATTAAACTGAACATGGGCCTTACTCTCTCCTTACAAATTTCATTATTTAAATAACGTTACATGCTTATAATATGTCAAACCTTTTCAAAGAACAAACAACATATTGATACGGTTTGGATAGCTGTGGTAACTATGACATTAAAATATTAGTGTAAAAATATAAACGGCGACTCTTGTACAGACTAAAGGAAGGCTAACCGATTGTAACATTTTCCCATGTGTAGCTTTTTACAAACATGTTTAATGACAGCTTCATGAGCAAAACGACACAGCAGTTCAGTCAAACGTTTTGTTTAGATATTCGATAACAATGCGAGCTGAAGATATATCCGTTTTCAAGATAACTAAATGTCTCCAGAAACGTGAAGAGAAAAATAAAATGCTCATTTTCACAAGAAGCAGAAGAAAATGAGAATGGTCGTACCGTTTGTGTGCGACTCCCAGTTGAGCACGGATCACACCTCCACATCCTCCTTTCATTTCTATCTCTCTTTCTCAGTCTCTGCGGTTGTCTTTTCCCCAGTCTTTCTCGAAATGATCATAATCTCCACATGTGTTCATTTACATTCCGTCACAATAAAATACAGTGAAATCAGAAAAATCTCGAATAAGAACAACTCCAGAATATTGTACAAAAATGCCACTTGCACCAACACGATGCCCAGATGATATGGACTGACGACCACGTTTGACAAATACCTGTTAGATATCCACCATCCTCAAAATTGTCCAATTTAAAGCAATTTGTATTTCAAATGACATTCGCAATCTACCTCGGGGATCCTTCATCAACAGCGAAAATAATGACAGTATTACAGCCGATAATTATCATCATTCAGAACAAACTGAACAATTTACACTTGTTTATTGTCTTCGATTAATCTGAATTTCGGAGAAAGCCTACACATATGTAAAGTGTTATATGGTAAAAGGACAGCAAATTTCACTATAGCTTTAAATTCGATAAATACACATATTCCATATTCCCAAATGTGTACAATTGGATTTGTAATTCAATGACATTTATTATTATTATTATTATTAGTAGTAGTAGTAGTGAATATGATTTGTAACATTTTAGTATAATAGCAACAATACATTCATGAATTATATTTCCAGATCTAAAATGAAGACAACCTAATTGTCGTGGGAAATCAGCAAAATGGTTTAATAATAGAACTCTAAAAAGCAAGGATTCAAACTATTTAACGATATTGATAGTTAAGTTTAGAATCATGTTTCCTATGCTGAATTGCTTTTCTCTCCCGCACTAAGCTCCTGTTTTATTATAGAATTTCAAACAACAACAACAACAACAACAATAATAATAATAATAATAATAATAATAATAATAATAATAATAATAATAATAATAATCTACTATTCATTCAAAAAAAAAAAAAAAAAATATGGTAGAACCATTTTTAACAGTGGTTTTTAATTAAAGGACAACAGAAAAACGTTGGTCTCTATTAAATGAAATATTGACATCACATAACATCTTACTATCCATGTGGCCATTCCCATAATAATTATACAGTACAGTCCAACTGCCCACCGTGTCAGGATGATACCACAGCAGTTTTCTGTTTAGACGTAACTCAAATAAAGCAGCATGTGAGATGACGAGTTAGAGCACTTTCCAGAGAAGAGGATCATCAAGAATGAGAGTCAAACACCTGCTATGCTGCCCTGATTTAGTGCACCACACCAGTTCAGGCCCACTCAGTGTGTGTGTGTGTGTGTGTGTTTCAGATACAGACATGAGCTGACAAACTGCTTCAAATAGAGACAATTGAGTTTATGGCCTCATCCGTCCTTATGGCAGGGTCTGATTCTGAACTGTAAAGGGACTTCCGAATTTGCGTCCGGAGCAGTCCCTGATTAGTTTCTGTTTTTGGTGGCACAGGATTCTTTTTTAATTGTTTCAATATGAAGCCCTCCTACCAGCTCTCTGGTTAGTGTGACCCATGAGATGTCCTGTTGATAAAGTGCTCCTGAGAACCAAACCCCAAATCCGGACAGATGTCTAATTATTTAAAAAATTGTTAACAGATTGTGAGACAACATCACGATGGAACTGAGAATCAGTCACAATGAAATGGATGTAGAGTAATAAGATATTACTGTATTATGTACTGGGTATTAATTTACTGTCAGAAGAGCACAGTGCTTTTGTGTTAGTATCTGTTAATAACACTCATGTGCTTTATGTTCTGGTTTCCAGTGACCTAAAAAAAGGTCAAGTACATTTTTAGTCAGTTCAGATCGACATTGTTTACTATCAAAAGTGAACTCAATTTGCTTACATTAGCTTTCAAACTTGACAAAGTAAAACTAGCATTTGGTGTGCTTTGCAATAGAGAAGTTGCGACAAAAATAAGTTACAGTGTAATACATGAGCTCTAATTCAATCTACACTTCATGTGCTTGTCTCATGTGAAAGTGCATCCTACTGACAGACCCTACATTATGATGGAGGGGTATTTCAAATTAAAGAGACAGAGCACTTGTGAAATGGAATATGATGCCATTATCATATTAGTAAAACACACACACATATTCACACTGAAAATGACAGTGTAAAAAAAAGCCCTAGACTCCATTTAGTTTTCCTCCACCGCATATTTGGACTGAACAAATCAGGTTTAAGTGGAGCTGTTTAAAATGTTATTAAGACAGCATTAACATCGACATCTCAACCAAATATGTCCATGCTCTGTGTTTGAGGATGTATATTGGTCCAGTATTTACCCAGGGACTTACAATTACAGCTTATTTACAAAGCGACACACACCCGCTCATATGAATTCACCCCTGTGCTTTCCCAACAGCAGCAAAGACACACAGCGCCAGATTCGATCAGACGTAATGATCCAATTTCAGAGTATCTGATCAATCCTGATGATAAAACAGCTGTGGGTTTTCTGGGTTTCTCTTGGAGGGTTTTAAGCAGGCAGCACCTTCAATTTGCTGCTCCACTGAATTCCAATGGACAAAGAGACACTGTGAGAGTATTTGTTGAGACTGAGAGCAACATGTGTGTGTGTGAGAGAGGACACTCTGAGGTGTAACCACAGATTACTGTGTCAATCAGTATGGAACGGTTAAGTGTGATGTTAAAATAATGCAGTTGCTGGGTTTGTAACGTTTTGTTTCCATCAGAACGCCAAAGACTGAGAACAAGAAGTTTGTTGACAGAATTAAACACACTTTAACCATTCATGTTCTTTTTTTGTTCTCTGAATTGTGACTTAAAACATTTTGTAAATAATAAAAGCACAGCCCTTTTTATATTTTACAGCTCTTTGGATATAAATTCAGGTTATTTTTCTGTTTCACTTAATTTCATAAAAATGATTCATTTGTAATGCAAACTCTTCAGCATTTTGTGCTCTTAACCATCACTTGTTGTGTGTAAATCTCTAAAAAAAAGTCTTTGGAGATCAATTTAGAACAGAATCAGTTGAATTTTTTAATAGAACTGTTTTGTTTAGAACTTTAAATATTTCACCTCTCTATTTAAAACAATGTAGTTTATGTTTGCATTATGTATGTATGAGATCATGGATTCAAATCAATTATTTTCATTCCTTTCCTTACAGCTAATTTCCTGATTTTCCTGTCTCATCGCCTCTTGTTCTGCTTTGGGAGAACATACAAACAAAAATGTCTGCAGAGCTGGCCAGTGGTCCTTACCTGTAGAGAGAAGTGTCTGCAGGTCTCTGCTATTTTTCCTGTAATGTATTATTTTACTGACGGTATAATATTACATTATAATAACGCAGTATTATATTTATTAGAACGCATCAAATTATGCAAACCTCTGAATCATTTTGATGTCATGTTTGCTGAAATAAATAAATAAACTGCTGTGTTAAATCTACCCATCATTACGGTTTTCTGAGCAGGCTTCATTTAGCGAAAGATCACGGGGCCTTTAAAAGACCGTTCATTCCCTAAAATATGAAATCTAGCAGCAAATGACAGGTGTGCGTGTCACACGATTATCAAAACACTGCACGGCTGTGATTCAGCAGCGGTTTTGTGGGCGATTGGATGGGATCAGCTCGGAATCTTCCGCTACCTGCTAATCTACACCCATCACTCACCTGGGCCGCAGGTGAGGGTGAGCGGAGACCGCACGGCGCGCGCGGGAGAGACGAGCCAACAACCTCCATCATTACGACAGCAGCAGGGGTCAGAACAGTCTGCCCGGCATCCCCCCACCTGGCCCAAAATTGCCCTCCAAAAATGACCAATTACCTGAGTTAGGTGCTACTGGGAGAAATAGAAAAATCCGCCCCAATAGATGGTTACTTAATGCATCGACAAGGAGGAAAAGAAATGACCGTGGAATTGTCACTCGTGGTATTTTTTTTTTTTTTTTTTGTGCTTGTTGTGTCTCCAGGCTCGAGACAGGCAGTCATCAAATCTTCAAACTAAGCAGCAAATTAAAATCAATAAAAGTCATAGCCTGGCAAAACAGAACCATTTGGATCCGCCGAGGCCTGCTGCCTGCGGATGATTTCAAACAGCTGCATCTAGGCTGCGTGTGTAGCATTGCTTTATTTAGGCTGCTCGCTTTTGCATATTGAAACAAGGTTTGATTACACCGTCGCAAATGTACTTGCCATTGTCCAATTAATGGCCCCACAAAGACGGGAAACATGCAAATTCCGTAATTAAATAATGAGGCGCGGCGGAGGGGGCATGCAGCGGGCGGCTGGAGAGCCGCGTCCTCCATCCATCCATCCCCTTTTGGGGTTTTGTTCGGAGTTAAGTCCCAAACAAAGACGGGGGAGAGGTCAGTACTCCAGCACACCTGAACACGTTCCCCTCTCCCCTTGATCTCCTAAGGCAGCCCGCCATTAGTCTTAATAATGGAAAATTGTCATGTTGATACAAGTCTCTCTCTCTTTGTGAACAAGTTGTAGGTGGAAGCTCCATTTATTTCAAAGTTCTTTGTGCCGAAAGGCCAGGGACGGTGCTTTTGTGGTGGGGAAGAGGAAAAAGGTGCTGGATGCTCTTTCCATAGTCAAGATAATTATCCCCACTGTGACCTTAATGATCCACCCTTCTCCCCCAGCGACTTCTCCGCGCACTACAGCGCTCCTCGGCCCCTCGCCGCCCGCCTCCCCCCTCCGTGCCCTGTGTCAGGGAATATGAAAACCCCTATAATGAAACCATTTTGGCTGATGGAAAAAGGGCTCCTCGAGCTGCACTTGCCACAAAGACGGCTCAATTATGTGAGTAATTGTGATAATTTTCCATCCATTCATGGCTCTTTCTGAAAGGGAAGGAAAGAGAGGAGAAAACAGAGAGACACTGAAAGGGAAATTACACAGACAATGTCGAGTGTGAAAATTGTTACACAAAAATGACTGCAAGAAAAGTGTAAGTCTATAAATAAATATGTTAATGCAGGGAGGCCGTACACACGCGCGCGGCCCCACGTCACAAACAAAAGGAGCGCGCGCGTTCGCGCTCGGATAGATGACCGCTATAGGGGAATAATGCCGAGATGAAAGTACATGTGCAGCTGTCTGAAAATTAAAGCTCTTTCGACTTCCTATTGACAAAGCTGAGCCCCTAAAAAAGCTCCCCAGTGGTTAGAGATCATTTGGAGCCCTGTGACAGGAAAAAGGATAATTACCTCTCTGAGAGAGGCAGGCGGACTGACGCGCCCTTCAGACGCGCTGCTGAATGCAGGAGCTTGATAGAAGGCAGGGAGAATAATTTTGTGCTTTGCTTTTTCTTTTATTCCACGGAACATGTTTTGTTGGGTGGAAGACAAGGCGGCGAGCGGCGCTGAGTGCATTAAACCCTGGGTGTTCGCAAATATAAGGTTCCTCCGTCCATCATCTCGTTCCTAGAGAAGAACTCTGAAATGCATTAAAATGTCTCCGCCATTCTGCCGGCAGACAGCAGAGGCACCGAGATACTGCATTAGGCTTCTGTTTCCCAGCGGGAGACAGATTAAACATTTCCTCACAATGCTAAAGGATATTCAGGACTCTTCTCGAAGAAAGAGCTCAGCCTGTAATTTCTCTCCCTCGCTCTCGCTCTCCGCGAAGAAAATTCATTCTGCGTCATTTCACAAATGATACATGTAAATGCCGAGTAATTCATATTCATAACCTGAGACTCCATTTTAATAGTTCTGCGATGAAATGCGCTTTTTACGGGGGCAAATTGGAAAGGGAGACGGCGAAAGCAGTCAAATATTTACGCTTTTAAAGCGGAAATGTACACAAGCTGAGACTGAGATCTGTTGACCCCTTTACGTTTCAACAGATAAAGCTGCTAGGGACCGTCATATGTCACTAGCCCTCAAGATTTCCATCGCTGGATGGCACCTGGATGGCTTCCGCGCAAATCACACAATGGCATCCTCAGGTATCTCCTTACTTCTGCCTTTCCCTCCTTCTCTCCCTTCATCAGTAAACTGCTCCGACATGTAGGAGGCTTGACCCTCTGTGTGGGGGTCCACAGACATCTGGAGAAATCTAGGCCACTGGGATATGAACCATTCAGATTTCTGATTCCTTCTGTCCCTCTGTTGCACACATTTGTCCTCTTCTCTCACGGACATGCGTACATCCTCATCTGTCCCTCAGCGAAACACACTCCTACCATGATTACCTGGAGCAGTAATGGCTGACCAGTTGTCATGTCACCATGGTAATTGCCAGAATGGTTCCTAAGTACCAGAGTGTGCCATCATCTGAAACATTTAACATCTCCATCAGAAAGAAACAAACCGACAGATACCACTGTCCTTCAGTTGCTAACACCAACAATAACAAAAACATCAATTATCATAAGTAATAACTTCATTTGCATTACATCTGTCAGCTTAATAAAGACCTTAATAAGCATAACAAAAGAAGACACAAAAGCACAAAACACCTGCAAACACAACCTTAAATATATGAATAAATAAACAGCAATAATCAAACGGCTGATTCACTGGCATTTCTAAACGGTCGTGTTTTATGTGCGAAAGCACTCAAATAAAACACAGTAACCTGTATTTCTGTAGTTAATGTACTGTTAAAACATGCTGATTGTGTAGGTATTCAATCCCTGTGCAGCAGACAGTCTGTGTTTATACAGATTTACCACATTGCCTTACTATTCACTTGAGAATGATTAAAAAAATAACACTTTTAACTGGGGTCAAACAGCATTCGAGTTAGAAATCAGCTGAAATAAACAGACACACATTATGGAAATCATACAGTACATTAAAAGTACAAACAATGTATTTGACTGAACTGTGGATCTTACTGAACACAGTAGTCTGTGTTTTCATATTTGCCAAAAATGGAGGCCATAATGGTGGAGCATAAGGGAACTTCAGGGGGTTTCTGAGTTTATGAAAAGCTAATCGTAAAGTTAAAATGTAAAAATGAAACTAATTTCTCTTCAATAAACTCCTAATCACTGCGTATTAATTAGTTTGTAAGGCAGTAGTTAAGATTAGGTAGGATGAAGACTTCTAAAATATGATCATGCAGAGTAAGGCATTAATTTGTGACCCTAGACCACAAAACCAGTCAGAAGTGGCACGGGTATATTTGTAGCAATTGTCAACAATACATTGTATGGGTCAAAATGATTGATTTTTCTTTTATGCCAAAAATCATTAGGATATTAAGTAAAGATCATGTTCCATGAAGATATGTTGTACATTTCCTACCGTATATATATCAAAACTTAATTTTTAATCAGTAATATGCATTGCTAAGGTCTTCATTTGGACAACTTTAAAGGCAATTTTCTCAGTATTTAGATTTTTTTGCACTCTCAGATTTTCAAATAGTTGTATCTCAGCCACATATTGTGCCATCCTAACAAGCCATACATCAATGGAAAGCTTATTTATTCCAGATTTCAGATGAAGTATAAATCTCAATTAAATAAAAGACACTTATTACTGGTTTTGTGGTTCAGGGTCACATATGTGCTTTAAAATGTACTAATAAACAGCCAATATGCCAATATGCACACTAATAAGTACTAGTTGAAACTAGTTAATAGTGAATAGTGGTCAGATATTATTAGACTGGATGGGTGCTGTGGTATTGGGTCGTCATATATTACTATAATATATATTAAATTGTTTTTGTCAGGAAGGTTAAAAATGTGCTTTATGTGATATCAGCAAAACTGCTTGGTTTTATTCAAATCAAAACTATTATTATGTATTTACTGAAAAAAGCATCATGGTAGTGCTAATAACCATAGCAAGCCTATCTTATCAAACAAAAAGGAATGGTAATAGCATCTCATGAGATCTGATAGACAGCAAGTTTGGTGAATACAGTTAAAACAAGCGTGCAAAATGTAAATGTTGAAGAAAAAAATCAATAGGTGTGTTTTAGTTCATCTGTGTTTTGAAGATCACAGTGCTGTCAGTGTGCTGGTAAAACCCTCAGACCCGTGGAGCACAAGTGAAGGGTTCAAGATCCGTTGGTCTGGATGCATGTATGTGTGTGTGTGTGTCAGCTGCTGTTATAAATGTAGAGTCAGTGTGAGGGATGAGTCGAGCTGTCTGTGTAGAGTGATGCGGGCAGGGCGGCCTGGCTGCTGACTCCACTCTAATGACAGAGAGGGTAATGACAGAGCCCCAAACAGCAGGAAGAGGAAGATCAATCTACAGCCTGAGATAGAGAGATGGAAGAGAGGGGAGGGACGCAGCGCAAAAAAACAGGGGAGCGAGATTTCTATTACATTGGCTCTCTGTGTGTTAGCTTGCCCGTGAGCGCGTCTGCCTCCCCCGCCTCGCTGTGGCAGTCGGCCCACGCTGCACATTAAAAACACAGCGGATCAATAACTATTAACACTCCTCGGCAGAGTCACACCGCTCACATGTGCCTCTCTCCCTCCATTCCTGCTCCTTTCTCCATCTCTCTCTGTCCACGACACTGGCCCGGCTCGCTGGCTGATGGGAGCGCACCTGGGGTCAGTGGGAATTGAGAAACGTAGGGAAGGAAGGACAGAATAACGAGAGGGGTGAAATGAAACGAGACGGGAGTTACTAACCAGCTGCCTGAACAAACAGCACACATTCCTCATTCTCAGTCTGCTGTTTTTCCTGGCACTACCGGTCATGCAAAAAAATAACAAAACATGAACTAGGCCCATCAAAAGATATCAAAAGTCTGCCTACAGAGGGGCAAGGAGTCTGAAAGCACACCGAAAACCTGGGATTTTCCCAATACCAACTCTTTACTGAAAATATTATGCTGTTAATTTGTAAAGGGAGGGAAAAACATATATTAATTTATAAAAGTAGGTCAAAACACTTTCAATACTTGTTTAAGGACTAATATATATCTGGCACTGAAAAAAATGGTAATGTTAAATGCTCAAAAATATTGTTTAATGTCACTAAATCACATAAATACAAAATATTATATCAACTAGGCAAATTTTTATGAGTTAAATCAGGTAGAAATAGCATGTTACCAGTCATACTCACATTCGCCATAGATAACATCTTCCTCCCAAAGAGGAAAGCTGCAGCTACAGGGGCATACAAAAACAACAACAACAACATTGTGAGTAATTAAAAAGGAAGGAGTTTCTGAGAAAGAGAGCGAAAGATAAACAGACTGAAAAAAAAATAGTGGAAAACATAAAATTAGCTGCAATTTGGGTAAATTTCGGGTTAATTGTCCTTTGGGACGTGATTTGATCTACAGATCTAAACATTTAGCTGTATAAAAAGCCTCAGTCAGCAACAGGAAAACCAAAAACTACATTGTTACCAGCACAAGCAGCTCATGTTTTTCTAGTAGCAATAGTATCATATACTGAATTCTCACCTGATCAGGAATCAAACGATCACCCGGTGTGTGATCAGCAGGATGCCGAGAAAAAGACAGAGATTTTTAGATTTTCACTTAATGGTCAAAGATATAAGCTGCTTACATGAAGGCAGTGCCATGTGTGTCTTAATATATCACAAAGTTTGAAAAGGGTAATGCAGACCATTTAAGAAAATATATTTTCGTATAAGGTCCACTGCACCAGTGCAGTACTGCCATAGACACTGTAGAACATACCCCTGTAATTTTCAAATTATAAGTCTATTTTCAGAGTCTTAAACTATTAACTCATATCCTAAATATGTGGTTTCACCAAAACCATTCATCAGTGCCAATAGTTTTTTGTCTAAATACTAACCTTATTTGAACTGTCTCAGTAAGTACAGAATTCACAGTTACACTTTAGATAAGATAACACATATTCACTGTTAACTAACTGCTTATTGCATGCATATTACTAGCATATTGGCTGTTCAATACTACTTACAAAGCACAAAATGTCTTATTCTGCATGACCATATTCTAGATCCCTTAACCCTACCCCACACCTAGACAGACACTCTTAAAAATAAAGGTTCTTTATTGGCATCTATGTTTTGGTGAAGAACCTTGAGAATCCATGGAACCTTTTAAATGCAGAAAAGGTTCTTTACAGTCAAAAAAGATTCTTTAGATTTAAAAAAAAGTTTGTTTAAAATGGTTCTTTTAGGTACTGTTTGCTGAAAGGTTCTTTGGGGAAGCAAAAATGGTTCTTTTATGGCATCACAGCAAAAACACCCTTTTGGAACCTTTATTTTTAAAAGTGTAACTACTGCAAACACTTCCTAACCTACTATTAATAAGCAGTAACTTGGATTTTATTGAGTGAAAATAGTCATAGTCATTATTATATTTATATAATTTAATGGTTAATATTACTTATTTCTGTCATGAGAGCTGATGTACGAAATACTTCTGCTGCACATGTGTATACAGTACTGTGCAAAAGTCTTAGGCCACTAGTATTTTCACCAGCTAAAAAATGGTTTAAAGTAAGTTATTTCTATCTTTTGCTGTAGTGTGTCAGTAAAAAAATATCGGTTTACATTTCCAAACATTCTGTTTGCTATTAATTGTAATAATCCAGTGAGATTTTTGTTTGCACAAGGAGTCTGACAACAGCCAGTGCTCCATACTGAGATCTGATCTCACCATCATCCAGCCTGTCTGGAATGACATAAAGAAACAGAAAAACTGAGACAGACTAAATCCAGAAGAACTGTGGCAACATCTCCAAGATCTTTCAAGTAACCTACCTGCAAAGCTACCTGAAAAACTATGCACAAGTGAACAGGGCAAAAGCTGCTTTAAATGCAAAGGATGGTCACATCAAATGCTTATTTATTTTAGTTAATAGAAGTTCTTTGATAAAGAAAATCTATTTATGACATTGTTTTTGACAGCATCCTCATTTTATGTGCCTAACTGCCTAAAAATTTTAACAGTACTGTAGCTTTGTAGGTATAGGACTCTTAAAGCATCTTGGAGATGTTGCCACAGTTCTTCTGGATTTAGTCTGTCTCCATTTTTTCTGTTTCTTAAGACAGAAAGGATTGAATGATGGAGAGATCAGATCTCTGTTTGCACAAGGAGTCTGACAACAGCCTGTGCTCCATACAAAAATCTCAATGGATTATTATAATTAATGGCAAAATGAATGTTTAGAAATGTAAACTGATATTTCCTACTGACACACATACAGCAAAAGACTGACTTTAACTGACTTTAAACCATTTTTTAGCTGATGAAAATACTAGTGGCCTAAGACTTTTGCACAGTACTGTATAAAATAACCCCATAATATAACATACACGATATCACCCCGTAGCAGATCTACACAGGTGGAGCTGGGGATGGTGAGGGTTTTCTGAAGCATGCTGCAACTGCTACAGCAACCACTGGCCAAGTATCTGAATGTTCAGCAGCAAGCTCATTGACTGCTAATGCAAAAGAAACCAATCAGCTGTGCTGTGCAGACAGTGATGTGATTACTAGCAGATTAAGTTAAATGAGTTTTTTGGCTTTTAGTATGAATATGTTAGCCTTAAAGTTATCTATAAGCGTGTGTGTTTCAAAACAATGAGAAAATTTGTATTTACTAGATACAAGCATTCAAAATGTACAGTCTCTAACTTCTGCTAATATGGATCAAAGAGTTTGATGACATCACCCTATAATTCAGCTTCTCATCAAACGTGTTGTCCAATCAAATGCTCTTGAGAATCCGAAGCATCCCGCCCCCTAAACTATAAACAGACGCAGAAGCTGCGGTTAAAACTGGTCACTTGCACATAGAGTTAGTATTTACTGTACAGCGAATGGTACATAGTGCACAATATAGGGGATGGGAAACGATTCAGACAATATGCATTCCGTTGGAGCGAATGAAGTCTGGTTTCGCGATGTGTGTCACATGAGCCGGCGCAGACCATAAAACGTATTGGGCCCGTTGTATGGTATATTTTATAGCGATATAGATGAGATTGTGCCTGTCAACAGCTGGCCCAAACTGTGATATAAACTAAATAATATTGGCTATTTAAAAAAGGGGGCGGGACTGCTTGATATGTCCCACCCTGTCTTCCTGTTTCAGTTGAAATGATGTCAACACATACAATAACACTGTGTGTTTCCTTTATGGACCTCTCAGCCTACGCCTTCTAGAGTTTCATGACAGAGCTTTGCATATGATAAGCTAACAATGAACATATAACATTGTATTAACTAATGTTAATAAAGATTAATTAAAAACTATAACAAATGTATTGCTCATTATAAGTTAATGTTAGTTAATGCATTAGTAATGTTAACCAATGGGAAACAAACAAACAAAAACAACTTGGAAATGCTGAATATACATTATAGACTCATGAAGCAGGTAGACTCAGAGAAAGAGAAGGTGCCTCCATTCCAGGTGACTTAAGGAACTCCACAATTAGTGCACTGTGAATTACATGGATTTGGATATGCCTGTTAAGTAATGAGGCAACCAATTAACTGTGACCGCAGATTAATGAAGTCATACGCTCTCACAGGCCCCAATGGACAAATTTCAGAGCAACAGTTTGTGAAAGTGCATGACTGTGTCCAGCTGTCAAACTTCTCCAGAGTGACCCGACACAAAGAACCATGTGACTTTTAGCGCTTTGAACAACAATACCTTTAATCATCCCAGTAATATAAAACCACACTTTCCCATCTCAGACCAGTCGTTACACCGGTCCGTGTGTAATTTGTCCCTTTCATTAGTGAGACGGGGCATCAATGAATTTTTTCAGTCTTGTACAGTCTCTATACAAGACCTCCCTATCTCATGTCAACTGAGGTCTCCTAATGGCTCTGTATCTGTATATCGGCCAAACACAGACTTCAGTGTGTTCCCTCAATTGCGCTTTATCTGAGCCCAAACCCAGAGGATCATAACAGTTTTGCCTGCTTGAGCTCTGGGCTTTGACTGCTCTGAATGGGTGGGTAATGGGATGGAGGGGGGGTCCCAGCATGATACAGGACATGAGCTGAATACCTCAATACCTGTCAGGTGTACGGTGACATGGCAACATTGTTTGGGGAGGTTCAGATTGATTTCGGATAGCCTGGCCTGAGCAGAGGGGGCTGATGGGTATTGTGTGATTGCTGGATCACCGAATAAAGCCAGTGGTTTCATCTGTTGTCATGCCAACCTGGATGGAGGAGAAAAGAGGAAAATCAAATGAAAAGTGACACACAGAACTGAAAGATGGGGGAAGTCACCACAAATGACTGATGATTGCTGATAGCGTTGTGTATTCGCTGTTTGTGTTGTTTTAGAACCTGATTCGATAAAGGAATTATGCAAATCAGTTAATGCTGTAAACACAGCCCAAAAATGTGTTCTGAATGCAATTCACAAAGTTCAGTTCTTCATCTTGTAGCCTGGTTTTGAGCATGTCGTTATCGAGGATGCTGCAGACTAACACAATCTGCCATACTTTACTGTGACTGGCACTCGCCTACGCTGCACTTCTGGTTATATGCTCTTCTCCATCTCTGTCTTTCAAACGAATTCTGTAACTGCCATAGACAAACAGCTCTGACTTTAGTGAATTTGAATGTTTTGAGCCAAGTGTGGGATTAATCAAATGTTTGGATTTGGCTTGTATACTAAGGAAAAATACTTTTATTCACCAAGGATGTATTAAATTAATAAAAAGTGATAGCATAGATTTACATTGTTAGAAAAGATTTATATTTTGAATAAATGCTGTTCTTTTTAACTTGTTATTCATCAAAGAATCACAGGTTCCAAAAAAAAAAAAAAATATATATATATATATATATTTGGCAGCACAACTGTTTCCAACATTGATAATTCTAATAATAAATCAACATATTAGAATGATTTCTGAAGGATAATGTGACAGACTGGAATAACAGCTTATGAAAATTCAGCATTGCATCACAGGAATAAATGATATTTTAAAGTATATTAAAATAAAAACCACTATTTTAACATTTTGCAGGCAATATTTTTCTTTCTTTCTGTATTTTCTATCAAATAAATGCAGTCTTGATGAGCATAAGAAACTTATTTAAAAAAAAAAAAAAAAACATTACAAGTCTTACTGATCCCAATCTTTTGAGTGGCAGTGTGCATATAGTGATACATAGCAGTGTCTACTGCTTGAAATTTAAAATATTATATCAAATGTAAAATATAATATCACACAGCTATCAAATAGCAAATATCAGTTGCTTGATTTCTTATATCATTGTAAAATGTAAACTATATTGTAGCCCAGCTCTAATCTGGTAAATGCAACTAAGCTATGATAATTTTAAGATATTATAAACATTAACATTGATTTTCTCTAAAGCTATTAGGAGACAATGTGATTATCAAAGGCTCTGAACAAATAAATTGCCTTAACTAGGCGAGACGCAATAAGGAATTTAGGGTAGATTAAATTCATTTAATTAATAAATCAATTCCCAGAGAAGTCTTTAACTAATCTATAAAGAGACACAAATCTTGGCAGAGAAGTGTCACAATCACAACTGAAGCATGTGGAGAGTGAGGTCCATTAACCAGCCTCCATTATAGGCCGTGCCCGTGTGTGAGGTGCGCTACGTCCTCTCCCTCTCTCTAGATGTGAGAAGTGTGCTACTGATATTGAGATGCTAATGGCTTCAGTACAATTATCTCACCATTTGAGCAAATGGACTCAGCCATGCGTGCGTGTGATCGCCTGCGCCGCCGTCTCAGAAAATGTGCTCTCCTGAACGTATTGCAGTGAACGGCTTCCATGAATATGTAACTACATCAGATTCTGTCTTTGTCACAGAGGGTCATTATGGAGGCAAAAGCTCCTCATTGAGACTTTTATATTGGGGCAGCCAAAGAACAAGGCAAGCATCACTTTACAAAACACTGTGTGATACAGAGATGGATCCACCGTATCTGGTGTTAACCATTCACTTTATGAATTGTGGGTATGTGCTGTGTGCATGGAAGCAACAATCAAACATTTGGTTAAGGACAGCACTGTTGCTATTTTGGATTCCGGATTAAAATTACTCTTACCCTGTTGAAAAAACCAGCATATGCTGGTAGGCAGGTCAAGGACCAGCATAAACCAGCAATGGACCAGCATGAGCCAGCAATAGACCAGCATAAACCAGCAAAGGACCAGCTTAAACCAGCATCAAAACCTACCTAACCAGCATCCCGGCATCAAAACATACCTACCAGTATATGCTGTACTTTTCACCAGGGTACTAGGGGTAGGGATTTGAACAAAACCATATTAAATATGACGTGTTACTTGCCCAATGCCATTTGAGCTATAAACATGAACTATTACCACAAGTCATATACTTAAGAAAAGATAGCTTTAATTTAATGTGAGATTAACAAAAATTATCATACATGTTCATGTGTCATTAAATTGTACATACATATAGTAGTATATGCATAATTACAAGCAACTAACCCTAAACCAAATCCTAACTCTATAATAATATAATAATCGATAACAGTATACTTATTTGTGAAATTACTCTGCAACAATGACACCTTAAGGTGTAACCAACCCTTATTCAAAGAGATCAGACTATAATTGGGCAGACAATATTACAAGCAAATAATTTAGTAGATATAAAAATGAGGTTTTCTTTTCTACAAAGGAATTATGCAAATTATTTAGTGCTACAAACACAACCCAAAAATGTGTTCTGAATGCAACCTATAAAGTTCAGTTCTTCATCTTGCAGCCTGGTTTTGAGCACTGGGTTATAGAGGATGCTGCAGACTAATGCAATCTGCCTTACTTTACTGTGACTGGCACTCAAAAACACAGCACTTCTGGTTATATGCTCTTTCCCATCTCCATCTTTCAAACCAAATTCTGTAATATCACAATTGTAATATCCCCACAGACAAATAGCTCCCACTTCAGTTAAATTGGTGGTTAGAGCAAAACTATTGTTTGCGAAGGTGGTGCAGCTGTACTAGAAAGTTTAAAGCCAAGTGTAGGATTAATCAAACAGAGTTTCTGGCTTTTGTTTGTACACTAGGTGACTAAATATAATAAGTTTTATGTACAGTGTGTTATGTGTAAGTTTGATACTATAAGATAATAATTCCACTAGTGAATTGCTTAGGTGTTGGTGATATGATCAGAATTTTAAACCCGAGAAGAAGTTATCACATATCAAACAAAATCAATCAATCAATTCCCAGTAACTTCCTAGCTTTATTTTCTTTTCTTTAATGACATTTTTTGTACTTTAGCTTGATTTTAGGATGTCCCACAGATCATCTTGTGCTTCAATGGACATAAGAACATCTAACCATCTACAGGAGTTCAAAATATCACAATGTTTTGCCTATTTGATTAGTGATCTATAGAAAGAGGGCAGAATATGAAATCTTTCTTTGTTTTACATTAAACATTTTTTTTTTTTTTTTTTTTTTTTCAGAATCCTTTATTTATTTACAATTTTATACAAATAAATGCTTACTTTTCAACATGGTCCCAGATTGTTTTGGACACTGTGTGTATTCATTTTATGTAAAGTCAACAATCCTGATGTTGAAAAAATTTAGGTTTATGTTATTTGACAACTACCTTTGATAGATTAGCTCAAACTAAATGTATAAGTAGCATGTTATTATGTATAAAGAGAGACAAATAAAAAGTGAGACAGTAAGGTGTATGTGTGTGTACCTACTTAGTTTGACAAGTTTGTACCCAAAAGTGAGCAAAACCTGACAAAATCTCCAAAAACCTCCCTTTGGGAACATCCTCATTTGTGAGGGTTAGTGTTAGGGGTAGATTTAGTTTAGAAAATGTATAACTATCTGTATATATACATATAAACACAATAGAAGTCTATGTAATGTCCCCATTTAGATAGCTAAGTAAATGTGTGTGTGTGTGTGTGTGTGTGTGTGTGTGTGTGTGTGTGTGTGCTTGTTTTTGCTACAAAGGATAGTAAAACCTGAAATTTTTGACATTGTGGCGACCGGCCTGATTAAAAATAGTGAATGATGTTTATCTGAAAATGTAACGAAGCAAACAGGTTTTCTGTAAGGGGCAGGTTTAGGGTTAGGGTTGGGTGAGGGGATAAACGGTATCGTTTGGTCAGGATAAAAACTATAGAAGTCTACGGAAAGTCCCCACAATTCACAAAAACAAATAATGTGTAATGTGTGTACCTGGTATTCATCACATTATGGGGACCAAATGTCCCCACAAGGATAGTAATACCAGTAAATTTTGACCTTGTGGGGACATTTGTGAGGTCCCCATGAGGAAACAGGCTTATAAATCATGCAAAATGAGTTTTTTTTTATTTTTTTGAGGAAGTAAAAGTGTGCACCGTCTCCTGTGAGGGCTAGGTTTAGGTGTAGGGTAGGTGTAGGGCGATAGAAAATACGGTTTGCACAGTATAAAAACCATTACGCATATGGACCAAATATCCCCACAAGGATAGTAAAAGGCTGGTCCCCACAATGTAAAAAAAATGATTAAAAATAGTAAATGATGTTTATCTGAAAATGTAATGATGCAAACATGTTTTCTGTAAGGGGTAGGTTTAGGGTTAGGGTTGGGTTAGGGGATAGACAATATCGTTTAGTCAGTATAAAAACTATAGAAGTCTATGGAAAGTCCCCACAATTCACAAAAACAAACGTGTGTGTGCCTACTTAACCATATTTTGGGGACAAATTTGTACTCAAAAGTAAACAAAATCTCTAAAAACCTCCCTTTGGGGACATCTTAATTTGTAAAACTGGTATAAAAATAAACTAAACAAAGGTCTTTTTTGCAATTGTAAAATTTCAAAAATTGCAGAAAGTTTCCTGTGAGGGGTAGGGTTAGGATAAGGGATAGGTTTAGGTTAGAAAATGTATTACTATTTGTATATAAAAACAATCAAAGGCTATGTAATGTCCCCATTTAGATAGCTAAGTAAACATGTGTGTGTGTGTGTGTGTGTGTCTGCGGCAGGGGATTCCCAGGTTTTTGGACTCTGAAATCTCACTGCAGTCTCTATCCTCAGCATGTGTGTCTGTGTGTGTGTGTGTCAGCACTGACACAATGGTTGTCGTCACATAGTCTGGGCTAGTAATGTGCTGAGAGAGAAGGGAAAAAAAGAGATTGTACATGAAGATGAGAGCAGGTTGACTCTTACAATACTCTCATTTAGAGCGCTGAGCCTTCCAGGCTCACAGGCCGTCAGCCCCTCTGTCTCCAAGCTTCAGCCCCAGGACCGGATCTCCACCCTGGGGACAGACAGACCACTGACGCCCCCTCTCCACACATGAATCACACACTGACGCTGAAGCTTTCAGTCCTCCAAAGACACGCTCAGGGCAAACAGAGTTAGATAAGAGCTGGCCTAAAATAAAGACCACCAAATACAGCATTTGGTGGTATGGCTGGTGCTTAAGTTTTCATTGCATATCAAAATTAAGACAAAAGTTTGATAAATGACTTTTCAGGCATTTTGTCTTTATTTTGACATATATAGTGAGGAGCACAGGGAGTCTCATTTTCAGTAGGACACCTACACAATTTCCCAGACTCTTTCTACCAGTTCCGGAAGGAAAGTTTGGTTAACAATGTGACTGGCTTTGCCCAGGTTTTAACACTTAAAGGTTTGTTCAGCTAAGTTAGGATTGTTACTAAGTAAACTACATATTTAACAAATAATACATAATTTAAATTATTTTGTAATAATTTGGATGAATTGGTTTTGAAGTTATATAATATGTATTTATTTAATTTTTTTTTTTTTTTTTTTTTTATTTCTCTTGTAGACTGCTACAGTATTGGTTGAAAGAGTTCTTCAATCCCATGTTCTTACACTGTGCTGTCAACTATTTCAGACAAACTTGCCCCTAAATAACACTGTATTGGCTCAAATTGTGATCTTCAAATTTTCATTCCAGGTAGATGGTCTTTTCCTGTTTACGTTTGTAGTTCTTAGCCATAATAGGTTGCAAAGTGGACCAAACTGTGTTGATAGTCAAAGGTCTGGCTACACAAGACTAACTGGTCTTGAACGTGCATCACCTACATGTGCACCAGTAGTATGCAGGGTGACCACCTGTTATTGTTCTGTTGCAGGATGTGGATGTGATTTTTTGGGATACTGAAGGACATATGTAAATAAATTTACTTCTATTACACTGGAAAGCCTTTGTTAATTGTGATGATTTGATGATTTGATGATCTGTGACTGGCCCTCAATTTGCCCAGGTTTGAATGATCATGCAATTTACTCTACAGGACATATTCAGTCTATATTAAATATAATGAACTGAATAACAGGCTTGTAAGTAAAAATCACATTTTATACTAGAATACATTTCCTAAAGTACTGACTAGTTTATTTTTATTGTGGTATTGTAAGAAGGAGCTTTCAGGGAAGAAGAATAATTTAAATGTGAGACAGTGCTTACATCTTGCAGAACAAAGTTTCTCATTTCGGAACTGTTCCACAAAATAAAGGACAGGTGGTCACCCTAAGAGCATGGGTGCTAACTGCCGGGTCATGTCATGACTTAAAGGTGCACTAAGCAATTTTTAAAAAATGCTTTTGACCAGAGTGTTGGACCAAGTCCCAAAACACACTTGTAGCCAATTAGCAAGTGTGAAGACAGCACTCAATTTGAGTGCACAGGACAGATATTAGCAGTTTGACTATAGATAAAGAGAAATATAAGATAAAAAATATTGGAGGGACAAAACATTAAAAAGATGGGTTACGATCAGGCAAGAGGTAGGACCTGCGTAAATATCGAAGCAGCTTTCCAGGACTCAAGGATTGGGAAGGCCTGTTTGTTAGGATAGGACAACTCTTGGCTGAGATACAGGTATTCGAAAATCTGAAATCTGAGGCTGCAAACAAATCAAAATACTGAGAAAATCACCTTTAAAGTTGTCCAAATGAAGTTCTTAGCAATGCATATTAATAATCAAAAATTAACTTTTGATATATTTACGGTAGGAAAATTAATAAATATCTTCTTGGAACATAATCTTTACTTAATATCCTTATGATGTTTGGCAGAAACTAAAAATTAATAATTTTGACCAAATCAAAGTATTTTGGCTTTTGCTACAAATATACCCGTGCTACTTTTGACTGAATTAAAAGAACACAAGCTTCAAATCTCTATATTGTCAGGTTGCAGTAAAGTGTGTTGGTGAAAGTGACTTTTAAAAGTAATATATTACAATATTGAGTTACTCCCTAAAAAAGTAACTAACTGCATTACTTAGTTACTTTTTATGGAAAGTAATCTGTTACATTACTTTTGCATTACTTTTTCTTATCGATAGGGTTGCGTGTATGTTTTTAATAAAAAAGTTCTATTTTTGGCATTTATAAAAGTCCTTCCACACCAAAAGTGAAATTAATAAGCCTTAAACTGAAGGAAATGTGAATTCAGTCATCAACATATTTAATTATTGCAGGTTTGAATCATATTTTGAGTTTGTATTTCACTATTTTTATTCATTTTGAGGAATCTTGAATCTGTTTATGTGCAAGTGAGATGAGTAATTGCATGTTGGTATTTAGAACTACAGTAAGCATCATGTTTACACAGTGCATACTCTGGATTTCTAGGATAGATGCCAATCAGTACATAGGAAAACAAAGTTACTGCTGTTATTTATTTGACAAAGTAACTCAGATATTTGACTGTAAATTAAAAAGTAATGCATTTACCAGTTACCTGAAAAAAGTAATCTGATTACATAACTCAATGTACTTGTAATGCGTCACCCCCAACACTGCTCAATAACTAGTGTGACAATTTTGACTACTGCTTTTATAGTGGTTTTGTCAATTTCAGAGTTCAGAGCCCATAATTAAAAAAGGGGCTCTGGATACTCTACAATAATGCATCTTTAGAAAAAATATACAAGTTTAAAATGATATAAGGGTAAGTAAATGATGACCCAGCTTGTTATTTTTGGGTGAAGATGTAGCAAACTTTCAAATCCTCACTGTACTTAAAAATCAGACTTCTGCACTCTGTCACGAGTGATTCATTAGACTTGAGACTGAATAGTGCATTTCTGGACGCTGAGATGGCAGTGTGGTCAGTGTAATCAGGCCACCTCATGTGAAGATGCTCACTCATGATGAGGCGTTACATGTGTTTCACTGAAAATGCTGCCTGTTTAAAATCATATACACACAAACACTGCAGCAGGACCGGCTGGTGACCTGTTTCACCGCTCCGGTAATCAGCAGGAGTCTATGGGTACAGATTCTCTGGTGTGTATGTAAGAGTGTGAACAGGGGGCCCCGTGATCTTATGGGCCAATCAGGCCCGGAGCAGAGAGCCCAGAGGGTCCCGTGGAGCTCTGCAGAGCGGCGCTGTGGGGTTCAACACTGTCCTTCTCCTCATCATCTTCATCACCCACCAATCAGAGAACAGCACTAGAGCCACTCTCAACACACTGCGCCCAGCGGGAAGACACACACACACACACACACACAAACGCACTTCTACACAGACATCTTCTGGCAGAGAACAGCATGAGTCCGAAAACACACTCACATGCATTTCAAAAGCCATCAGTGGGCCACTGAATATACAATCACTCACGCACACAGGCATATTCTTCCACAAGCCTCAGCAGGGTCTCCAATAGAGAGCCCTCTTTCTTTCTCAGACACACTCACAAATTCACACTGCAGAGAGAAGCCTTCATTCACAGTAAGATACCTCAGCACACACACACACACACACTTTCTCTCACACAATCTCTTTTTTAATTTCTCTTTTACAGACAAATCCAGCAGTTATCATGGATCTCCTATACTCACACCCAAACACACACACGCACACACACACACACAGACAACCCTGTACAGTTATCTTTGTGAGGACATTCATTGACACAATGCAATCTCTAGCTCCTTACCCTAAAGTGCCTCACCCAAACCATTATCCCATAGGTATACTACCCTGCCCCTGGGGACCCACTGTCCGGCAGAGCTTAGCTCCAACCCTAATCAAACACACCTGAACCAGCTAATCAAGGTCTTTAAGATAACTTAACAAGTTAAGGCCAGGTGTGCTGAAACAGGTTGGAAATAAACTTTGCAAGACAGTGGGTCCCCAGGAACAGGGTTGAAAACCTATGCCTTACCCTAAACCTAACCTTTACTTAATTATAACCTGATCCCTAAAACCAAGCCTTGACCTTCAAACAGGCCTTTAAAAGAGTCTCAAAAAGTGAGGATCAGCCAAAATGTCCTCACTTTACTCTCTTTGTTCTCACTCCAGTGGCCTAAAACTCAAACCGGTCCTCACAAAAATAGCTGGACACACACACACACACAATTACTTCTGACACTTGCTCTAGAGGTCCAGAGAGAAGATAAAAACGCAAATGATATTTCTATAATATCTCAATTGTTTCTGCTAGACAAAACTGCAGTGATAGAATTTGATGGCATTTGGCCATCAAAACTCACTGCACCATGTTGGAGGCCTAAAAACTTTCCCAGTAAAATATCATTGAGACCGAGGCAGTAGCGTGTTTAGACACCATGCAAACCATGCAATTGTGTGGGGCCCCGCTGTCCAGGAGGGCCCCTGTGGAACGCGATTTACTTCAAGGGAACCGATTGCTTAGGGCCCCAAAAACTCAAAACACATCCCTGGACCTGGTGGTAAATCTTTTGAATTAAAAAAGTGACTAAACTGTTGACAGTAGCCATTGACTTCCATAGTATTTTTCCCAATTCTATGGAACTCAGTGGCTACCATCAACTGTTTGGTTACCATCATTCTTTAAAATATCTCTTTTTTGTGCTAAAAAAAAAAAAAAAAAAGAAAAATAATTAAAAATAACTTATGTAGGTTTGGAACAACATAGTGCAGTATATTATGACAGAAATTGCATTTTGGGTGAACTGTCCCTTTAAGTCCTTAAGTAGGTCAAAAATGTCTCTTAAGCTCAGCTAATTGTATTTGCTATTATTAACATACTGGCTCTTTTTTAGTACTTATAAAGCACATATTCTGCATGACCATATTCTACATCCCTAATCCTACCAAATACTTGAACTTAACAACTATCTTACTAACTATTCATAAGCAGAAAATTAAGAGTTTATTGAGGTAAAAGCCGTAGTTATTGGTTTGTAGCGAGAACTGGACCTTAAAATAAAGTGTGACCAGTAATCCATTGCAATATTGAGTTATTCCCTAAAAAAGTTAGTAATTGCATTACTTTAGTTACTTTTTATGGAAAGTAATGTACAATGTTTATAATGCAGGGTTTGCATGTAGGTTTTTAATATATATGTATATATATATATATATATATATATATACACACACACCAAAATTCACTGACACCATGTTGGAGGCCTGGAAATTTTCTCAGTAAAATATCATAAAAATCCAGGCAGTAGCGTGTTTAGGCACCATGTAAACCACGTAATTGCATAGGGCCCCGCTGTCCAGGGGGCCCCGCAGAACACGATTTCTTCAAGGGAACCGCTTGCTTAGGGCCCTCAAAACTGAAAACACATCCATGGACCTGGGGCTAAATCTTTTGAATTAAAAAAAGTGACTAAGTGTTAACGGTAGCCATTTACTTCCATAGTATTTTTCCCCATACTATGGAAGTCAGTGGGTACCATCAACTGTATCTTGTTTTGTAGTGAAAAGAAGAAAGAAACTCATTGGAACGACATTAGGGTAAAATTTACAAAATTTACAAAAGGAGTAAATTATATCAGAAGTTAGATTTTGGGTGAACTGTCCCTTTAAGTCCTACATAAATAGGTCAAACATTTCTTTTAAGCTCAGCTAATTGTATTTGATATAAATTTAAACTATAATACAGTTTCATTTAATTGCAATTAACATGTAATTAAATGTCCAAAATTACATTAAATTCAGTTCACACTTTTAGTATATTATTAAAGTATATTATTTTAAAGTATCTTATTTCCATTTTCAGTATTCTTTTTACCAGTACGCTAAAGCGTACCTCTTTTCACAAGGGTTGGAGGCCCTTCCATTGTATGGACAAAAACGTTTAAAAAAAAGTCTTTTGAGAATGAGAATCTTTACGATCTTTTATATCTAAAGATAAATTTTCATTTTTGGGTGATGATATTTTGTCACAATTTGTCCAGCTAAACAGATTTGACCATTAACTTAGACGCTGTTTCAAGCACTGCTCAAATTTTCTGTAGAATAAGTTAAAATATACTGTCATACTATTTTTATTTCTCCTATTGAACTTTAGAGATATATCTAAGACATAGTCACAACCTAAATTAAACATAACTGGGAACTTTAATAAAGGGATACACTCACCCTCAGGTCATTCCAAATCTGTTTGACTTTCTTTCTTCTTCGAAACACAAAATATATAATTTTTTTTTAGAATTTAAGAATGTTGGCAAGCAGATTTACTTCTTTTTTATTGAACAAATAAATAAAAATCAAGTTCCACAGAAGAACAAATTCGGATGACAGAATTTTTATTTTTGGCTGAACTATCCCTTTAGGTCTCCAGTGCTATGAAAGAACAACCTAAGAGTAATAAAGCTGTCCGGAATAAGAGGTAAGGTGCCCTGAGGTCAAGAGGTCATTAGGGGTCAATCTAAGTCTAATACTGTAAATCTCCCCTGTGCATCTTCACTGATTAGCAGAACATAAAAAGTGTGTGTATGCAGACCCACTGATGAGGGCACGTGTATATCTAGATCTGATGTGCTTGTGTATGTGTGTGTGCAGTCCTCCAGACAGTGCTGAGTGTGTCTTTTAAAACCTCTGTGATTACCAGCACCTGTGCGGCCCACCATTTCAACCAATCAGGTCACTCCATTGTGGCTGCACACGCAACCAGCTCATCAATATCTAGAAAGACGTGATGAACCTCTTCCGTCCAGGTGGAGGAAAGACTGAATCCTTGATTGTGCAGCTGTTACTACACTGCTGACAAGGGCCATGACCCACATTTATCTAGCCAGTCTCCCTCATTCAGTAGACCATTGTCTAGGAAGAAAAAGACCAAACCAGTCTCATTTGCAAGTTAGCTGTGCTAGAATCACATCAGTAAGAAAAGTTACACCCATTTACAAAGAAGTCTTCCGTTAACCCCCAAAATTCTGTTATAGTTAACACACTCTAAGATCTCATTTAATATTGTGTTCATCAAAAAAAAAAAAAAAAAAAAAAAAACACATCAAGATGCATTGCACTAGGTTTGACATCAGATGTTATTGGTTCTTGCATGCATTAACTTTAGAATGTATTAATGACTTGATACAATTTTTATTGTTATTGATATATTTTGTTTAAAGTGTCATCAATGTAAAATACTTCATCAAGTATTATTTTCAATTTTGACTATTTAGTTCAACAACTTATTAGCCAATGACAGACAATGCTACAGGTTTTGATGAGAGCGAGTGTGTCTGACATGTACATCTAATTCAGGAAAATATTAAATAATAACCCCATTAATTACCATAAGTATTCAATTTAAAATGATAACATTAGTAACAACATGCCACTTCTGTGCCAATTCAAAAAAAAACTTTAAGAGTGAACATAATTCAATATCATAGATGAGTATTTTACAGGAACACAAACTTAGATTATTTATAATTAACCTAAATGAAGTTTTGAATGACTAAATCTCACAAATGTTAATACTGAGATGAAATAACAAAATTAAGAAGAGCGTAGCATTCATCAAAAGTGCTGAGATGAGACTTTGTGTTGTCTATGGTCAAAAGAAAAAAAAAAACTGGTCATCTTACCCTATATATATCCAGTTAGAAATCAAAATCAGGAATGTTTTTTCTTTTTTATTTTCTAGTTCAGAGCATTTGACTCATGGTTTTTCCTGTAACACAGGATGCAGTAATTGCGTTACTCATATAGACACGACTTGAAAGATGTTGTTGAGAGCTGATGGTGTTTAGCCTTCTACCTCACTTAACGTGGAGAACTAAGCAAGCTTTCATCTCGAAATAAGCTTCAGAAAGGATGGACATTGTTAAAATAAATCTTTCTCCTCATACACAAAGGACTGGATTGAAATCGTGATTCCTCTCGGTGTGGAGTCAGTTGAGAGGTTAGTAAGTGGTCTGCAAGAGTCAACGCAGGGAGAACGGAGAGAAAACCGCATGTTGCTCTCTCTTGCTTTTTTCTTTTGTGTGTGTTTTTTTCTGTTTTTGCCATGACTCCAGAACAAACATCATCTTCACAGACCATTTCATAGAGCTACACCATCAGATGGGGCGGGGTGGATGGCCTATCTGCAGAACGCTTACACAATCACGGTCGCCTTGCCATCAACCACACCTACACACAGCTCTGATTATAGGCACAAAAAAATAGTGTTTTCCTCTAATATGAAAGGACAGTTAGATATTAAGTCATTTCTTTTGGATGTTTATGATGTTATGGACGCTTACTATTGTGTAAAAATTGCAACACCACAGTTGGAAAGAAAGATATTATGTAAAAACATAATGTTTTTACACACACACAGATATTTCTATCATCATGGGGACATTCCATAGATGTAATGGTTTTCATACTGTACAAACTGTATTTTCTACCCACTAAACCTACCCCTCACACATTCTGCTGTTTTAGATTTTCAAAACACTTCATTCTATATGATTTCTAAGCTTGTTTCCTCGTGCACTCTTAAAAATAAAGGTTCTTTATTGGCATTGATGGTTCCATGGAGAACCTTGAACATCCATGGAACCTTTCAAAAGCAGAAAGGTTCTTTAGTTTTTTAAAATGTTCTTTAAAGAATTGTTCACTGAGAGGATCTTTGGGGAACCAAAAATGCTTCTCCTATGGCATCACTGCAAAAAAACACCCCTTTGGAGGTTTATTTTTAAGAGTGTGGGGACCAAAAATTGTCCCCACAAGCTCAAAGTTTACTGTTACTATACTTCTAGGGACATTTTGGTCCCTATAACATTAGAAATACCAGGACACACAACAATTTGGAAGTTGGCACATCCCCATTTAGTGGTTCTGCAGTGTGGTGGTTAAGGCCCTGATTCTTTGGACCTGAAAATGGAGATTTTTTTTTTTTTTTTAAACGTCAGCAGTAACTTTTTCAAATGACATGTGACTGTTTCCTGGGAATGGGCCACTTAAATACCCAACCATTTTGGTCTAGAATGCCTGTCAAACTCAAAATATGGCAACAGAGATCTAAGGAAAGATTTTTCTGAATTCGATATATCCAAACATTCTCAAAATAACCACATTTCAGAACAGCTGAAACATTAACATTCGAATTCTGCACACGCAGATGCAAAAAGAACTGGCCCGGGTCTGATCATGTTAAATAATCTAGACAAGTGGATTGAGACGGGCATCACGGCACTAAAAGTAGCTAAGCTGAGAAGTCAGGCGTTTAGAAAGTCCTAAGGTTTCAGCTTCCAGTGGCATCAGACAATATTAGAAAAACCTCTATTGACTCTGTGCGATGCCATGTGCAATGCATTATTTGAGCTTATCTTTTTAGACGTCTATATGATGCGAAGATCAAGTTGTCAGGACAGCCATTTTCCATCTTGTAGACAGGTATTATGTCACTGACAAACTCGTCAAAGCCTCCACTGGACCAAACCAAGATGAAGAAGATGTTTGAGGTGTTTGAAGCCCACTCCGAACCTCCCACCCCCCAAAAACAGGGCTAGTTCAAGGGCTGACCCACCCGTCCGCCAAGCAAAATACTCCAAGACGCATGCAATTACAGACTCAGTCAAAGGGCATGCACAATTTGCAAGCCTATTTACACAGCGGTGAATGTACCTCCCACCCTGCCAGGAATAGAACAGATCAAGATCGGACGATACAGATGCTCCCAAATGAACACAGGCCCGGGTTCAGTGGAAGTCATAAGTCTTTAAACAACAAAATGGCTGAACAGAAGAGGAAAATTAGATTGAATAAGGTTGAAGAAATAGGAACATGCAAATGATTTGGTAATATACATCAGTTGGAGGACTCCACTTCATGTGATTTTCTGAAGATGTAGTCACAGTAGGAGCTCAGATGAGTTCAGCTACAGAGCCCCTGTGACTGTGCTTGAGTTGACAAACACACACGAGTCGCAGGTGTCGCTGTGCATGTTCCTCCAAATGAATCCATATGAGGGCATCTAAACAGCAAACAGGCCTCCCCTGCTGTAAAATATCCTTTCAACACCTGTCTGAGGCAGTTGTGTGGGTTTTAAATCAGGGCATTTTCTCATTTCTACGATTCATTGCATTTGTGGAGTTTCACAGCAAACACGTTTATAGGAATAGTTCACCTAAAAATGGAAATTTGCTAAAATCGCAAATAAGTTTGATTCTTCATCAGAACAGATTTGGAGAAATGCAGCATTGCATCACTTGCTCACCAATGGATCCCGTGCAGTGAATGGGTGCCGTCATAATGAGAGACCTAACAGCGGATAAAAACATCACAATAATCCACAAGTAATCTACAACACTCCAGTTCATCATTTAATGTCTTGTGAAGTGTAAAAACTGCATTTTTAAGCCATTTTAAATTTAAACATCGCTTCAGTCCTAAATATGAGTTCATAATTCATAATAATGCTTCCTTAAGGGGAGACACTTTTTTCAGGCATCTGTCAAATTTGAGATTTTGGACTTTTAGGTGGTTCATAAAGTGTTTTTTTAGACTAGTGGAAAGAAAACATCCAAAACACACTGTTAAGTGTTTCTTTTACAGCATTTATCTTTTCGTGTCCATAGATTTCAATTACAATACATATTTTTAAATCCTGTTTTCTTTAAAATTTTTACATTTTAAAAGTTTTTTTTTTTTTCTCCTATACTGAGCCATAAATCTCCCATAAATCTCACATTTTTCAGTAAAATTAACTAATCTTTATCACTTTGCTTACCCAGTTGATTGATTACATTGATAATTGCAAACATTTTTTGTATTACAAGTTTTCTAAAATGTTAGGTTTAAATATGCAAATGAGGCATTATTTAATTAAATATGTGCTAATTTGCATACATTTCTAGTACAAAAATCTAAACACTGGATAAAGTCAGTTTCAAAATTCTTGTTTATTTATTTATTTATTTATTGACATATTAGAGTCTAATGTTTTTACAGAGGGAATTTTGGGTATCTTATTTTTGTCATTCCATAATTCAGAAAATACAACAGACAGAAAACAATATATTTTCACAATTTTGGGTGCATTTAAAATGTTGTATATAATCAAGAAAATTATATATGAACAAATCCCTCTGTAAAAGGATTCAGGATATAGACAGGAATAAAAATGTAAAGTTTGGTGTTTGTAAGCGATACTGAAGCGGAGATTTATGGCCCAGTGTAGGAGAAAAAACTCATTTTGAGAAAACGGCCTTTAAAAATATGTATTGTAATTGAAATCTATTGACGCAAATAGATAAAGTGCTACAAAAGGATGTTTTCTTTCCAATAGTCTTCAAATCTCAAATTTGACAGGTGCATGAAAAAACTGTTTTTGCCTGCGGTGTCTCCAAAAAGTGCATCACCTGTTGTCCTCTCACATCAAAATCCACCTATATATTTATTCAGAACTGTTTGGGCTTGTAAACGGTACTTGATCTGTGCATATTTCTCTCCTGATTCAGACCAGATGACTTTTTCACTGGAGAAAGCAATATTATGGATAGAGGAAATTAAGAACATCTAAATGTTGGATTTGTTTGTTTTTCATTTCACAAGATGTTAACTGATGGACTGAAGTGGTGTGGATTACTTGTGGATTATTGTGATGTTTTTATCAGCTGTTTGGACTCTTATTCTGACGGCACCCATTCACTGCACAGGATCCATTGGTGAGCAAGTGATGTTCTGATGAAGAAACAAACTCATCTACATCTTGGATGGTTTGCACGGGTTAGTACATTTTCGGGAATTTTTTTATTTTTGCCTGAACTATTCCTTAAAAAATGATGATTCTTAGTTGCTGGTCAAAATAGCAACATGTGGTGAAATTCTTTGCGCTCAAAGCAGAACGAGATGCTTTAAGGATTAGAGCGTTTCCCGCCTTCAGCTGGAGCAGGTCTCTCCCTCGAGAGGGGTGCAGAAAGGAGAGACCACCAGACCAGCACAGCTGCACGCCAGCACTAAGATCTAGCGGCCCTCTGCGTTTCCTCCCCTCCTTGGGACGACAGGCTGCCCGGAGGGCACAGCGCACCAATAATAACAACATTCAGCGTACAGAGAGCAGGTCAGCCCTGCCTTGACCTGCCATCAGAGCGCTGAGGTCTGGACAGGAGCCAGAGCCCAAAGAGAGAGAGAGAGAAAGAAAGAAAAAGGAAATGTTACCACAGTCACAGCACGAACGCAAGACACTGGATCACAGGGGTTCATATCACTTCCTGTTCTGTGTTGCCCTTCCTGTTTTAAATAAACCGAACAAACAGCCTTAAGGGCCTTAACAACGACACCTTCTAAGATGAGAGGCCCTCATTACAGTCGATTTTAAGCAAGGTGCATCAGCCCTAATAAACTTGCAGCAAGAATGACTGTCTCATAAATACCAAAAGGTAATTATGAGACAATGCTTTTTGTTGCATTTTTATCGGATACTTTGAAAATATTTTTTCAAAAGGGTTTTCTCCAAACAATGTCTTTATACACAAATATCACATTTTTGTAGTGCTAAACTGATGGGATTGTTGCTAGGAGACCTTACCAAGGTAACATGGTTCCCACGGCAATAACCCTCCCAACACAACTTGAATTAGTGCTGGTGATGTCATTTTGGAGCTCTTTAGTGATGTTTCTCTGAAGACACTTCATCAGTCTGAAACTTCAGTTTGTATTATAGAGATAATGCAGGCCTACGATACGAAGCAGAGGGCTGTTCTATAAAACTGAAGGGCTTTATTTTGTAATAACAACCGGCTGGATGTACATTATCCCGCTTATTACGTGTCCACTTGCCACAAAACAAAATAATTAGACATGAAATACTGATTTGAGTTGAAATTTTTAACACAAAGCATGGTGACTTTAGTAAGTGGCAAGTTTAAACTAGATGGACATTAAGAGATATGGTACAGTAATGCCACTTATTAGACGGGATTTCACCACATGAATAATTATGGCAATAAAAGATATTGATTTATGATGAAACGGTTTCTTACAATCCATTACAGTGTAACTTACAAAACAATCATCGCAAAATGGGAGCAGCTGTGTTTGAATGAAACAAGAGAGAGTGAGTCCACGATAACAGGATGACATAATTAAATGATTATACATAGAATATTGATTTGAATTTTAATATTTTATCAGCCAGCCAAAAGCGAAGCTTCCATGAAAGAAAAATGTTCCCACCAAGCGAATAACGGCAACTGCAGTTTCCCGGATGAGCCTGTGTTATTAGCCTTTACTGGGTGTTATCAGGGAATAACATGCCTCGAAATGCGCTGACTGACCAATCAGAATCAAGCATTCTACACAGTCATGTAATAAGCAGCAATAAAAGTTTCAAATTGTAGTATTCTACATTAGTGTCACATTAACATGCATTATTTTGCGCGTTCAGTTTTGATGTATTTGAAAGAAGTCTCTAATGTGGTGAGCACATAAAGCTGCATTTATTTGATCAAAAATACAGTAAAGGGTAATAGTGTGAAATATTATTACAATTTAAAATAACTGTTTCTATTTGAATACATATTCAAATTAAATTTATTTTTGTGATGGTAAAGCTGAATTTTCAGCATCATTACCCCAGTCTTTAGTGTCACTGATCCTCAGAAGCCATTCTAACAGAGCTGGGTAGGTAACTTACAAATTTTAGTCCATTACGAATGGCAAATTACAAGACAAAATTGAACTTAGTAAAGTAATCCATTACATTACACATTTCAGGTAATTCGACTACTTTTTGATGACTTTTAGGTTACTTTTGACCTATCACTTTGATTTAAATAGGATAAAATTGTACCATATTCATATAGAAGTATAAATAGTAGGAACATATATTCCATTCATTGTTATTAACAACATTAAGTGTAGTAAATATCCATTACGTCAACTGCAGGTGGTTTGCGAGCTTAATAAAAAGAAAATAATTATTAAATTATAAAAATGTAAAATTGAAATAAATCATTTTAAACAATCAACAATCAAAATAAAACACTTCCTTAAAAAAAAATAATAATAATTTGATTTGATTACCTGCATGTCATGTGACCATTAACCGTGGCCAATAAACATCAGAGAACCGTGAACATACAATTATGTTATTTAATTATTGACTTATTACCTTAAAATCTCAGGGGTATATTACATCCAAATAAGAAATAATGCAAATTTGTGCATTTTAATGATTTTAAAAGACAAACGCCTTACAAATTTTCTGTGTAATTACAGGAACCTGACTAGTGACTGGTCTTTGTGTGAATGTTTACAAAACTGGAAGATTTTCTGAATATATATAAGCAGTAAGCTATTTTAGAAAGGAAACTTTAAAAGATGATGAAAAATTAAGGAGACTCAGTACAATATGAATGATTTATTGTTGCATGAATAATATGTAAGCATGTAATTAAGTAACTGTAGTTTGATTACAATTATTTCAAAATGTAATATAATCTAATTACAAGTACTCCATTTATGGAATTTGATTACATAATCCAGATTACGTTATAATTATTTCAATTACTATGCTAGTTAAAATTCTGATTTGTGATATTAATATCACCACTGAAAACCATTGAAAATATATTTATTGAAAATATATATTTTAATTTTTTTATTTTATGAATAAAAAGTTCCAAAGAACAGAATATATTTAAATAAATTAACATTAACATTATGTTTTTATTCATGTTTCATCACCTTAAGGCATCCATGTTGAATAAAATGTATTTATTTAAAATCATAGTGACTTTTAAATTGATTGTATAAAAATGTGAAAAATATGGAGCAAAAAAAAAAAAAAAAGAAAGAAAATAGAAAGTCAAATTGAGTGTATTGGATTGGGATACTTTTACACATTGTGCCCTGGTTGTATACTAGCATATTTGGGCTAGTAGGTAATCTGGATAATCTATGCATCAAAACATTTGCATCTATAAAATGAACTGTATTTTACTACAGCATACGATACTCTTAAAATCACTGTTGATGCTGCTTCAAATTCAGTCATCACACTGAAAATGGAAGTATTCAAGGCCATTCAGGTTTTTCATGCATACAAATGTGCATACTGTGGTAGTATGTGATTCTAGGCTTGTGTTGAGTAGAGTATGGATGTAGGATGTCGCTCTAAACAGCGGGAGCAGAATACTGAGGAACTAGACTGCTCTCTACAGCCAAACAGCGTTGAATGGATGGAGTCTTCCATGGCTCGTAAATAAAGTTGTGTGCATACTGTAGGATTTGTGGAGAACACAAAAGCCCAGCAGGGAGAGTGGCAGAGGTGTGTGGGAGAGAGCGTGTATGCCAGAGCGTACAGACCTGTAATTACAGTACAGTCCCTCAGAAAAACGTTGAACGGCTACGGGTTTGGAGAGGGAGGATGGAGGAAAAAGAGTGAAGTGGACAGAGAAATTTAAATGTAACTGTAAAACGTGTCTGACAAATGTCAATTAAAAAAAGACACTCCTGGCATGAAACTCCCACAGAACAGACACACACTCACACTCACACAGAGAACAGGTTCCCATGGCATTCATTTCACTTTTCTTTTCACAAACCATCAGAAACATCTTTCTGGAATAACCCTATTATAGCATGACAGTTTCTCACTCTCTGAAATAACTCCCTGATGGGCTGTAAAGCAAATACCGGAGAGGTGTTTGCAGTGGGAGTGTTTGCATTATGTAAACAGCGCTGGGCCTGTAAGGCAGGCCCTAAAGGTTGAGGTGCAGGAGTGTACTGCTAGTTTTTTCCTCTCACGGACACACACTCCTCTGGTTTCTCACACACTCTGCATCATGGGAATACTCAAGGCTAATTAGCTCTCTGCATCTGGGAAACTTCAGCTTGTCTCCTCGCGGCATTGGCAACATTCCTATTCCCTTAGTAAGATCACGCTGCCTAAAACCCCACGACTTCTCTGTGAATAACTGAAAAATACCCAATAATTAATACTTCAAATCCATTTATTACAAAATAATTCATTAAAAGTAATTTCTAAAAATGACCAAAAATAGTAAGTAAACCCCAGAAACTGCTACATGATATGATTACTGGTTTTCACAAATATCCTGCAGGTTGACAGTATAAAATATGCATTCTCTTGGCAATCCAAGGTAAGGAAAATCCAGAAAAAGAAAAAAAATGTAAACTGAAAACCAGTGTGGTTTTGTAATTGTTGTGTTGTATATACATCAACCAATCAAAAGTATGGACACACCTATTCTTTATTCTACAGTTTTCCACATTGTGAAATAATAGTCATTTAAACTAAACAACACTAACAGGATTATGGAAATTAGGCAGTGACCAAATAAAGTTTAACAAATCAGAACTATACTTGGATTGTTGTTTCTTCTTAGTCTAGATCACAGATCTGCACACTCACAGATCTGCACACCCATCATTTAGCTTTATGAGGTGCATCATGGGATGAAACAATACTGTGCATGTATTATGAACACTTGCTGACTGCTTTTCTATCACTATCTGCTCCACCTAGCCCATAAAACATTGATTAAATAGGTTAATTTATTAATAAAATAACATTTTAGTTTTTTTTTTTTTTTTTTTTTTTAAGAAATGCATGTATTCATTTATATTTATCTGCCAAATTTCGAACGTTTAAGCCACTTTTAGATTTTTTTTTTTTTTTTTTCAAATTGAGCCACGTGTGCTCAAAATTTAAAATGGTAAAATATATACATAATTAATTAACACAAGAATTTTAGAATTGTAGAATTTTATGAATGACAGATACAGTTTAAGTCAAAAGTTTACATACACCTTGTACCAAAATATGAGGGATCATACAAAATGCATGTTATTTTATAATTAGTACTGACCTAAACAAGGTAGTTCACATAAAAGACATTTACATATAGTTCACAAGAGAAAATAGATGAAGTTATAAAAATGACCCTGTTCAAAAGTTTACATGCACTTGATTCTTAATGCTGTGTTGTTACCTGAATGATCCACAGCTGTTATTTAGTTATTTATTTATTGATTGATTGATTGATTTATTTATTTAATTATTTATTTTAGTGATAGTTGTTCATGAGTTTCTTGTTTGTCCTGGACAGTTAAACTGCCCACTGTTCTTCAGAAAAATCCTTCAGGTCCCACAGCTTCTTTGTTTTTTCAGCATTTTTGTGTATTTGAACCATTTACAACAATGACTGTATGATTTTAAGACCCATCTTTTCACACTGAGGACAACTGAGAGACTCATATGCAACTATTTTTTGTTTATTTATTTATTTTTTTTTTAAAAAAACAAAAAAAAAAACAGCTGTGGATCATTTAGGTAACAACACATTAAGAATCAAGTGTATGTAAAATTTTGAACAGGGTCATTTTTATAAATTCAACTATTATTTTCTGTTGTGGTCTATGTGTAAACGTGTTAGGTGTTAAAAAATAACATGCATTTTGGATCATCCCTCTTATTTGGGTAAAATAAGTAACATTTTGCATTATTGGCATTGTATTATTTGTTGTATATTACTGTATAATTCAAATAAATACACTGAGTCTAATATAATATGATATTAACATAATATACAGAAGTCTTTTTATATGGGTTTACTAATGCACATGTATTCTTTCACAAATACAAGCTAACTGTTAAACAAATGTATACACAGCCTCTGAAACAAAAACACAAACACGCTCCCTGCTCAGAAATCAATCTGTAATCAGGGTCATGACCCACGGGCCCCTGAACGAGATGAGACAGATCTGTAATCTGTCTTCAGTCAGCATAACCTCCGCCACAGCAAGATTTCATACCACAGAATGACTAAAACCGAAACAGACATATTAAAGCCTGATCCTGGATTAGCTGCACTTATAGGGAGACGTTCACTCTTTTATGCATATCCTGTATGATTATTTAGGTGATGAGGTTAATCAGTAGGTATAAATCCAAAGCTGTTATCTGTGATTTTCTCTTACTACAAATGCAATGAGCAAAACTTTCAGACTGTCTTAAGAAAATGTGCTTGCATTTAGATGCAGTTTTGTGTTTGGTTGCCAGGGCAGTGCTATGTGGATGCTTACTGGCTTAAGTCAAAAGAGTCTCTATGATATTCTGCTCCCTATTTCAGTGTAAGTCTTATGTATCTTTGCCCATTCAACAGGCTACTAAAAAGTATTTAAACTCAACATTTTTGAATTAGGGAATTATGGAAAATGTATTTAGATTTTATTTTAGTTAGGTTTTTGGTGTTGGTTTTTTAACAGCAACTCGAAAATAGAGAAACTTGAACTATAAGCACTCAGTAAATACATGTTAGTTTTATTTTGTTTTATGCTACATTTTGCTATTTTATAATTTCTTCTTCTTCTTTTCATCATTTTTATTTTTGCAAACAGATGTAGTCATAGTTATTGTAAAAAAAAAAAAATACAATAAATAATGCCAGGTTCCAGGAACATACCTCATATACATTTGAGATCAAAGTTTACATACACCTTGCAGAATCTGCAAAATATTAATTATTTTACCAAAATAAGAGGGATCATACAAAATGCATGTTGTATTTTATTTAGTGCTGACCTGAATAAAATATTTCACATAAAAGATGTTTACATATAGTCCACAAGAGAAAATAACAGTTGAATTTATGAAAACAGCTGTGGTTCTGTGGTTTTTCAGCATTTTTGTGTGTTTGAACCCTTTCCAATAGTGACTGTATGATTTTGAGATCCATCTTTTCACACTGAGGACAACTGAGGGACTCATATGCAACTATTACAGAGGGTTGAAAGGAAAATTAAGAGCCGGGGTTGAAAACTTTTGAACAGAATGAAGATGTGTACGTTGTTCTTATTTGGCCTAAATATTATATTTTTGTTTCATTTAGTACTGCCCTTCAGAAGCTACAGAAGATACTTACATCCCAGCAGATAAAATAAGTTACATTTACCTTGATCTTCAAATTCCAAAAGTTTTCACCCCCATCGTATTTCCTTCTAAAGCATCAGCGAGCGTTTGAACCTTCTGTAATAGTTGCATATGAGTCCCTCAGTGTGAAAAAATGGATCTCAAAATCATACAGTCATTGTTGGAAAGGGTTCAAATACACAAAAAAATGTTGAAAAAACATTTTTCTGAAGAAAAGCAGGCAGTTTAACTGATCAGGACAAACAAGGGACTCATGAACAGCTAACACTAAACAAAAAAACTGTGGATCATTCAGGTAACAACACAGTATTAAGAATCAAGCATATATAAACTTTTGAACAGGGTCCTTTTTTCATAAATTCAACTATTATTTTCTCTTGTTGGCTATATGTAAATGTCTTTTATGTGAAATATCTTATTCAGATCAGTACTAAATAAAAAAATAACATGCATTTTGTATGATCCCTCTTATTTTGGTAAAATAATTAGTATTTTGCAGATTCTGCAAGGTGTATGTAAACATTTGACCTCAACTGTACCTAGTGTGACAAGATGTGCCCATACAGAAAGTGTCACAGCTAGCCTTTTAGTCTCCCCAACACAATAAACACTATTGCAACCACACCACTGCACTGTACTGCCAGTATCAATTAATGATACGATGATGAGTTAAATAAGGGCTCGTCAGTAAACACAGAACTGCATAAGCGTATATCAGACGTATGTTGTGAGTTTAAACTGAATTAGTGGAAGAGTCAGCCTCAGAACAGATCCATCACCTCACAACATCATAGACTTCCTGTCTGCCTGCCCTGATACTATCTCTCTCTCTGTCTCTCTCTCCATCTTCGTTTGACCATACCGCTTCTGTCCTGCCCCTCATCTCTCTCTCTTTCTGTGTATGTGTGTGTGTGTGTGTGTTTGGTCACACTCCTGATCTTAGCGCACTGACTCCAGCGCTCTTTTAATTGCACTATACGCCAGACGTCGCCCGCACCCGCCGCTCGTTAGATTCAGAGATTAATGTCTCCGCTCTGGACCGCAGCGAGGCCTGATTTATTCCTTTGCGCCAGTTACAAACAATCTCTCCAAGCAGCTCCAGTTTCCTTCAAATGTTTCTTTTCCTTTTCAGCAAGAAAGTCACTTGTTTAAAAATTATGCAAATGTAGGTTTGCTGCATGGTGAGCGAATCTCAGCTATGAATTTGTCGTAAAGCCGGCCTCGTGACTTAATTGGTGTTAAAGGGAAACTGGTTTTGTTTCAGCACATTGGCATTGTGCTGCTGTTTGAATTGTGCTCTGTGTAGCGAGACAGCCCCCTCCTGAGGAGCTCAAATAGAAATCTTTCTCTCCCACTTTCTGACTGTCTGAACTAAGGAAGTGTGACATGTTCACTTTCTGTGAAGGAGAAACAAAAGCCTTCAGTCGCCATGAGCGAAGGTCACTCAGCACGGCTCGTTCAGCCTAATGACATCTGCCCATTAGCATTTGTTCAAGTCAATTAAAAAAACAAAACGTTAAACAAGCCAACGAGAGAAAAAGCGATGTAACAAATGAGCTCATCAGACGAGGGCGACAAAAAAGTTTAAATGTTTTGCTACACCGCACTGGCAGGAAGGGGCTTCAGGGCTGCAGACCTGAGTCTTATCGAGCCACCATTCAGGATGGACTGTTTATAGTCTCAGCTCGGCCTACATACATCACGAGTGACAAAAAATAACAAGCACAGGACTGGAACTGTTCAATCAACGTCAATCATTATAACCAGATGCACAGTGAACAAGTGCTTTCTTACAGTATTACTGCTTTTAAGTAGGCCTACATACCACTTGTGAAAAGCAAATGAATCAAAATTTTGGCATTACAATTTTTAGTATTTTTATTTAGTTTTTTATATATATATTTTTAGAATTACTCTGGATCGTCTCCATGTGCCATGCTAAAAAACAAGTCTTTCGTTAAAAAAAAAAAAAACCTTTTAAAATTATATATATATATATATTTTTTTTTTTGTAAATGCATGTTGTGCGTCTTATTGTGAACAATGGGTTTAATGTTTTAAGAATATTCAGGTGATGTACTCCAGACTTCATTTTTGACTCCAGTGGCCACATCTCAAAATTCAATCATCATTCAAACAATATTTTTTCTTAAATATTCTGTTACACTTTGAAATACGTCACAATAAGGAACAAAAGATCTGTCACTACTTCGGTTTCATCACAACTTTAAAGAGTCTCTATTAAAATGACCTGTATATATAGGCCTACATATTTGTTTCCCCACACAGATGTATGTATAATAACTGCATGTTTACATTTTCTGCAGGAAATGTGAGTGGTGTTTGCCTGTGCAAATGTTGCATACATAAAGCTTGGGTGTTATTAGTGGTTGCTAAATGCTGAAATACAGTGCAGAACTGTATTCCGGCCTTAAGCAACATATTTTAAAACACTAGGCATCATACACTAAACAACTGAGGATCACACACTACCTTTTTGTAACTGACTTTGCCTTGACATTCAAGTAATTCCGAAAACAACAAACTCACACAGAAACATGTGCCTTGTTGCTAGGAGACACATGAGAAAATGAAAACAATGTGTGTTTGGAATCGGCTCAAAATATCATCTATGTCTGAAATCCTCTGACTGGATGGAATCATAGTCTGAAGCTCATCAAACAAGACGTTCAGTGAAATCTGTCAATTCTGAATGCTTAAAATCTGCAGAATGCCTCTGACTGTGCTAGAATGCAAACTGAGGCAACAATCTGGGTGAAAAACAACTTTGCTTTAAGCCTCCAAAGTTAGCAAAAAAGTATATGTGGTACGCAGGGAAAGAGACCAGATGCCATTTTCTAAAAATGGATGTCAGTAGAGGAGAGAATTCACTATAATTCAACTGCTTTTGTAGGAAAACAGTGTATCATTTAATCAATTAACGGTCAATTACATAATCTTCGATGTTTGCCATCAAACAAGTGAAAGAATTGTTTTGAATTTACCTATTTTTAGAATTCACTCCCCCCAAAAATTGTATTTTTAAGAGAAGTCAAGGACAATTTTGCAACAGGTAGGATACAGTTTACAACAATTCTCATTCATATCTATGCAATCTGCAAACAATGACTGACTGTTGCACGACTCTTATTCTCTTATTGGGATTGGTTATCAAGACATCCAAGTTGACGATTACACTTTCTTCAATTGTAGAGCCACAGAGGTTAGTGTCTCCCAATAACAAGACCATCTCTGCTCAAGATGTTCTCAGTGTTTGCAATACCTGCAGACTGTAAGGTTTCTACAAGTGCTTAGCAAAAAGCATATTGTACATGAGTAACAGAATTAAAATATGCAGTCATTTCACCTGGTGGACAGCAAGAATAAAAATTACAATAAGGAGTAACAAGAAGTATTATTAGAAGAGATATGATGCAGATAATAATAAACACTTGTTTAAGGGGGAAAAAAAACCTGTAAGCATGTAATGACCACCAAATATTTCAGTCTTCTTGTAAGAATGGTCTTATTCGTTTCCAAATCTTATTGGAAATGGGTAGTTGATTCTTTATTATGAATCTCAGATCGTCCATGTGCAACATATTTCCGAGTTCCCTAGCCCACATCTCAAAAATGGGGACAGAATCTGCTTTCCACATCTGTAAAATAAGTTTGCAAGTATCAAACAGAATGAGATGGCCTGTGTTTGATATTCATTACAAAAAGCATCCTCTGCTCGAAAAAGTCCAACACAAGGCTCAGGTTCCAGAACGATAGAGTATGCATCAGAAAGAAATACAATTTTTTTACTACATGTAATTTTACCACATGACCATAATGAATGAAACCGGGTGCTTACTGACATTTTACACTTATTACAGTGTGGAGAATTTGTTGGACACATTTTTATTAAGTCTCAGTGTTTTTTTTTGCACGTTGTTATGCAGCTAGTTTGTTTGGGGAAGTTGCTTACACTTCCAAGTCAAAAAAAACCCACCATGAAGTTTCATTGATACTGCTCCCCTAGATATGGCTTTGGCCTCTCCTTCAACATAAGTGTATGGGATTTCTCATTTGTTTTAACATTCAGAAGGCAAAAATGCTTAGAAAGTAGATCACTTAGAAAGGTCCCACAAAGTTTGAAATATAAGAAGGTAAGTAGGATTAAGGTTTGGTTCACATATGAGCATAATCTAAAGAGATGTCAGTATGATTGAACTTTTTTTGCTACGATACTGTATGAGGTTATATGTCATCCAAAGGATGAAGTGGCTTAGAAATTCCAGCTATTATAAAAAAAAAAAAAACAGGTAGGTGGTGTTTAAATCTATGGTAAATCTCCAGCAGGAGAAACACCTGTCTGAGGTAGAGTGAGGTACATGTGTGTTTGTGTGTGTCTGCATAGCGTGACGCTTTGCCACAAGCCCCTAGAGATCCTTGCTCAGTTACACACACACACACACACATCAGAGCGCTCAGGTTTACAGCCCAACCTGCCCACCTGATCCCCCCCCACCGCAATCAGTCTTCTGTTGGCACACGCAATTAAAAGATGTCAAACCTGGTTTCTTTAACCGTGTTTGGGTTTGGCTTGTCAGCATGTCAAAGGGTATCTAAAGAAGGTCTCAATTAAGGCAGAATAAGAGAGGTCTGGAAAAGTGAGTTGGAGGAGAACTGCTGTCCCTCAGGCATGAGAGGACGCACAGGGAGACAATGGTCCAGGAACACGATAAGGACGGGGGGGGATACGGCGTGTCTGTCTCTCCCGCCCCCTGGGAATTCTGGGACTGAGACGCTGGGATTCCGAAGGAGAGGTATCAGGTTTGTAAGGCTGCTGCGGACGACTGGGATGAGTTCCAACCGCTCCGCGCTGTCTCAGTCCAGGGATACGGAGGCGCCACCAGGTAACGAGAGGCGCTGGGTTGACGTGCCAACAAGCGTAACCGGAGATCCAAAAACCCAGATTGAAACCTCCAGTCCATCATAATTACAGAGGGAAACACTGCTGTCACTGGAATATCCAACTCAACATATACAGTATCCAGAAGTCTACTGCACAAAACACCTTCCTTTAGGAAAATTCCCGATCTATATTCACACAGTTTGTATAAAGGAACAGGAAGTGTGTTTACAATACTACTCTTATAGCAGCCAAGTGTTCCACAAGGTTTACAAGCAGAAATTTTTCAGTGAAAAAGTTTATTTAAGCTGTTTAAATCATCATTTGTAAGCAGGACTGTCTGGATGGAATAATGATGATGGTTATGCATCACCACTGTAATTCCTAGAGGTGGAGGTCACTCCGTATAAACAGCACTGTAAGTCGCAACCTCTGTTTGTCTCTGTGTGACAACATAAAATGAAAGTAGGTTTACTTTCTTTACTAGTCTTTACATGACAAGGCTGGTAAACTATGTCACATCTAATGCTAACACATGTAAGGTTTAATACTTTTGAAACGGCATATTTTAACGTTCATCCGCACTGCAATCCGCTTTTATTGTAAGTGCATTATATGATTTTTGCTGATTTTCACAACAGTTTAAAATGATTTCCTTCGGCAATCGAAAAAACAGGCTAAAAGGGGTTAGTTCACAGCAACATTCACATTGTCATCAATTACTCACCCCTATGTACTTCTAAACCCATAAGATAAACCCATTAAATAAGATAAACCCATTATTTATCTATAAAATAAAAATGATATTTTTTGAATGAAATCTGACTTTTGTTTCTCCATTAAAAGTCAATACCACCAAAAATGTCACTTTTCAAAAAGTTCATAAAACATAAAACATGTAAAAGTAATATGTATGAATCAGCAGTTAAGAGACAGTATTATTTTGTCTGATAAACTAATTTAATTCACGCTTTTATTTACATATAAACATTTCTCTACACACAAAGAACAAATCAAATATGGTAATGGAAGCTCAAACATATTTGCTGGACATTAAAAAAAAAAAATTAAAAATTTTGTTCTCAGGTAAATATGGTTAAGATTCCACTGACCATATTTGATGTGCTCTATATTAATGTTGATATGCAATTAAAGAAGTAAAACAACCATATTTCTTCAGAAGACTTGGACTAAAACACTTGAGTCATATGGTTTACTTTTACAATGTCTTTATGAACTTTTTGAAGCATCAATATTCATATGCGTTTGAAGTAAATGATGACAGACCTCAATCTAAAGGCTGGATCTAAAATAAAGGCTTCAAATGGGGTTTTTCGCAGTAATGCCTTAGAAAAACCATTTTATGTTCCCCAAAGAACCTTTCAGTAAACAGTTCTTAAAAGAACCATTTTGTGTGAGTGAAGAATGTTTTAATAAACTGAAGAAACTTCTTCTATTATCAAGAACCTTTTGAGGAATGGAAAGGTTCAATGAATGTTAAAAAGGTTCCTCACTGAAACAAGTAGATGCCAATAAAGAACCTTTTTTTTTACAGCATGGATACCAACTATGAATGTTTACAATCCAACTTATGCAAGAATTTATAGCCATTTCAGTTTAGGGAAACAGGGATCACAAAAGCTACACCCTGCTAATCTCAAAAAAAGAGGTGCAGACAGTGAGATTCCTGTAATCTAACCTTTTCTACACCCAGCACTGAACTCAGATCACTGACTGACAGCCATTCTGATGGTGATGATGATGGATCCTCTAGAATAAAACACAAAAGGCTCTGTCTGCGTCGGCTCTGATGCCTGTGCTCGGCTCACAGGGGCTCAGCGGTTTGAGTGACTGCAGTCGGGGGAAACCCTGCAATACAAGCACATATTACAGTTTACACAGCTCTCTGAGTGATGCCGCCAAGAACACAGTTATTTCCCCAAAACACACATACATAGAGCGTCAGCTGCTTTAAGACATTTCACCTGTGGGCTTTATGGACTGTGTACTAATGTAAGAACTTTTAGTGGCGTATTTTAGAACATATACTTGAAATATGACAAGCAGGCTAGTGGAAATAAACGGCTGTGGGTTAAATACGAAGTATCAGGTACACTGGAGCAAGAAAGAAATTGCTACATCCAAGATATATTCCTGATGAAACTGCTCAAGTTAGCTTGGATCAGTTTCAAGTAAAAGATGGTCTTAACCAGTTTATTTGGGAAATGCTGGTCTGCCAAGCTTGTGAAGCTAGTTAAGCTATTTCTTGCTGCAGGCAAACCAGTCCAAGCAGTGTATAAAAGACGTAAAACAATCATAAAACATGTAAAATCAATCAGATGGGTGAAAATGCCTAAATCTTCTGGTCAACTGCACTCTTTAAAATGAACGGTTCAGTGGGGGGGGGGGGGGGGGGGGGGGGTTTGCAGCAATTTGGTTTCTCAAAGGAGGTTTCAGTGAAAAATTCTTCAAAGAACCTTTATTTCTTTGTGTGACGAACATTTTAATAATCTAAAGAATCTTTTTTCCTACGGTGGCCCAGTAAGGCACAACACAACACAACACAACACAAAGGACTAATTTTGTTGTGTTGTGCTAGTTTTGTTGTGTTGTGCTAATTTAGCTGTGTTGTGCTAATTTATGTTGTGTTGTAGCTTGTTTCCATTGTGCTGTGCTAGTTTTGTTGTGTTGTGCTAATTTAGCTGTGTTGTGCTAATTTATGTTGTGTTGTAGCTTGCTTCCATTGTGTTGTGCTAATTTTGTTGTGTTGTGGCCTGTTTCGGTTGTGTTGTGCTAATTTTGTTGCGTTGTGGCCTGTTTCGGTTGTGTTGTGCTAATTTTGTTGTGTTGCGACTTGATTCCATTGTGTTGTGCTAGTTTTGTTGTGTTGTGGCTTGTTTCCATTGTGTTCTGCTTATTTCTTTGTGTTGCGGCGATGTGACCTATTTCTGTTGTGTTGTGGCCTGTTTTCGTTTTGTTGTGCTAATTTGTTTCCATTGTGTTGTGCTAATTTCTTTGTGTAGTGGCTTGCTTCCATTGTGTTGTGCTAATTTTGTTGTGTTGTGGCCTGTTTCCATTGTGTTTTGCTAATTTTGTTGCGTTGCGGCTTGTTTCTGTTGCGTTGTGCTAATTTCATTGTGTCGCAGCTTGTTTCCAGTGTTGTGCTAATTTCGTTGTGTTTCAACTTGTTTCCATTACGTTGTGCTAATTTCACTGTGTCACAGCTTGTTTCCAGTGTTGTGCTAATTTTGTTGTGTTGCGAATTGTTTTTGTTGTGTTGTGTTAATTTCATTGCGTTACAACTTGTTTCCGTTGCGTTGTGCTAATTTCGTTGTGTTGTGACTTGTGTTCGTTGTGTTGATTTTATTGTGTTACAACTTGTTTCCAGTGTTGTGCTAATTTTGTTGTGTTTCGACTTGTTTCTATCTGTTGTAGCTTGTTTCCGTTGTGTTGTGCTAATTTTATTGTGTTGTGGCTTGCGGAAATAAGCCACAACACACTCGAAATTAGCACTACAGAAACAAGTCGCAACACAACGAAATTACCACAACACAATGGAAACAAGCCACAACACAATGGAAACAAATCTCAACACAATGAAATTAGCAAACACAATGGAACAAGCCACAACACAACGGTGGAGATCTTGTGTTGTGCACTACTGGGCCATATTATTTTCGACTTTACCTTATGCCACAGAAAAACAAGCGCACAGCCATCTTTAGAGTTCTGTCTTTAAACTGTTTATGTAACTCCTCCCATTTTCAGAGCCGCGCTTGTCGTCGTTTGTCTTCCGTATTTCCACAGTGTAATGAGCTGCTCATTTTAAAATCTTCCCGGCCTACTGACGTTTTATATGTTTGTTATCTACGCACATTACCATAAACAAAATAACTTTCGTTAAATCTACAACAGGTAAATCGTTCGTTCGTTTTTTTTTTTTTTTTTTTTTTTTTGAAGCATATATATAAAGAATTAAATAGGTCCATGTACTGTATTAAAGATTCTTCATGGAACCATCGATGCCAATAAAAAAAAAACTTTATTTCTAGGAGTTCAGGTCATTTTAATTTGTTAGTTAATCTGGTCTCCAGATGCCAACTGAAAAGCACAAATGTCTTCAGAAGACTTTAATTACAAGGGTTAGGAGATATCTGGGTCAAATCTTTCTAAAAATCCCAAAGGAGGAGCATCATTATGAGTTCCACCATAATATCTACTGTCAAAATCTTACCACCCTACAATGGAAATCCTCTTTAACACTCGAGATACTCCAGCCACATTAATTATTCCTCTCTATTTGGATTTAGACGAGAGGCCTTGATATGAACTCAGGAGCCAGAGGAACATGAGAGGATACAATTAATATCTGACATGGTCAAGAGTTCTGTGCTCAACTTCTCACATTTGAAGAGGATGACAAATGAAAATTAACCTCCAGACCTTAATTTTTTAACAGCGTCGAGTAAAAGGGAAGAGATGGTAATTCATCCACGGAATCAGCATGAGTGGTCGGCGTGGCGACAGGAAGGGCTTCAGCGTAACGGTCATTAGTAAAGCACTCAATGCTAAATGCAATCAGAAGATGCATTAGCTGCAAAAGGGAGGGAGCAAATTTTACAGCATATTTCTGCTTATAAATTGATTTGACTTGAGTGAATGATCAGAGGTTTATATTCTGTATCATTGCGTGGTAATGTCAGCTTAAACTCTTCGTGTTTCATCCACTGTACCGCCAGCTAATCGTAAGATCTTAGCTCATAAATTAGCAACTGTCCTATTCGTAACATTAGAGCACTTGGGAGTTTCAGAGACACCCAGGTTTACCTCTGCCTTGGAAATAATCTTTTGACCATTGGGCCAAAAGTCCACAAATGAAGCTTTTAGCAAGCTTTTATATCAAATCAAATTGCAACAAATAAATACAAGAATGAATAGGAAACAATTTACAATAAGGTTAATGAATGTATTAAGTAACATGAACAAACAATGAATACATTAACAAAGATGAATAAATACTGTAATGTTAGTTCATGAAAATAGTTAACTCACAGTGCATTAACTTAATGTTAAGAAACAATTTTGATTTTGAAAAAGCGTTAGTAAACGCTGAAATTAACGTTAAGATTAATAAATTCCGCAGAAGTATTGTTCAGTATAGTTCATGTTAACTAAAACAGTTTAACCAATGAACCTAAAGTGTAAACCATGAATGAATGAATAAATTGAATTTCTAATTGAATATCCTAAAGAAGAGCATTTATTTTGAAATAAAAAGACAAAACTGTCACTTTTGATCAATTTAATGCATCCTTACTGAATAAAAATATTAATTTCTTAAAAAAAAAAAAAAAAAAAAAAGTACCCCAAACTTAAACAGCTGTGTGCTTCAAACAAGTACTGTATTACGCAAATTTTTAACACCTTAACATAAAACAGTCCAAGGTTACAGCCTGATAAGTAAAATGACAATCTTTTTATTTTAGACACATCACCAAAGAGATACATTTGAGCAATATACAAAACATTTTATTTGTTTTTCATAGGAAGTGCTTCAAAATCTACATTTTTACATTTTAAGGAAAATGTTTGATGGAAAAACCAATAATATCAGCTCAAAAATCTTCAGAGTTCATCTTCTTCACAGTAGACCAATGCACTCATCTCTCATTATGTGAAAACTGCCCATCATCTGTCTATCACACAAGTAACAAATGCAAATGTGTCACGTTTAAACCCTTATTAACACTGGATACAATGCAATAGAACAGTGTGTGTTTGTATGTATGTGTGTGTGTGTGTGTGTGTGTGTCTGGGCCAGTCTTTCCAGGACTATGCAGAAGTCTCCGTGTGTTCATGCCTGAGCCAGTCGCTCCAGGACTCTGCGATACTCTGCCAGCACATCCTGGTAGCTTTTCTCCAGCTCCTCGTGTTGCAGTCTCGTGTCCATCTGGCTGATGTGGGACGCCAACTCCTCTGGCCTCAAACATTTTCGCATCTTAGTCAGCTCACGCTGGTTTTTCTACACACAAGGCAAAAGCGTTGGGAGAAAGTACACAGGTGTCAGTACGGCGCAGGAGAAAATAAGATGCAAAGCAGCTCACCCGATCCCATCCAAAAACTGCCATTGAACAGAAACCTCAGGGCAAATCTGATTACATCACAGCTCAACTTCATGTATAAAAACACAGCGAGAGAAAGAGGAGGGAAATTAAAGAACAGTGAACAAAAATTGAGTCTGTAAGGTTGTTGAGAGGCTTTGGCACTGAAACAAGACTCACGAAAGATGAATTCAAAAGAAAGCGCGCACACACACACAGAACGAATACAGATTTAGCATTCACATACATATTCACTAAATATATAAAATATTCACTAAACAGTTGCAAAGCCCACTATTTCAAAATTCTGCACCTTTCAGGTTTTTGTATGTAAAGTTTCAAGTACTTTTCATATCTCAGCTTTATAAGCAGCGACAACTGTAAAGCCATCAATCACCCGATTTCCCAGTTAATCTACTTCTAAAACTTAATTTGCTAACAGGAGCACAGCTTTTACAGGGAGTTTACATGCATGACAAATTAGCCAACCACTGCTGTCCTTATATAACAAGTTACATAAAAAAAAAACAGCAGCTTTAAAATTTATATTTGAGGTATTTTTGTGTGTAATTTATAATACACAAATGTCAAAATGTTACCACAGACCTCATTTTACTCATAAATCCAAAACCACTATTGAAAACCTATGGGAAATTCCAGAGAGAAGCCATGGTGAATTAGTCGGGTTGGTCTACAAACTGATAACACGACTGAACAGATCTATTGTGTAATTCCTTTAGTGAATGCTAAAGCACGGCAGACAGTCTGTGCAAATATAGGGATGTCAACAGTACTGAAGCCAGATTCACAAGACATTCTTCAGAACAAAACGCGCAAAATTTAATAATAAAGTTAAGAATATTTTGTATTCCCCAAAATATTTATCAGAAATGTTCTTATTTAGGATTGTCATAACAGGGTCTGTACAGATACAGTAAAATGAAATTCAAGAACTTTCTAAAACTTTTCAAGCACTACTTCTTTGATTTACAAGGACTTCAATCAGAGATCTCACTTATCAAACAATCTCTTCTAATTCTGAAAAAGATAAATAGAAAAATAAAAATATACTAATAAAACAAAATGGCAAAAATAAAGTGAAGCACATGCAAAGTATTGCTACTAAAGTATGACAAAGTATACTTTTACTATGGTAAAACCATGGTTAATGTATATGAGTGATTGTATTTGTGAATACTTTGTTTTGTTTTGTTTTGTTTTTATAACGGTACTGCCTTAATTGTTTGATGTTTTCTACCGTTTAAGAAAAAAAAAAAAGATTGATGAAACCGCTCCGAATACACAAACTGAATCAAATGATTCACAAACCCGCACCGAAGTCCCGATCTGAATCAAATGATTCGTGATCCACGCTCCGAAGTTCTGATCTAAAGCAAAAGATTCATGTTCCACGCTCCGAAGTCCTGATCTAAATAATGATTTGCAAACCATCATTTCATATCAGGACTCAAATTGCGAATCATTTGATTTGAATCATCCTCAATCCGTGAAATGATTTACAAACCTGTTCCGATCTGAATCAAACCATTCGCAATCCAAGCTCCTAAGTTCCGATCTAAAGCAAATACTCTGAAATCTCCATCTGAATAATGATTTGCAAACCATAATTTCAGATCAGGACTCAAATTGCAACTGATTATAACCGATTCATTCAATTCGCAAAATGATTCACAAACCCGTTTTGATCTGAATTAAATGATTCGCTACCCACGTTCCAAAGTTCTGATCTGAACAAAGCAAAAGATTTGTGATCCACACTCCGAAGTCCCGATCTGAATAATGATTTGCAAAACAACATTTCAGATCTGGACGAATCATTTGGTCTGAATCATTCAATTTGTGAAATGATTCACAAACCCGTTCCGATCTGAATCAAATGATTTGCGATACATGATTTGAAGTCCAGATCTAAGTCAAATGATTTGCGAACCTACTCGGATGTCTCGTTCTAAATCAAATGATTTACAATACACAATCTGAAATCCCGATCTAAAACAAATGATTTGAGATGCGTGTTCCAATGGAGCGCTTTGAAACAGTGAATCATTTTGCAATGCAATAACGTAACTGTTTCGAAAAGCTCCATTTCACCCATCACTACGTGCTTTTTAATATCATTATAAGCGATGTCGAAATTAGAAAATGAATGGCTATTTTAATTTGATCTGGTTTTTGCTAGTGAATCGCTCGAAATGAATGATCAGAGTCACAAGTTTCAATCAATTGGAGCAGTCCAGTTTTTAATGACTCACTCAACTCATTCGGCCTTTGCGGTTTTCTACATTGAGTTATTCAGCAAGTCTTTAGCAGGAACTGCCATACAATAGGATAACACCAAAGGAAAAAATATGTTCAATAATTTATCAAAGAACAACTTATTGATATTGTAAGACCTTCAAACAAGTGTGTATTGAAGCATTGGGCAAAGTTAATTATTAATGAATCACCTCCTACATCCCTACCTGCATCCACACACAGACAAGCTGTTGTGAAGAGAGGAAAATCTGCAACACATTCTGAGTAAAGAGACCTCCAGAAAAGAGAGAGAGAGAGGCATATGGTCTGCAGATCCTGCTCTATTTCCTTTCCAGCCTCATGTTTTTCACTCTTTCTTTGGCTCTGTCTCTTTCGTCTGGGGTGTATGTGGTTATTCTGCTGTCAGAGTTTTCTGTCCTGGACTTTGTCATCACGAGAGCGGTTCTGATCCAACACATTACCGCTGCTGGAGCTTCAGCACCAAAGCACATATCACATCAAACCGCATTATCTGCAACACATCAAGTAATATCACCACAACCTCCAAGGAGAATCAAGACACATACACCGAAAAGAAACAGCTAACTGAGTTAAAATATAAACGCAACGAGCTGAAGATAAAGACCACTGCACAAAATATTTGGCAACAGAATTCTGTAAAAACAGAGAACTGCAAAGTTCCAAAAACCTGTCTGACATTCTTTCTACTGTGGAACCAAAAAAAGAAATTTAGCAGAATGTTCACGCCGCTCTTCTCCATACAATGAAAATACACAGTAATGACAACAGATGCTCCGAAGAAGGGGAAAAATAACAATAACAATGTAGAGCCTATGATTTCCACGATTTGGAAAACGCAGACGGAACTACAGAATCCAGTCATAAAAACGGAATTGTATAAATTTACTGTATAAAGCGCAATGTTATGGAATTTGTCAAAGTTTGGATGAATTAATCAAAAGTAGGTCATTATACTTAAGTCAAATCGCGATATGGATTAGTATCTTTACATATTAAAGCAAACATATTGAGTATGCATAACTTTTTCTTCATGTTTTAATTTTATCAGTAACTTTGTTTGCCAAAAAAATAAAACTGAAGTTTCATTTGATTAAAAGATAAATTAAATTTATATTTTATGCCTTCATTTGATAACCAGAAAAAAATAAAATAAAATAAATATTGCAAAAATATTGTAGCAAATAAACTTAGGTTTAATAAAATTAGGTTATGCATTCAAATATTTAGACATGCTTAAACAGAATTTGGAAACAATAAATCAGAAGGTGAGAAAAAATAAAATATTTCATAGGGCCCTAAAAATGTAATTTTTGTTAAACTCTTAAGAAATTGATGTTAAGTTGCACAAGTTTCATAATTTTAATTAATTAGACTTGCTTTTTGATTAATAAAGGCAATTAACCATTAAAAAAAATAGTTTAATGTAATTTGTATTTAACTCCAAATGGACAAAACGGAATCCAGAAAAATTACAATAAATAAATAAATAAATAAATGAATCAGAATTTGGGAAAAAATGAAACATTTTATAGGGCCCTAAAAACGTAAAAGAATTCTAGAAGTACGTCATAAGCTATATTTCATTTTTTTTTCTCATTTTGAGTTTCACAGATCTCATAATTTACTATTCACGAATTTTTTTTTGTCATGACAGCAACTAGCCACAATATGTTTTCACTATTGAAAAATCTGAAAAATATCTTTTTTTGTGTTACACAGAAAGAAATTCAAACTTTGAAAAAAAATAATCATTTTTGAAATGGAAACTCTTCTTTTACAACAGCACCACTGAAACGTGTCTTTTCAGTTAAAACAATTATGCTGCTTTTTATTTTGTTCAGAATATATTGCTAAATAGTAGGTTAAAAAAAATGCATTAAAAATATAAAATCAACATTTATTTGAAATAGAGGAATTTTGTAACATTACAAAAGTGTTACTTTTGATCAATTAATGAAGAGTTGCTGAATAAAAGTATTAATTTATTTTTTTTAAAAATCTTACTGAGGCCAAACGTTTGAACAGTAGTGTATTTCTTTAAATATTCTGGCCAGTATGATAATGCATAGATTTTGTTTCTCTGATAATCAGTGCAGGGGTTGTGTGGGCTTAAGGATAACTTCCTAAGACATTAAAATACAGTGCGTCCAAATGATAACTATAACATATACACAAGCCTGCAGAAGGATAACTACTGAGGTCAAAAGAATTTAGTGACATTGCACAGCTCCAGTCCTGAGATACACAAGCGCAGCGTGTCTTCGTGCAGAGAGAGCGGATTAGAGAGAGAGTCTGTGTGCAGGTGACTGGGTGCTGCATTCTCCCTGCTAAATGGCTCCGCTTAAATCAGATGCAAATCTGTAATAATGACACTTGTTGTGAATGGAGCTCGTGGTGTGGATGTGGAGACTGCGGCTGCCGCCCGGTGTGAGCCATTATACCCTCAAACAAACCCAGACCGAGGCCTCGGGTCCCTCTCGCTCTTAACACCGCGTGAGAGGATCACACAGGAAACGGCGCAAACTATTCACGCCACTCAATGAATAAATTATAGCAGACAAAGACTGCAGAATATCAGAACAGCAGCCCTGAAAGAGTTTTGTTTCTGTTCATTTTTATATAGCACATATAAACAGGCCTAGAAATGTGCAGCTCTCTTTGAAGTGCAGAAATGCTTCATTTCACATGTTGTAGTTTGAGCTGTGCGGTTTGGAGAACGTTATACAAGCAGGCCAACCTTGGCAGTCGCGGCCAGGGTTTGTTTTGGCAAGACTTCACTTGTTTTGTTGTTTCTTGAAATCCATGTTCAGCACACGAAGCGCAGGCTCCGCTCTCTTCGCTTTATGACTGACTAATCATTGCATGGGAGTTGTAGCAGTTACGCCTAATGGGTAATGTACTCTGTGTACTAAGCCAGATTGCAGTCATTCTGCTTCTTAAAAGCAGTCAGTCAACGTAGACAAAGAGGGATGGACCAAATATAAGCAAGTAAAGCACACACACTTACTCTGTATGGTCCATAGAGTCTTTTTTTCACTTCCAAGCGAAATTCTCTGGCTTTCTCTTCATCGCTCATGTCTGTGTTTCTGAGACGCAGAATTTCATAAACACGGCGTGCATGTTTCTGAAAGTTAGACAGCAGACGAGAGACATACTGTAAAGATTTGTTTCCTCAAACAAATATTCAAGCTTTTTCAACAAAGTTTAGTGACAGCATCTGTGGCATTTTGTGAGGGTCAGATTCTCTTTAAAAGCACTTGCATGAATTCTGTAGTAAAATGCTTGATTCAAATTACGAACATCGTCAATACAGTACTTCAGATGCGGGACTACTTTCAGTTGAAAGTCTGGTTATGCGTTACCAATGTAATTCCCGTGGGTAGAGTTCAGGAAGCCCATCATTTTTGCAAAATAAACACAGATAGGATGATTATAAAACAAAGCTGAGGGGTCTTCTATCACCCTGAGGGGGTTTATTTTATGATAATGACAAGCCAACTGTGCAATATTTATTCAATTACACTGTTTTCCAAAACAATAGAACACGAAAATGAAATACTGAATTGGTTTTAAATGATTTTATGTGAAAATAAAGAGAGCACTGAGTGATACAAGTGACAAGATCTAGCAAAGCTTTATACTGACATTCAACATTTTGGGATCAATAAGATTTGTAGTTTTTTTTTTTTTTTTAAGAAATTTGCTCATCAAGGCTGCATTTGTTTGATCAAAAGAAATCCTCAAAAAAAAAAAAAAAAAAGTTATTTGTGAAATATTATTTCAATGTAAAGTAACTATTTTCTATGTGAATATATTTCAAAATGTAATTTATTCCTGTGATGCAAAGCTGAATTTTCAGCATCATTACTCCAGTCTTCAGTGTCACATGATTCTTCAGAAATCATTCTAACATGCTGATTTATTATCAATGCTGAAAACAGTTGCGCTGCCTAATATTTTGTTGAAACCTGTGATACTTTTTTCAGGATTCTTTAATAAATAAAAAGTTAAAAGAACACCATTTATTATAATTATTTTTTGACCATATAAAAGTTTGTGGTCAGTACATTTTTCTTTCTTTTCTTGAAAGAAAAATCATAGTTTTATTTAGAAAGGATGTGTTACAGCTGAGGTCAAAAGTTAACATCCCCTTTCAGAATCATTAAAATGTTGATAATTTTACCAAAATAAAAGGAATCATACAAAATGCATGTTATTTTTTTGTTTAGTACTGACCTAAATAAGACATTTTACATAAAAGATGTTTACATGTAGCCCACAAGAGAAAATAATAGTTGGATTTATAAAAATGACCCTGTTCGAAAGTTTACATACACTTGATTCTTAATACTGTGTTGTTACCTGAATGATCCACAGCTGTTTTTTTTTTTTTTTAGTGATAGTTGTTCATGAGTTTGTCCTGAAAAGTTAAACTGCCCACTGTTCTTCAGAAAAATCCTTCAGGTCCCACAAATTCTTTGGTTTTCCAGCATTTTTGTGAATTTGAACCCTTTCCAGCAATGACTGCATGATTTTAAGATCTGTCTTTGAGACAGAGGGACTCGTATGCAACTATTACAGAAGGTTCAAATGCTCACTGATGCTCCAGAAGCAAACACAATGCATTAGCTGGGGGTGAAAACTTTTTGAATTTGAAGATCAGGGTAAATTTAACTTATTTTGTCTTCTGGGAAACATGTAACTATTCTCTGTAGCCTCTGAAGGCCAGTACTAAATAAAAAAATATGACATTTTGGCAAAACAAGAGAAATGTACACATCTCAATTCTGTTCAAAAGTTTACACCCCCGGCTCTTAATGCATCGTTTTTCCGTCTGGAACATCAGTGAGCATTTACATCTTCTGTAATAGTTGCATATGAGTCCCTCAGTTGTCCTCAGTGTGAAAAGATGGATCTCAAAATCATACAGTCATTGCTGGAAAAGGCTTAAATACACAAAAATGCTGGAAAACCAAAGAATTTGTAATTTGTGACCTGAAGGATTTTTCTGAAGAACAGCGGGCAGTTTAACTGTTCAGGACAAACAAGGGACTCATGAACAACTATCACTAAACAAAAAAACACAGCTGTGGATCATTCAGGTAACAATGCAGTATTAAGAATCAAGTGTATGTAACTTTCGAATAGGGTCATTTTTTTTTTTTTTTAAATTCAACTATTATTTTCTCTTGTGGGCTATATGTAAACAGCTTTTGTGTGAAATGTCTTATTTAGGTCAGTACAAACAAGATCAAACAAAAAATAACATGCATTTTGTATGATCCCTTTTATTTTGATAAAATAATTAACATTTTTAATGATTCAGAAAGGGGGATGTAAACTTTTGATCTCAACTGTAAATTGATAAAAAGTCATAGCAATGACTTATATTGATTCATAATATTTCTATTTTGAATAAATATCGTTCTTTTTAACTTTTTATTCATCAAATAATCCTGAAAAAATTAATCAGAGATTCCAAAAAATATCAAGCAGCACAACTGTTTCCAACACTGACAATAAAAGTAATAAATCAGCATATTAGAATAGTTTCTGAAAGGATCATGTGACACAGAAGATTGGAATAATGGCTGATGAAAATTCAGCTTTGCATCACAGGAATAAATTAGATTTTAAAATATATTAAAATAGAAAACCATTATTTTAAACTGTAATAATGTTTCACAGCATTATTGTTTCTTCTGTATTTTTGATCAAATAAATGCAGCCTTGCATAAGAGAATTCTTAAAAAAACAAAACAAAAAATAAATAAATAAAATCTTACAGATCCCAACCTTTTGCATGGCAGTGTAAATTCCTGAAAACTCTTAGTGTGCCACAGATGCTATCTATAAAGCATAAGCTATGACATACACAGATGTAAAAATCAAAACCTAAATCAAAGGAAGAACATCATACATCATTAATCATATGAAATAATGTTTGCCATGTAGGTAACATCCCTAAGTTTTCTTAGAAGCCTTTTGTTTTGCTGATAAGGGCAAAGAACATAGACGATTAAATTATCTGTTTCTAATCAATCAAACATAAAATCTTACATTACATCACATTACAATAAGGTGCAACTTTCATGTGCTAACTCTAAATGGAGAAGAGTAATGCAGTTTTGTAACAGTTAAAAGCAGCAATTACGGATTGACTCTTTAACCTCGTCCAATTCTCTGGGGTTAAAAGCATCTTGTTCTGGGATTCCCGTGATATTCTGTATCTGTAACCATGACTCCTTCAGTAACCATGACTCCGAGAGGTCCACCATACCACACGCAGTTCCCACTAGGGTAGTATGGAGAGCCAAGCATTTTGCCTGGCCATGCCACAGGCACCACCCCGAGATAATCACTCACAAACAACACGAACAGAGGGGATTGTGGGGCATAAAAGGGGATGCTGGGTTATAATTGGAGCAGTTAAAGAGTGGCCGGAGTGGCGAGAGAGAGGAGTCCCACAGGGGTCACTGTTAGGCCCACTCCCACTCACTACCTGCTAATGGCCAGCGGCCTCCAGAGGAAACGGATGTTCACTCCTACCTTGAGGGGCATTACAAGTTGAAAACCCAACAGGACAAAGCCATTACCTCTATATATAAATGCACAAACTCTTTGTAAAATTAACTGTATAATTACTTGGCTTTTTCATCTACAGTATACAGAATTAAAAGCTTCAAAAACACAGCAATAATAATAATAGCTGGAAAACTATGTTAAAAAAAAAGTATCTTAAAGTTTGATCTGAAATTACTTAAAACTGTCAGGGTTTTTTTGGCAAGCTATTATTTAAAAGTGCATTCAAAATACAAAATGGGAGTAAAGAAACGTATATAACCTTTCAGTTTCTGAAAATATAAACAAGGAATGACATTTAAGTAATTCAACTGATATGCACCAATATAACCATGTAAAATAAACATGTTTTAACTAAAACATTTTAAGGCACAAAATGCCACACAGGAACTGTTTTTAGTGTTTTATAAACTGTTTTACAAATAGTTTAAAAGAACTGATTTACTGAAATTAATCTACTATCCAATCAGGCTTGAAAATAGGTGCTACTTGGTTGTCACACTCTTGTGAAGCTAGCCTACTGGGATGGTCTTTAGGAAAATGAATAGCAAAATAAACTGCACATTAAATCATTAAAGGTCCAAAATATCTATTCAGTGTACAACACACTGAGCTGTGGTGCAATCTCATTCCCATGTGTTCTGCTGTTTTCTTTTCCTGACTATTTCTATCAGTAAAAAGGAAGTAAAGCTGCAAGGGATGCTATACCTTGTTGATCTTGAGTTTCTCTCTGGCCTCAGACACCATCTCTTCACTGAAGCCCTGAGAGAGTTTCTCACTGGAGAAGGACGGCAGAGTCAAGCACAGCTTCACCAGCACGAAATCTCTCAGCTTCACATAGTTTTCAGACGGGTCCTCCGCTGCAGAGCAGACAATTAAGGAAGAGTCAACTCATGAGAGTCTTCAAAGTTTTCAATTGGTAAAATACAGTATATGAAGACACTGACGCCAGACAGACGTAACTCAACCTTCATAAAAACACTGATTACATTTGCTGAATGCATCACTGGTGAAAATTAAGCTAAATGCATGTTTATTCTGGTAATCAGGGGAACAAAGACTTACTAAACTACTGACTAGTAATTAGTCACTGACTGAAGAGAGAGAGAGAGAGAGACAGAGGAGAAAGGACAGTTTAGGGTTGGGTGATAAACTGAATAAGATATTGTTATTGATGTTACTGGCATTATAAAATTCAGCAATAAGCTAATATCAGTTTATGCACTATTAGACTAAAGTTGACCTCACTCCCTCACAAACACAGGAGCAAACAAAGATGTTTTAAAAAGTGTCTTAACATATTAAACTTCAGTACAAAATATAGCAATAGAATTACAACAGAATCAGTTGATTTTTTATTAATCGGTTCAAAATGCTATCAGCATGATTCAGTTGATTTGTGCGCATCATCGAAAATATTCATGGCTTTTTATGGTTAATAAAATCTAAAATGCTTTAGTAAAAATGTAGGTAAATATTGTTATTTACTACTGTGCATGTATTGTTATATTAGTGTATGATTAACGTAATTGATTTTTTATTATACATGTTCATTTAGTGCAATATATATTATTTAGCGATACAAAAACCAGTCCTTGTATCTTTTTCTCTCTCTATACATAGAGAGAGAGAAATAAACAGAAATGGTAAAACAGAAAGTGCTGGCAGATCTGGTAGAGTGTGGTCACCCCCCACTCTCTCTCTCTCTCTCTCTCTCTCTCTCTCTGAATAATTGTGTCTTTGTTGAGGGGGTGAGTGAGTGGCAGCATGTGGCCAGCACATTTCAGCAGCAAACTGCCGGCAATTAACATCACATCCCTTCACCTCCCCAAAACTGAAGGCAGAGCAACTCAACAGCAACAACTGCCTTACCAAAGGAAATTCACAACACTTTGCCCTCTCTCTCTTTCACACATAGAGTATCATTAGAATGGAGGTGTGATCACACAGGTTGGCTTTCTGAAAACACGCTCTAATAGTACAAGGCTTTAATTATTTTTTATTCAGATAAAACCATTTGTAAAGGATTTCCAAGATCAAAATCAAGAAAGCAACAAGCCTAATTACAGTCGACTGTATTAGAACTTTCATGTTGTCATTTTTGGCTGCAATAATGCATGTAAAATTCAGTCAGCCTAAAAAGGTTTACATTAGCCATTGATTGCTGTGAAATAAACCCAAAAGCATGATTAGAACCTTGACGCAACAACCTTGTCCCACTTATTACACAGCCACTTCAATAAAATAAATAAATATATATAGATTTTAGTTGAAAATATTTTATCATTTGAGAATAAAGAGGATGTAGGTTGATCTGAAATAAATGAAACTATCCTAGCAATATAAAAACAGTACAGTCAGCAATAATCCAGCGAGCTGTGCAATAATGTAGATGATATATAATGAATAATACAATTATGTTAGGGCCAAACGGTGGCCGATATTATAAATCTATACTGTATTGTTGTGACCGTTTTTAAACTAAAAACTGTTTACACCTTTATCGTCTTCCAGGGGTACCACTGTGTGGGACAAGTTATAAGCCAAATGATAATACTTAGCATTAATGGCTTGGTTCAAGCCTTTAAGTATGAGAAATAGTAATAGTGATCCTGACCGACACCACTAGTAATAAAACTTTCTAGTAATAACTAGAGGTCCCGAAATTCTCTCGGGTTTCAGGTCGGGTTCGGGTTAATATTTTTTTAATGAATAGCTTCGGGTTGGGCTTGGGTTTGTAGCTAAGGTAAAACTAAAAGCAGCAGGCTACACTTTCACTGACGCACACACACACACACACACATTACTTGCACAGGGATTGGAGAACGTGCAGTGCAAACACAGAAACACTGTGGCGCAGAGAAACTTTTATTAGCTAATAAAATAGCATCGATACTGACTCACTACATTATACTTCTCAGCAACGAGAGCAACGGTTAAAAATCGCTGTAACTAAACTCAGTTTCATTGTTTGTAGAGAGAGATAGAGAGAGACGCACAGACGCAGGTAATCACACGCAACTTTCATTCCCCTTTCTCTGCCTAATTAATTCAAATAAATGTTATAATTAATTAATTCAAATAAATGTGATCTTACCACATCTCGTGTTTGATTTAAAGAATACAGAATGCTAGAACATGCCATAACTGACGAAAACGACCGTAATTTTTATCCTTTGCCTCCAAGTCACGCATTCAAATCTTTTAAGGCTCATGCTAGATGGATTATCCTTCATATAACATGTGTGTGCCGTTTGTTGTATGGGCTACATTAAAAACGAAATCCGTTTTGCTCTTGTGTCTGCCCTGATCTAACGGTCTCTCTGTCACAACATGGCAAACGTCATACGCACATTAGCAAGTTGAGAGCAATGATTGTGATACAGCAATCAGGAAAACTTATAACAGTTTACAAGGAAAACTGCACAATGGAAGAATTATGATCTTGTTGTTACGACCATTAAAAAACTTGGTAGAATTTATTATCAAATTTCATAACTGGTAAGTACTTATTTTTTTCCCTGTATGTTTAACTGGCCGTGAGCCTTTATGAAACTGTTTCTTCATATTTGTTTACTGGCTGTTGCAAGCAATCGCAAAATACAGCATATTTAAAAAGTTTAGTTATTCATTGTGAAAACCAATTTTGGGTTCGAGCTCTAAATTTAACAGTGCCGCTCGGGTTGGGCTGGGTCCGGTCGGGTGCAGACCTCTAGTAATAACCTCAATAAAAATAGAAATAAACTGCTCAGAATAGGATCTGGAATCTGAGGGTGCAAAAAAATCTAAATATTGAGAAAATCCCCTTTAAAGTTGTCCAAATGAAGTTCTTAACAATGCATATTGCTAATCACAACTTAAGTTTTGATACATTTACGGTAGGAAATTTACAGATTATCTTCATGGAACATGAACTTTACTTTATTTCCTAATGATTTTTGGCATAAAAGAAAAATCAATAATCGTGACCCATACAATATATTTTTGGCTATTGCTACAAATATACCTGTGCTACTTAAGACTGTTTTTGTGGTCCAGGATCAAAGGTTTAATCTAGCCGTCTGTGTCGGCTCATACCTGTGATGTCCTGTACTTTAGCAGAAGTGCAGTAATATCGGTGGACTGTCTCTAA